>VZQC01002449.1:625957-830947 GCA_009823505.1 Rhizomys pruinosus
ATAGCTCTCAGAACTCAGCTCTTTCAAGCTCACTCAGCACCTCGATTTCCAAATCCCTTAGTTAACCTTGAAATGTATTTCACTTCCTGCAATCTTACTTTTCAGAGTTCAGCTAGCAAAAACTCGCAGAGCCTGGAGGGACAACCCATCAAACACTGATAGGCTTCCATCAGCGAGTGGGGGAACAGGTTTTGTCATCTGTGCAACAGAAAAAGGTAGTTAGAATGCAGTTGTAATAAGTGTGTACTGTCAGTCTTTGTGTTGCATAGAAAGCTCCTGTAGGGGGCTGGAGAGATAGCCTAGTGGTTAAGAGCACCGACTGCTCTTGCAGAGGACCTGGGTTCGATCCCCAGCACCCACATGGCAGCTGAGAACCGTCTGTAACTCCAATTCCAGGAGAACTCCAGTTCCAGGGGAATCCGACACCCTCTTCTGACCTCCGCGGCATTGCACAACGCAGGTGCACAAACCTACATGCAGACAGTACATTCATACACATACAAAAATAAATAAAATTTAGAAAGCTCATGTGGATCAGGCCCATGGAAACAGTTATTTTTTAATGTCGAGCATACTAGGGCCCAGGGGCTCCTTAGCATGGGGGAAATATTGCTCACCAGGCTCTGGCTAGCTGTGACCAAGGATAAGGAAAGCCTCACCTCCAAAGCTAGCTAGCTCCCCTTCAAACAGCCTCTAAGCTTGTCTCCTAAAACTGCTGCACAATTAACTGTGCTTTGTGCCATAGCACAGTGTGTTCCTATTAAAAGGCTACTCTCTTTCATTATGGTCATGCACCACCCCTGATTACAGGCTCTGGGAACTTGCTCATATGAACTTAAAGCAGTGGTGCCAGCATGCACGAGGCCCATGCAGACTCAATCAGATAAAACCCAGCATGGAACTGGGGAAGTGGGCAGCAGGCCCTAACCTTAGCTAGGGAACTTTTGGCTGCTTCTGGGTGAGGAATAGTTGATCTTCTTGAAAGGAAGACTCTAACTACACAGGCTGAACAAGCTCCTGCGGAGGAACTCACCCCGAGGGGCGTGACACCACACAAACGACCAGCTAGGCTTTAACATTGTGGATTTTGTACTTTAACATCTAAGGAGAGTTCTCCAGGCAGCCTTTGCCTTGTCCCTGTCTCTGACCCTCAGAGGCAAGGCTTCCTTGGGTACAGGAGTTGACTGTGCATAGCTTTGCCTCCTGCATCTAGACTACACGTGCTCCTTTCCAGAGAATGCCATGACTTCCAGTTGTCTCCTGAAGTTTGAAAATCAGGTCCAGAGATCTTCGAGTCTATGTCGAAGTAATGAAGAAAGCAAAATTACAAACTATACTGGAATGATGGATTAAGGGAGAAGAGTTTAGTGCAGGATAGAACCATTGATGGGTGTCCTTGTTTGTTTAAAAAAAAAAAACTATACTGGGTCAGGATGGAAACAGGAGGCAAGAGCAGAGAATTCTGAAGTGTTTTAACATTTCCAAGATTTGGCCAGAATGCTTTCCAATGTGATTATTCCACTGTGTGCTTTCAGTAACAATGTCTGCAATTTCTAGCATCTCACATCCTTGCCTCCCTCGATGTGGTTAATCTTTTAAAGCTGTGGTCGTATGAACTTTTTAAGTGTTGTATGGGAAAGTCCACTCCTATTTATTTGTACTTACAAATTTTTTTGGTCTTTTTGAGACAGGGTATCCCTGTAGCCCCAGTTGTCCTAGGACTCACTATGTAGACCAGGCTGGGCTTTAACTCACAGAGATCTGCCTGTCTCTGCCTCCCAAGTGCTGGGATTAAAAGCATGTGCCACCATGCTTGTCTTTTAATATTTATTTATTTATTATTTATTTATTTATTTGGTCTTTTTGAGACAGGGTCTCCGTGCAGCCCCAGCTGTCCTGGAACTCCCTATGTAGACCAGGCTGGCCTTGAACTCAGAGATCCTCCTGTCTCTGCCTCCCAAGTCTTGGGATTAAAGGCGTGAGCCACCATGTCTGACCTAAGAGAGTTCTTAGCCACCATGTGGGTGCTGGGAATCGAACCCAGGTCCTCTGCAATAGTAGTGAGTGCTCTTAACCGCTGAGCCATCTCTCCAGCCCAGTTTATAAATTTTGTAAATATTTTTCCTATCAAAAAGAAAAAATTAACACAATTGGATTTTTAAGAAATATTTTAGAGGACTGGAAAATAAAAACACACTGCATGTTTTTCTTTGATAAATAACATCAGAATTCCAAGCCTTTTGCCAACTGATATCTTTAAAAATCAGTATTTCTGGCCGGGTGTGGTGGTGCACGCCTTTAATCCTAGCACTCGGGAGACAGAGGCAGGCAGATCTTTGTGAGTTCAAGGCCAGCCTGGACTACAGAGTTAGTTCCAGAACAGCTGGGGCTACAGAAAGACCCTGTCTTGAAAAGACAAAAAGCAAACAAACAAAAATAACAGTATTCCAGTTACTAATCTCTTATCAGTAACTTAAAACTTTTCCTGTATGTTTATTGGCTCCTTTCTTTTCCTGTTGAGTTTGTTCATATTCTTTATCCATTTTTCTACTTAACGTTTGTTGGCATTTTCTTATCAATTTCCAGTCATTCTTCATGTACAGAGATTACATGGTAATATGAACAACAAATCTTTTGTTTTGATTTTTATGTGTATTAATGTTTTATCTGCATGCACCATGTGTGTAGAATGCTGATAGAGGCTAGAAGTGGGTGTTGGGCCCCTGAACCTGGAGTTACTGGTGGTTTTTAGCCACCTGATGGGTGCTGGGAGCCAAACCAGGGTCCTTTACAAAAGCAGGTGGTGCTCTTAACTGCTGAGCCATCTCTCCAGCCCCTAAAATAGATATTTTTAAAATTGTGGGTAAAAATGAATTCAGAATACTGAATTCTGCAAGATCCTAAAACCAATTGCCCAAACTATGAAGGTGACTGCAATTTGAAATGGATGAAATACCTAAATGTAGAAGCTAAAAGCACCATTCTTCCACAGAAAATACAACAAGGTTTTCTATAAATCTGTAATAAACAGTGGCAGGAGGGCACAGAGGATTAACATAGCTAGAAGCACCAATGAGGAGCTGTGGAGTGAGTGGCAGAATAAATTCATGTACACATGATCAATCAATCGTCAAAAGAAAACATGATAATTCAGTAAGAAGAGTAAATTTTTTGTTGAGACTGGGTCTTACGTACTCCCTCCACAACAGCAGCTGGCCTGAACTCCTGATCCTCCTGCTGCTACCTCGTGAGTTTTAGGATCATAGGTGTCCCTGGCTGAGTAACAACTTTTCAACAGGCAAAACTAGAGTAGATGGTCCATCAAAAACAAAGCTTCAGGGTTAGAGAGATAGCTCAAGCACTAGCTACTCTTGCAGAGGAGTTGGGTTCAGTTCCCAGCAGTCACATGGTGGCTAACAACTATCCTAAATTTCAACTATTCAATAACTCCAGGGGATCCAATGCCCTCTACTGTCTTCCATAGGCCCTGCATGTTCATGGTATATTTACATGCAGCCAAGACATTCATACACATAAAAAATAAATATTTTTTTTTAAGTTGCACACTGTCCCGCACTAGGTCTCTCGTTCATGGAGCCAAACAACTGCAGATAAAAACTATTATAGAGGCTGCAGATGTAGCCTAGTGGCAGAGCATTTGCTGAGCATACACGAAGCCCCAGGTTTAAGATCTAGTATTTGAAAAACAACTCTAGACAAAAGTGTATCAATACTGAAAATGTACTTTTTCTTATGGCCATTGCCTAAATAACACAGCATAAAACTTTATATTATATACATATACATACTGTAGTAGGTACTATAAATAATCGATAGCTGATTTAAATTATATACATATACATACCATATACATACTGCAGTAGGTACTCTAAATAATTGATAGCTGATTTATATTATATACATATACATACTGTAGTAGGTACTATAAATAATTGATAGCTGATTTATATTATATATGTATACATACTGTAGTAGGTACTATAAATAATCGATAGCTGATTTAAATAGATGCAAGTATGCACCTTTAACTTTTTTCAATTAAAAAAATGAGTTTATTACTTTCATGGCAAATTTATTTCTGAAAATCCAACTTATTTTGCTACCTGCTATAAGAATGTTTCAGGACACACCTGACAGCATTTCCCAACCTCTTCTTGAAAATGTATTCTACTTAAGCTGAAGGATTTCCCTCTAAATTGCCAACATTCAGCCTGAGAATCTTTTAATCATATGCTTAAATTTTTTAAGTTTATTTTTATTTTATCTTTATGAGTGTTTTGCCTACATGTATGCAAGTGTACCACAAGTGTACAGTGACCTCAGAGGCCAAAGGATGTCACTGGATACCCTAGAAGTAGAGTTAGAGATGGTTGCTAGCCACCATGTGGGTGCTGGGACCCAAACTCAGGTCCTTTGCAAGAACAGCGGATGCTACTAACTGTGGAGGCATCTCTCCAGCCCACTTTCGGTCATAGTTTAAAATTTGTGATTACTGCTGTTTTCTACCCAGTTGAAAGAAATAATATCAACACATCCATAATTTCCTTTGCCCCATTTCTTATAGTAGCAGCATCTTTCAGGATTAGAATATCATATCAATCAGAATGTGGACACTGATAACAGTAAAGTGACAGAGAAATCCCCATCAGATGAGTCCCTCGTCTTGTCGTTCTGTATCTTCTGCTTCTGGGATCTGGGAACCTTACTCTGTTTTCCTTAGGGAAAAATTCCATTTCGAGAGTATTATCGAAATGTAATCATACAAAATGTGGGAGACAAAGAGTGTCTGAAGTGACAGGCTGAAGAGAAATGGCACTAGATCTGTAGCCATGGCATTTGGTCTGTAGCCAAAAGGCACTGGCTGAAGAACACAGTGCGCATGCCTTGTCAACTTCATGAACATAACATCTTACATAAGAAATTGTATCTATAGACACAAAACTTATCTGTTGATTGGTTCATTACTGTTATATAATCTGTCTACTGATTGGCTAATTACTGGTATAAATATTCTTGGTTTCTAGGCTGTTGTTGTTAGTAGCGTTAGTAATTGCTAGAAATTGTTAGTAGCATTAGGAATTATAAAACTTAAGAAGAAAATGGTACCATTAAAAGAAACTACAAAGAACAAGTTGACTGAGCGATTGATTCCCGGTCCGCCTCCGATGATTCGCGCCCCTGGACGGCGCAACAAAATGCTACTGTTTTGGTTTTTGGACTCAGCACAGTTCTCTAGAAATGCATGCAGCTTGTCTGCCTTGGTCTTGCCTCGTCCAGAGTCTCCCTGTACTTTTCTAAATAATGTTCAAACTTTCAGCTGTATTTAGTGGGAGGAATCAGAGATTAGGGATGGGATGTCAATCCCATCTTCTTGGAAGCAGAAGTCCAGTCCGATGTTGGTAGTTTTCAAGTGTCTTCATGAATGGCACAATGAGAGATGACAGGAAGATTTGGGTCTTTTGCCAGATCTGGCCCAATGTGGAACCTTTCGGATGAGCTTCTGCAGGGAGCCTGGCTCCGCCTCAGGCTCGCTGTCCTCCCTGGGGAGCCCCCCCACCCCCACCCGCGGCCTCCATGCTGCCCAGCCAGCGCGTGCGCTGCAGGGGCGCACATTTCATGGATTTCGTGAGAGCCTAAAACCAACTGACCAAACTATGAAAGATGACTGTACTTTGAAATGGATGAAATACCTAAATGTAAAAGCTAAAACCACCATTCTTCCACAGAAAATACAACAACCTAAAAAAAATGGATTAAAATTGCTTTTAATTTACCATTATTTGTGTGTGTGTGTGTGTGTGTGTGTGTGTGTGTGTGTGTACATCATAGGACAGCTTTGTGGCGTTGGTTATCTCCTTACACTTCTTTACTGGTTCCAGGGATTGAACTCAGGATTATCAGGCTTTTATCTGATGAGCTATCTAGCCCCAGAACAGACATTTCTTATGACAAAAGCAATAAATGAGGGTCAGACATGGTGGTGCAAACCTTTGATCCCAGTACTCAGGAGGCAGAGACAGGTAAATCTCTGTGACATGGAGGCTAGCCTGGTCTAATAAGTTTCAGGTCAGCCGGGGCTAGAGAGACCCTGACTCAAACAAACAAACAAATGAACAAATAAACAGCCACAATAAATGACAAATCGATCTTTATCTAAAAAATTACCCTCTTATTCTTCAAAATGTACCTTTAAATATAAAATGATGAATCATAGATTAGGAGACTATACCCGCAATATGAATATCTAATATCTAATAAATGATTTCAATTCAGGATCAACTAAGAACTTGTAATTCAACTTCATAAGAAAAGAAATAACTCTTGGTATGGTCCTTGGCCTGAAGGTATCCACAGGGACCATTTGGCAAAAAAGAAAGAAAAGAAATAACTCAAAAAATTTTAAAACAGCAAAACATGAGAACACAAAAGGAATCCAATTGACCAATAAACAGATGAAAATCTGTTTCAAACTTTAGCTATGGGGAAATGCAAAGTTAAATTACAGTAGGTGCTAGATACTGTTTCATATCCTGCAGGTTGGCTAAAATTAAAGACACTATTTCAAGTGCTGATAAGGAACTGGGTCAACTTGACCTCTCATAAAATACAAAATATCTGAGTTCAAGCTGACTGCTGTTTTTCTAAACACAATGCAAGACCCAGCTCAGGTGAGGCTGACTCTTACTTTACACCTGCTGAAAAAGTTCTGTAAGCACAAAATCACATGCAGTCCAGACCCTTGACTGGTTATTTTAATTAAAAGTGATACCATATGGGGCTGGAGAGATGGCCTAGCTGTTAAGAGTGCCGACTGCTCTTGCAGAGGACCCAGATTCGATCCCCAGCACCCACATGGTGGCTGAGAACCATCTTTGACTCCAGTTCCAGGGGAATCCGACACCCTCTTCTGACCTTGGCGGCATTGCATGACATGGGTACACAGACCTGCATGCAGACAGTACATTCATACGCATACAAGAATAGATAAAAAATTTAAAAAGTGATACCATATGTAGACTGTGGCACAATGAAATAGCAACTCATTCATGCAATGTTTTGAATTCTGACTTAGCATTTTGATCAACAATCTTAATGGGGATTATTGAACATTAGGCTAATAAGTGCCTAATGATGTTTCAATATGGCCAGGAAGCAGGATCTTGTGACCATGGCATATTCTGGAAACAGTACAATATCAGAGTAAACAAAACTGACCAGAAAAGTATCAGTTCATACATACCTTAGGGCTACCTAATATTGCTAGATAGCAAGCATTTTAACTTATTGCAAATAAATATCAGAACATGGGAGAACTAAACATGCCAAACTTGGCATTTTATTCGACAAGTCATAGTGATTTTTCAACTTAGTCCTACTTTAAAGTAGAGGTATTTTTATTCCCCTGACATGTTAAGCCTCTGCAGCTGGGTTTAGATATAGTCTAACTCCAAGAAGATAAGAAACCATTTATTATAAGGGAGGGGCTGACCAAATACTACTTGAATGAGCCTGATAAAAATTCTGAGATTGGTGGACACAAGAGGCATTCCCTCTCAGAATAAGCAATGGCAGGGATCAACATCCACAGAGTTGGATGTCTATGAGGTTCTGGAGTGGGTTCCTCCAAACAACGTGAGAAATCTGTAACTTGAAAAGGATAATAGATCTAACTGTAAAAGCTAAGACTTTTATTTTTCTGAAGAACAACTCCGCTCTAAATACCACAACACACACAAAATTAAATTTCCCAAGACCACTCTTACAAAGGTAACTATCTTGTTTCTCAGGATATAATGCAAAATTCAGGGTCTTTTCAGGGAGTAGAAATTAAACAGAAGATATAATCTGCAGAGCAGAGTCCTATGAGTCATGGGTTCCTGCCAACTGAGGTCTTTGTATTCTTTCTGGAAACCGAAACATGAACATTTCTTACCTTTGCTAAGACAGGTGGTTTCACTTTCCTGGAAGTTCTTCAGGTGCTCACCTGTGGAATAAGTAAGTGCACACGTCTCTGTGGACTCCACCAACTGTGGGCAATAATCTAGTTTCTCCTGAGAGATGTTCGAGTCTCCAAGGAGAAGATGAGGAAGTGAATGATGATTTGGATTTGATCCTTTTCTGGAACAGTATTCAAAATATATATTCTGCTTCTCAGATTTTAATCCAGGAAACATAACAGTCATAAATAGCCTTCTTTTACTATTTAACTCAGCTTCATGGTGATTATGAAAAAGATCCAAAATGGTTCTCTTTCAGGAAAATTAGAATAAATTTAACAGGAAATAGAAAGTAGAATTCTGTAGTAATTTAAAAATCATGATGCAGGATATGGAGAGTTGGCTCAGGGATTAAAAGCACTGCTGCTTATGGGGCTAGAGAGATGGCCTAGCGATTAAGAGCGCCAACTGCTCTTGCAGAGGACCTGGGTTCGATCCCCAGCACCCACATGGTGGCTGAGAACCGTCTGTAACTCCAGTTCCAGGGGAATCCGACACCCTCTTCTGACCTCCGTGGCATTGCACGACATGTGTGCACAGACCTACATGCAGACAGTACACTCATACACAAAATAAATAAAATTTTTAAAAAGAGCACTGCTGCTCTTGCAGAGGACCTGGATTTGATTCCCAGCACCCATGTAGTGGCAACAACCATCGTAACTCCAGTTCCAGTGGATCTGATTACTCTCACGTGAACTCTGCAGGCATTGACCACACAGGTGCATATATATAATATATAATATTGATATATTATCTAAAAATATATGCAGGCAATACACTTATATACATAAAATAAAAAAATAATAATACATAATTAGCTTTAGACAGTTATTATGTATTTTATATACATATAATATATCCAAACACTGGATTAAGTGGGGGTTAGAATCCTTTCTAAGGTTAGATGATGGCAAATAGCTGAATGTTAAATATGACATGATATATAATGTTGGTATGACAATTCACATAATGACAAAAATCTACTTAAAATAGCAAACTTCCTACAGAGATACTGTACTAATATATCTATCTAAAATAAAATAAAGTGGGGGGCTAGAGAGATGGCTCAGTGGTTAAGAGCATTGTCTACTCTTGCAAAGGACCCAGGTTCTGTTACCAGCAGCTAACAACCATTTGTAGCTCCAGTTCCAAGTGGATCCAATGCCCTCTTCTGGCCTCTGTAGGCATTGCCTGCACAGTTGCACTGACATACATGCAGGCAAAACATTCATACACATAAAATAAAAACAAATAAATAGAAGCAACATAATAAAGTGTGTGATGAAAGTATCAGATGCTGGATGGTGTTACATCTCGGTTCCGATGTGAGAGCAGTGCAAAGCTCCTGAGAGCAGGAGAGTTAGTAATGAATGCTATTAGCAAAGCAGTACTTGCCAGGCATGGTGGCGCATGCCTTTAATTCTAGCACTTGGGATGCAGAGACAGGTGGATCTCTGCGAGTTCAAGCCTAGCTGGAGCTACAGGGAGACCCTGTCTCAAAAAGACCAAGCAAACAAACAAACAAGAAAAGCCGTAGTATCAGAATTTTTTACATGTGCTTATAAAATAGCATCCACAAGTGGGCGTGGTGGCACATGCCTTTAATCCTAGCACTTGGGAGGCAGAGGCAGGAGGATCTTTGTGAGTTCAAGCTCAGCCTGGTCGACAGAGTGAATTCCAGGACAGCTGGGGCTACAGGGAGACCCTGTCTCGAAAAGACAAAAAAAAGAAAAAAGAAAAAGAAAAAAGGAAATGAGTTCAAATACAGCAAAAGCTTCTGGAAACTACTAATAACTAAAAAGAGATCAGTGCACCACAGAGACACCTATACATTGAAACTTGGGCCAACAATCAGGACAGAAGCCAGGCAGTGAAGGCTGTTTCTGTGAGTGGCTGGAATGCAGATCACAAACAAATGTTTGCTGACAGACATGTACACGCACTTGTAAAATAATCAAATGTGAAGGATGGCACAGGCTGTTGAAATAGCCATATATAACGCCAGGGATGTTAGCACATGCCTTTAATCCTAGCACTCGGGAGGCAGAGGCAGGAGATCTCTGTGATTTCAAGGCTAGCCTGGTCTACAGAGTGAGTTCCAGGCCAGCTGGAACTAAAGGGAGACCCTGTCTCAAAAAGACAAAAAAAAAAAAAAAAAGCTGTATATCATCATATAATGAAATTNGGTTCTGTGTGGTGCCCCTGGAAACACTCCCATGCAGCTGTTTTCAAAGAATGGGAAACCTCAGTGAAGCATTTTTTTTTTTTTTTAGACAGGTCTCCCTGTACTCCACATGGCCTGGAACTCGCTATTTATACCAGCCTGGCTTTGAACTACAGAGATCCACATGGCTCTGCCCTTGAGCGCCAGGATTAAAGGTGTGTGCCACCACACCTTCCCAGTCTTTCTTCTTTGAATGAATCTGAATCTTTACAAGACGGAGCCTCTGAGGGGTGGTGTTTGGCACTCAGGGCATTTTTCCTATTGTCCCAGTATAATACATGAGGTTTCTCTTTAATGATGTTAACCTCTTTAACAATTACAACTGCTTAGCTGGGTGTGGTGGTGGTGCACACCTTTAATCCCAGCACTTGGGAGGCAGAGGCAGGCGGATCTCTGTGAGTTCAAGGCCAGCCTGATCTACATAGTGGAGCTCCAGGCCTGCTGGGACTAAAATGGAGACCTTGTCTCAAAAAAGACAAACAAAAACAAAAAAACATTAACAAACAAACAAAAAATTACAACGCTATTCAATACCAGCTAGTATGATCACCTGTCTTAAAAATCCCTTTCAAATAAATTAGTCCATTATCTGTAATTCAGCTTCATTCAAGTTCTCAAGTCATGGACAGGATGAAGCTATATTCTTGATCAAAATGGCACACAAATGGCCCTTAGTCCAGTGGCTGATGAACTCCTTGTTCCCCTCTGAAACTCATGAGCGGGACATCTGCAGTACACACTTCTCTCAGCATTTTTTCTTCCAAGCTTCCACCAGAACAGCTGATTTAGCTCTGCTTCCAGCATTCAACAACTTTTTCTAGCCTAAAGTTCTAAAATCTTCCACATTCCTTCCACAAACAGTTTCAAAGACCTAAGAACTACATGACCAGGTATATCATAGCAACTACCTCGCTCTTGGTACCATTTTCTGTTTTAGTTTTTTCCCCAATTTCTGTAATTAAAAATTTATCCCTTCAAGAACACCACACCTTCTAAACCAATGATCTCCTGTAATAAAAATTTAAGCATAGTAATATAGTAAAGCTATGCTATTGTTACCTAAATTCCTATTTGCCATAATTTTATTTATCTATATTTAACTTGAGTGTGAGAAATGTAAAAGTATTGAGGATTTTAAACCCACATACATGCACACACAAAAACATATGTGCTCATAAAATGCTGTGACATTGTTATAATACATTGTGGACAATCTATATGACATTTTCTTCTTTTTTGACATTTTCTTTATGAAAACAAATATTCTATAGTTTTGTCTTTGTATAAAGTAATCTTCATTTTATGAAAATGACTTACTGAAGAGATCACATTCCTTGAAGAGTGAATTTTGGCATTAAAGCTACATTTCCAATAATAAACTTATAATTTAAATTCTTTTTTTCATTTTTTATTTTTGTATGTGTATGAATGTACTGTCTGCTTGTAGGCTTGTGTACCCGTGTCATGCAATGCTGCAGAGGTCAGAAGAGAGGCATTGGATCCCCTGGAACTGGATTTCTCCTGGAATTGGAGTTACAGGCGGTTCTCAGCCACCATGTGGGTGCTGGGGATTGAACCCAGGTCCTCTGCAAGAGCATCCAGTGCTCTTAACTCTAGGCTATCTCTCTCCAGCCCTAATTTTTAAATTATTTTCATTATTATTATCATTTGTTTGCTCTTCTCCCTGGAAGATTGCACAGTATCTTCTGATCTATGAGAAGAGCTGGTCCTCAGGGAGGAGACCTCAAGGTCAGTTCCAGTTTAATTTGTCCAAGTCACATGTCCAAAATGTGTGGTGTCTTCAGCAAATAGGGCTTACCTTCAAGTTTGGGGAGACGATCAAGGGCAGTGGCAACAGATAAAATAATAAAAATAAATGGTCGGATGATGTGGACAGAATTGGGGAACTCCTCCTGGAAGGCCAGTTCATCCTGCCTGGTACCAGGCCTTATCCTTTTCCCAGAATGAGATTCCTGGGGAAATTTTGACAGCCTTTCCAATAATCTGATAGCCAGAGGAAGGGCCACAAGTAAACATGGTTCAGTGGTAGAGTGCTTGTCCTGAATGCATGAGTTTGTAAAATATTGTAAGCATTTTAGGAGTGATTGTTTATTGAAATGGTGCTGGGAAATGAAATACTCAGAACTTTTTTCACTAAGTCTTCCTTCAAAACTTATTTTACTTAATAAAGACTCTAATGAAAGTCTCAAATTATGTGGTGACTATAGAAAGCTGAGCCAGAAATCAATAGAAAAAGAAAAATATGGTCTCTAAAGAATTATAGCTTACAAACAATATAGAGATTCCACTTGTGTGAGGTGTTTATATTAGACAATTCAGAGATTAAATTTAACACAGTAACTCTTAGAGGGTGGAAGGAGGTAAGCTGGTAATTAGTATTTAATGGACACAGAGATTTCAGTTGGAAGATGAGGAGGGCCAATGGATGGTGTTAATGACTGAATAATACTGAGGTACTTGACACCCTCAAACCTCTATACTTAAAAATAGTATAGTGCTATGTATATTTTATCACAATTTCAAAAAAGAAGTTGTACTCTCAGTAAAATTGAAGGCTACTTAGTGTACAAAACTCAAGGCTTTCATATATAATCTTCTTGATACTTTTCGGTTGCTCAAAAATTTAAGATTTATTTTTAATTATGTATGCATGTGTGTGGCAATGTGCACATGTGTGGTACCAGGATTGGCCAGAGAGGGCACTGGATTCCATGGAGCTGGTTACTGGCAGTGGGGCAGCTCATCCAGAATCCTCTGCAAGAGCCATCACTCCAGCCCTCCCCTCGCCCCCACCCTGTGCTTCTTTTATTACACTGGTGCAGACCTCTCTGACTTGGTTCCAGAAGCATCTCTCTGCACTCAAGAAATACCAAGACGTGGGCCTGGGTGGTGGCATATGCTTTAATTCCAGCACCTGGGAGGCAGAGGCAGGCAGATCTCTGTGAGTTCAAGGCCAGCCTGGTCTACATAGCAAGTTCCAGGCCAGCTGGGACTAAAGGGAGACCCGTCTCAAAAAGACCAAAAAAAAAAAAAAAGATTAGACATGGAACAGGCCTGAGTCTCTCACTTCTAGTTGATCGCCCTGGATATTTAAAAGCACTTCTGGGCAAATGAGTTTTTCTAGCATTGATTTTCTGCAATAAAGCTGAAATTCTTTTGCTGAGACCTTTAGAAGGTGTTGTGGAATATTCTGCAATCTTTGTTGATGACAAGTATGATAATAGTGAAGTTATCTATCGTCATAGGCAAATGATTAGGTGGAGGCAACTGTTCCCTTCACCACCTTCATCACAAGTTCGGCCTGCTTACACATTCTGGAAACTCCTGTTCTTTTGCTAAGGTGACACTTGTTAATAAGCAACCTAAATTTGAGAGTTTTGTAATGGAACATACCTGAGAAGTTAAAATTTGAAACCATTGTCTATATGCTGAGATTTTTTTTCTTTCAAAATTCAAAATTGGCTGGGCATGCACATGAATCTGCAGTCGGAGGTACTTTTCTAGCTTTTGTAAGGCCCTGGTTTCAATCTCATCTGTCAGTGCCAATCCGTAAATTAGGGGGTGGGTTGGGAAGGTAATACATACATGGCAGGAAACAAATGAAGTCATGTTTGTCTGAAGATTCTTCAGGGCTGATGAGTCTAGAGTTGCCTGAAAGGAACAATAAGCTTCCTGCTTGGGAGGCAGAGACAGACAGATCACTGTGAGTTTGAGGCCAGCTTTGTGTACATAGCAAGTTTCAGGGAAGCCAGGACTCCAGAATGAGACCAAAAAAAGAGTTGGCTTCCATAACTTGGACCTGACTGGGGTCCCCAGAGAACCTGAATTTGATTTCCAGCACCCACGTGGCAGCTAACAACCATGTAAAAAGGAATCTGATGACTTCTTCACCCTCCACAGACACGCACTCTGCAAACATGGCACGCACATGCAGGCAAAAGATGCTGAGCAGGAGGTGTGCACCTTTAATCCCAGCACTATGGATGAAAAGACAGGAGGGTCTCTGAAATTGAAGCCAGCTTGGTCTACATAGTGAGTTCCAGGCCAGTAGGGGCTACCGGGAGACCTTCACTGGCTGCTTTAAAGTCAGAGTTTTCTGTTTATCACTGAGACAGGAGGGTTTAAAGTGGGTGTATTTGTCTGTTGAGATTGTTTCTAATCTTTTTTTTTTTTTTTGGTCTTTTTGAGACAGGGTCTCCCTTTAGTCCCAGCTGGCCTGGAACTTGCTATGTAGACCAGGCTGGCCTTGAACTCACAGAGATCTGCCTGCCTCTGCCTCCCAGGTGCTGGAATTAAAGGCATATGCCACCACACCAGGCCCACGTCTTGGTATTTCTTGAGTGCAGAGAGATGCTTCTGGAACCAAGTCAGAGAGGTCTGCACCAGTGTAATAAAAGAAGCACAGGGTGGGGGCGAGGGGAGGGCTGGAGTGATGGCTCTTGCAGAGGATCTGATTAGGGGATCTGCCCCTAACTGCCAGTAACATCAGCTCCATGGAATCCAGTGCCCTCTCTGGCCAATCCTGGTACCACACTCATGTGCACATTGCCACACACATGCATACATAATTAAAAATAAATCTTAAATTTTTTGAGCAACAGAAATGTATCAAGAAGATTATATATGAAAGCCATTGAGTTTTGTACACTAAGTAGCCTTCAATTTTACTGAGAGTACAACTTCTTTTTTGAAATTGTGATAAAATATACATAGCACTATACTATTTTTAAGTATAGAGGTTTGAGGGTGTCAAGTACCTCAGTATTATTCAGTCATTAACACCATCCATTGGCCCTCCTCATCTTCCAACTGAAATCTCTGTGTCCATTAAATACTAATTACCAGCTTACCTCCTTCCACCCTCTAAGAGTTACTGTGTTAAATTTAATCTCTGAATTGTCTAATATAAACACCTCACACAAGTGGAATCATATATTGTTTGTAAGCTATAATTCTTTAGAGACCATATTTCTTCTTTTTCTATTGATTTCTGGCTCAGCTTTCTATAGTCACCACATAATTTGAGACTTTCATTAGAGTCTTTATTAAGTAAAATAAGTTTTGAAGGAAGACTTAGTGAAAAAAGTTCTGAGTATTTCATTTCCCAGCACCATTTCAATAAACAATCACTCCTAAAATGCTTACAATATTTTACAAACTCATGCATTCAGGACAAGCACTCTACCACTGAACCATGTTTACTTGTGGCCCTTCCTCTGGCTATCAGATTATTGGAAAGGCTGTCAAAATTTCCCCAGGAATCTCATTCTGGGAAAAGGATAAGGCCTGGTACCAGGCAGGATGAACTGGCCTTCCAGGAGGAGTTCCCCAATTCTGTCCACTCATCAGACCATTTATTTTTATTATTTTATCTGTTGCCACTGCCCTTGATCGTCTCCCCAAACTTGAAGGTAAGACCCTATTGCTGAAGACACCACACTATTTTGGACATGTGACTTGGACAAATTAAACTGGAACTGACCTTGAGGTCTCCTCCCTGAGGACCAGCTCTTCTCATAGGATCAGAAGATACTGTGCAATCTTCCAGGGAGAAGAGCAAACAAATGATAATAATAATGAAAAATAATTTAAAAATTAGGGCTGGAGAGATAGCCTAGAGGTTAAGAGCACTGAATGCTCTTGCAGAGGACCTGGGTTCAATCCCCAGCACCCACATGGTGGCTGAGAACCGCCTGTAACTCCAATTCCAGGAGAACTCCAGTTCCAGGGGAATCCAATGCCCTCTTCTGACCTCTGCAGCATTGCATGACACGGGTACACAAGCCTACAAGCAGACAGTACATTCATACACATACAAAAATAAAAAAATGAAAAAAAAGAATTTAAAAATTAATAAGTTTATTATTGGAAATGATAGCTTTAATGCCAAAATTCAATCTCTTCAAGGAATGTGATCTCTTCAGTAAGTCATTTTCATAAAATGAAGAATTACTTTATACAAAGACAAAACTATAGAATATTTGTTTTCATAAAGAAAATGTCAAAAAAGAAGAAAATGTCATATAGATTGTCCACAATGTATTATAACAATGTCACAGCATTTTATGAAGCACATATGTTTTTGTGTGTGCATGTATGTGGGTTTAAAATCCTCAATACTTTTACATTTCTCACACTCAAGTTAAATATAGATAAATAAAATTATGGCAAATAGGAATTTAGGTAACAATAGCATAGCTTTACTATATTACTATGCTTAAATTTTTATTACAGGAGATCATTGGTTTAGAAGGTGTGGTGTTCTTGAAGGGATAATTTTTTTAATTACAGAAATTGGGGAAAAAACTAAAACAGAAAATGGTACCAAGAAGCGAGGTAGTTGCTATGATATACCTGGTCATGTAGTTCTTAGGTCTTTGAAACTGTTTGTGGAAGGAATGTGGAAGATTTTAGAACTTTAGGCTAGAAAAGTTGTTGAATGCTGGAAGCAGAGCTAAATCAGCTGTTCTGGTGGAAGCTTGGAAGACAAAATGCTGAGAGAAGTGTGTACTGCAGATGTCCCGCTCATGAGGTTTCAGAGGGGAACAAGGAGTTCATCAGCCACTGGACTAAGGGCCATTTGTGTGCCATTTTGATCAAGAATATAGCTTCATCCTGTCCATGTCTTGAGAACTTGAATGAAGCTGAATTTACAGATAATGGACTAATTTATTTGAAAGAGGAATTTTTAAGACAGGTGATCATACTAGCTGGTATTGAATAAGCAGTTGTAATTTTTTGTTTGTTTGTTAATTTTTTTTGTTTTTGTTTGTCTTTTTTGAGACAAGGTCTCCATTTTAGTCCCAGCAGGCCTGGAGCTCACTATGTAGATCAGGCTGGCCTTGAACTCACAGAGATCCGCCTGCCTCTGCCTCCCAAGTGCTGGGATTAAAGGTGTGCACCACCATCACACCCAGCTAAGCAGTTGTAATTGTTAAAGAGGTTAACATCATTAAAGAGAAACCTCATGTATTATACTGGGACAATAGGAAAAATGCCCTGAGTGCCAAACACCACCCCTCAGAGGCTCCGTCTTGTAAAGATTCAGATTCATTTCAAAGAAGAAAGACTGGGAAGGTGTGGTGGCACACACCTTTAATCCTGGCGCTCAAGAGGCAGAGCCATGTGGATCTCTGTAGTTCAAAGCCAGGCTGGTATAAATAGCGAGTTCCAGGCCATGTGGAGTACAGGGAGACCTTGTCTAAAAAAAAAAAATGCTTCACTGAGGTTTCCCATTCTTTGAAAACAGCTGCATGGGAGTGTTTCCAGGGGCACCACACAGAACCTAATATAGCTGTGGTCTAAGGATACATCTCAAGCTTGCAGTAGAACTTGGCAACATCATCTACATGGTATTGATTCTGCAGACATGAAAGATTTGAGACTGGGGGGGGATCTTGGGGAGAAGCTGAGGCTGTTAGGGTTCAGGAGACCCCCCTCAAGTTGTTGTAAAGTTGCAGCAGAGAGACCATTCACTTAAGCATGTGGAGTTTTAAAGGAGGGTTTAATTTAATTATGACCCTGGGCCAATACTCAACTCCAGAGGAGTGTGCCCCAGGTTGTGGGTTTCAGGGAAATTTATAAGTACAACAGGCAATCAGAGTTTAGCATTAAAATTAAAGTTACCAATCAAGTACAACAGTCAATCAGAGTTAACACCACAGTAAAAGTTACCAATCAAGGGGAAACTCGCGAAGCAAGCAAACCAATCATTCCTAGAATGACTAAGGAAAAATGGCTCAGGGGCATCTGAGAACACTATCCCTGAGTTTGTACAACCCTCCATCTCAATAATCCTCTATTTCACTTCCCCCTCTTGTTGTGTGGCCTTCAAGTCTTTGAAGAAAGTTCACAAGAGTCAACCACAGTTGGTGTTTCCAAGATGGAATGATCTGCACTGGGGGGGGGCGGGTCCTTAGCACCATGATTTTTAAAGGAATTTACCCACTGGTTAATAAATCTGACAAGTGAATTAAGGATGCATGGGCCACAAGTCAGAGCAACCAGAAGGATAAGTTTACTGGCAGATCCAGGAAGTCTTCAGCTCTCAGCTGAGAAAGAAACTGGATCTTTGGGGGGAGGGGGTCTTGACCCTAAACTGCCTAGCCAATTTTTAGCTCCTACCTTTATCACATTACCCTCTGAGGAGGTTACTCCAATTGCCAAGAGGGAATCAGGGCGCTGACCACCCTGACTTATTCCATGCTGAAAAGAGGCATAGGGGGTGGTGACTGGGGTGCCCCTGCTCAGTGGATCTATCTGAAAGATCCCAAAAGTATAGTTACAGAGAGAAAATCCTTGATGGGTGCCTGTGAAGGCGAGAGTAGCTAGGTACATTTTCTAGGCAGGGAACCAGGAGAGGAACAGGGTGAATTAAATGTCTAAATTAAAAGTCCATTAGAATTTCTCAACAAGGGGTTCCAAAGTATCCATTATTGGGATCTTCCTTTTGTTCATTTGTCCATAGTGTCTGGACTCAGGATCTGCTTTCCAGGAACTGTCAATAGCCACAGTGTGAGTTTTCCCTTAGGTAATTGCTTAAATAGAAAGAGGGAACTTTATTATTTGGTAACAACAGATCTCACATGACTTTAAATGACTTAAAAATCTAGTGTTTGGAGGCACAATCTCTCAGACTTTAAAGGAAATATAATGATTACTTATCTTTTGGTTATACTTTCCTTTCGGGTGTTTAATTCCATACAATTAGCCCAGATTAAGCAAATTTTGTTTTCTCAAGGTCAGCTGAGGATCTGATCCTCAGGGGCCACTTGGATTTCGGGGGGAGAGGCCTCTGTATCCTCTTGGCTTTTACCAGTTCCATCCACTAGAGGACAAAGTCAGGTCATGCAGGATCAGGCTTCCCTTTTGAAGCATGAAGAGACTTTCCTCTTATCGACTGGACACTGGCTAGAGTCCAGTTAGTGGATCTCCAAGATCTCCCTGCCTAGGAGGACTGGTGACTCACAATTGCAGGACATTTCAGGAGATGCCCCCAGACATAGTCCCCTGGGACTTAGTTGACCTCAGAGGGCAAGAAACAAAGTTGTTCCTTAAGTCCCTTGGCTGAATTGGTATGGGCATTATCCATCCAGAAAGGCTAAGATACACTACTCTGATACTATTAATTACTATATAATATTTTAAATAAGGCTTGGAAAAAATTCGAGCAGCCTTGTATAATATTGACTGGAGGAGGGACTTAACACCTTAGGTTAAGCAGGTATAGCCCACAAGATAGAATTAAAGAATTTCAGGCTTATCTTAAATGTAAACTGTTCACTACAATTACTATAAACAGGAACAATCTCTTTCTTTTTCAGACCCCCTATCCTGATTTATAGTTTTCCCAGAAAGACAGGAATTGTACCACATACCGGAAGACAGGAAATAAACTGTTAAGGATTACTAAGCCCATCCAAACTGTCTTCTTCTGTATTGCATGCAGCTGGTTCAGGAAGATAGAACCTAGCTTTTTGAGGCAAATTTTCTGGTTAGGTCAAAAGAAATCTCAAAAGCAACTCTTTTTTTAATTTTTTTTGGTCTTTTTTTAAAAGATTTTAAAATTTTTATATGAATGTACTGTCTGCATGTAGTTTTGTGCACCCATGTCATGCAATGCTGTGGAGGTCAGAAGAGGGCATCAGATTCCCCTGTAACTGGAGTTAAAGACAGTTCTCAGCCACCATGTGGGTGCTGGGGATCGAACCCAGGTCCTCCGCAAGAGTGGTTGGTTTTATTCAGGCCATTAGTAATCTAGCTTGAGTGTTTATGACAACTTACCATACCTTGAAATGCATATAAAGTTTGGACAAAAACTGACCATTCTTAAATAAACCTTGACTAGATATACATTTTGCCTTTTGAACAACTTGACTGAGCCTTAGAATATTAAGCTTATTCATATAGTTTCACCTTTTACCTGCCATAACAAACCTCCTTAGACATTTATCACTTGCATAGACTTTCTCATCATACTAAAAATATCTCCATCTCTTTATGTCTCTAACATTTTTCTCATTTTCTTTCTTTTTTTTATTAATTTTATTTATTTATTTATTTTGTATGTGTATGAATGTACTGTGTGCATGTAGGTTTGTGCACCCGTGTCGTGCAATGCCGCGGAGGTCAGAAGAGGGTCTCGGATTCCCCTGGAACTGGAGTTCTCCTGGAATTGGAGTTTCAGACGGTTCTCAGCGCCATGTGGGTGCTGGGGATCGAACCCGGGTCCTCTGCAAGAGCAGTCGGTGCTCTTAACCGCTAGGCTATCTCTCCAGCCCCCTCATTTTCTTTCTTAACACCATGAGACAAATAACATTCATAAATAAAATATTTGAAGAAAAATACTAAGAAGCACTCCCATAAAACAAATATTTATCAGGGGGGAAAAATGTAATTCATGGATTAACATCATCCAAACATATGTGTCTATGCTAAAGTAAACCTACCATAACTATTAGTGTGCTTAAATACCTATATATCTAATTGTTTGTGCTTCATTAGTAGGATCGAAAGTTATTCTGGACAAACTGTCAGCCAAAAGGAAACAGCCAGAATTGACCAAGTCAACAGAAGAGTCCAAGTCAACCAGCTCCAGAGAGATGGATTGTTTACCTCTCATCCACTGTGCCCCTTTCCTAAGCCTAGGGAACAATCTGCAGAAGGGGGCGTGGTAGAATGTAAGGGCTGCAATTCGGGTGAATGGTGAAACTACAGCAATGTAGTCTGGACACTCCTTTGATCAACTTGATTGAACAAACAACCTGTCACCCCCACTGGTGGGGCTGTAGGGGTTTGGCACAACAAGCCTGCTGGATGGTTTCATATGAAGGATGCTTGTACTCATGGATTATCACTTATAGCTAAAAAATGAAAAAAAAAAAACTGAGAGAAAGATGCAGGACAGTTATGGCAGAATGCATGATCTGGGATAGGGTGGGGGTGGGGGGGGGAAGGGAAAGGGAAATAAGCCTGAACTGAATTGGAAAAAATGTATGAAATGCACAAAGCATCAATAAAAATTAAATTAAAAAAAAAAAACAAATACTGTGGTTAGACACAATGTCATGACAAACTAGTTTCAAAACCAAAACTTTAGACCATTTTCAGAAATGTAGTAAATATCCCTTACTGAGTTTCCAGCTTAATAAGAGATGGAAAATGAGATGGGCCAGATAAATTCCATTTTGTTCAGAACTCAGTATTTTTTTTATGTGTATGAATGTACTGTTTGCATGTAGGTTTGTGCAGCCATGTCGTGCAGAGGTCAGATGAGGGTCTCAGATTCCCCTGGAACTGGAGTTCTCCTGGAATTGGAGTTACAGTCAGTTCTTAGCCACCAGGTGGGTGCTGGGGATCGAACCCGGGTCCTCTGCAAGAGCAGTCAGTGCTCTTAACCACTAGGCTATCTCTCCAGCCCAGAACTCAGTATTTCTGACCTTAACCTAAACCTTGGCTGTGCTGGGATTGAAGGCATGCTAGGATTAAAGGCATGGCCCACCATACCTGGCTGGAGAACTCCCAGGAGTGGCCGTACCAGCAGGACAGAAGTTCAGGCCCAGGGAGGTATGTAAATCACTTCAGGAACACAATAAAGCCCACTAGCTATCCCAGGCTGCCCTCTCCCACCCGTGGAGGCAAGAAACAGGGCTGGCCCAGGCCATTCTAGTATCAAACCTCCACCCAAACCAGACCAAGATATACACATGCCTCTGTCTCCGGAGTGTTGGGAGAGAGTTTGGAACCAAAGGAAATATCAGGACTTCAGATTAAAAATAAGTAAAGCTTAAAAACAGTTATCCAAACTGTTCTGGATAGCTTTAGTGTCAACTTGACACACCTGGGTTGAGGGAGCCTCAATTGGGGAATTGGCTCCATTGGACTGGCTTGTGGACACATCTGTGGAGTTTTGTCTTGATGGTCAAGCAGTGTGGGAGGTCCCAGCCCACAATGAGTGGTACCACCCTGGGCAGGTTGTTGTGTACTGTATAAGAAGGCAGCCTGGGCATGAGCCAGGGGAGCAATTCAGTGAACAGCATTCCTCCATGGCCTGTGCTTCAGCTCCTGCCTCCCGGTTCCTGCCCTGAGTTCCTGCCTTGTGCTCCCTGAGTGATGAACTGTGACCCAGGAGATGTAAGCTGAATAAATCTTTTCCTCCCCAAGTTGGTGTCAGTCCGAGTGTTTTGTCACAGCAATGGAAGACAAGCTAGAACACAAACACATATAATTTTGCATTAAAATAGACTGGTCATGTGATGGTTTTAGCTTCTATTGCCTAGGACTTTAGTTGAGTGCACATGGATAAACAAGTAGTACTTTTGTAGAATAGATACTTAAAGATATTTTTAGGGTACCCAGGTTATACCATTAAAATATTTATATTTCTGATCAGGCATGTTAGAATAAGATCACACTAAGTATGAGGGCTTCAGGCACTTACACCCTCCAAATAGGTTCCTCCCATAAGCTGAACTGAGGTTCCATAGTTTTAGAAAGACTCAACATGGGATGGAGAGATGGCCTAGCAGTTAAGAGTTCTGACCACTCTTACAGAGAACCCGGGTTTGATCCCCAATACCCACATGGCGGCCGAGAACCATCTGAAACTCTAATTCCAGGAGAACTCCAGTTCCAGGGGAATCCGATACCCTCTTCTGACCTCTGCAGCATTGCATGACACAGGTGCACAAACCTGCATGCAGACAGTACATTCACACACATACAGAAATAAATAAAATTAAAAAAAATAATAATAAAGACTCAACGTTCATCCAAAACATCAGGAGCCTCTAACATCTTAAAGTGATCACAATAATTTTATATAATGCCTTCATCCAAATGGAGACTAAAAGCATGGAGTGAAGTACAGTTTTCATGAGTTCAATTCACCCCGCTCTCTGAGATCAACTCTTCGACAAACACAAACATACAGCACACAGGAGGGAGTGCCTGCCAGATCAGCAAGGAGGACACAGACCCAGGGAGGTCCCTTTGCCTCCCAGACACAGACCATCTTGGAGATAAGCTCCTATAATGCACCCCCAGAAGCCATTAGATACCCTGATTGATCCAGGTGCCAGACCCCAAAATGGGTCTCTAGCAGAGACCACACAGTTGACACATGGGCACATTAGGGAGCTCAGGACTTCCCCAAGCTCCAAAGACCTCCACCCAGGCCAGACCAAGATCCCTGACTAACTGCTGATATAAATTTTACCAGCTAGCAAAAGGAAGCTTATTTCTGGTCCTTTGACATAGAGTCACCTTGTAGTAGCTGGGTTGAAACTCACTAAAGCAGACCAGATGGGCTGACCTTGAGCTCACAAAGAACTGCCTGCCTCTGCCTCCCAAGGACTGGAATTAAAGGCATGTGCCACCACGCCCAGCCCAAGAGGCAACAAAATTGTCCCACCCAGAAAAAAAGCCAGTCTGAGAATTCATTCCCAGCCCTGAAGGCAAGTTAGTAGGTTAAATCAGGGCTACACCTAGCCAGAGAATCTGGCCCACAGAGGTCTCAAAAAACAAAAACAAAGTAGACTGAACATCTTGAAAGCAAACACAAATCAAAAATTCATCTAGAAAATAGGATCCTTAAACAGTCAACTCAGAGGCTAACAATTACCACCTGTTGTGAAGCATTTGATAGAAAGATGTGTATGGCATCCAAATTTTAGGCCTTTAAATGCATTTTTAAATATCCATATTTTAATAAAGTTTGCACGTGTGTATCTAGTCTGGCATGCCCAAACCAATAATTCTGTGTACATAAAGGATGGAAACTTGATGTGGCCACTTTGTTTGACAGAACCAACATGAAACAATTACAACTACTGAATTACAAACACACATGAAAACTTAGATGCCTAACATTTTATGTGTGAGTGTTTGCCTATGAGTATGTATGTATATCACATGTATGTCTGGTGCCTGCGGAAGCCAGAAGAAGGCATTGGATCCCCTGAAACTAGAGTTACTTCTAAACCACCATGTAGGTGCAATGAACCTTGATTAAGACGTAAGCAGATAAGGCTTTATTTCTTTTTTTTTTTAATTTTTTTATTTATTTTTGTATGTGTTTGAATGTACTGTCTGCATGTAGGTCTGTGCACCTGTGTCGTGCAATGCCACGGAGGTCAGAAGAGGGTCTCGGATTCCCCTGGAACTGGAGTTCTCCTGGAATTGGAGTTATAGATGGTTCTCAGCTGCCATGTGGGTGCTGGGGATCGAACCCCGGTCCTCTGCAAGAGCAGTCGGTGTTCTTAACCGCTAGGCCATCGCTCCAGCCCCAAGGCTTTATTTCTTAATAAACTCTTACTCTGCTTCATACTGGCTGACCCTGAAATTCTTTTCCGCAGCCAACTCAAGAATCCTGATTTAACCTGAGTAGGTCACTAAAAAGAACCAGTCAATCTGCTACAGATACAGCATGGATCTGTGTTTGCTCTGCCACTGACATAACCATGATGGATCAAGACAATAAGATGTCTAACCACAGGAAATTTGAATATTTCCCAAGAGACAGAAATGACCTAACACTTCCATCTTGGTACCTACAGAAGCATGTGCTTCTTCTTCATCAAGCATAGCTTTAGCCTAGGCCTGGTTTACTCATTCTAGACAAGATCTGGGAGAATATTGAACCATAGAATTACATCCTTTCTTCTGACAGCAATTCAAAACAAGGCCCATTATTAAATGCATCCTAAATCTGACACAAGCTCAAATTATTTATGTTCTGATGTCCCCCTCAGTTCTCTTGAGAGATCTCTCCCCTACTGCAGAGTAATTAGGGACAACTTGTTTAACAAGTGTGTTCCTGCTATTACCAGAGTCTGAGGGTATGTATTAGGGCCCTAATAATTAGGCTTCTTTGGGAAATTCCATATAGGGAGAAAGGATGGGCCACCAACAGGAGTCCTGAGGGTAGGTAAAGACTGCTCCTTATAAACATTTCCTGGCTTTTGTTTCATCTTTTCTGTAAGTTAGGACAGTGTTGTGGGCAAGTTGGAGATAGATGAGAATCTTCTCCCTAGTGCTGGCCAACACTAACATTCATTTTTCCATTTCTGTGTATAGTATGTTGTTTCCCCTGAATTAGGGTAAGCATTCAACCTACAGCCAGGCCTCTGGTAACAGCTAAGGGGATAAAAATTAGTGGAAGGAAAGAAATGTCTTCGAATCTGGCCCTGAGGATAAAGAGACTTCTGTGTCTCAAATCCCATGGAAGTGGGTGCTCAGGGGTGCTAAGGGCTTAAAAAAAAAAAAGACTTTTATTTTTATTTCATGTGTTCAAATATTTTGCTGTGTATGTATGTATATATGTGCATAATGTATATGCAGAAACCAGAAAAGCACACTGGACCCCTGGAATTGGAGTTAAAGACAGATGTGCTAGGAACTGAGCCCAGGTTCTCTGTAAGAGAGCCAGTAAGCACTGTTAACCACTGAGCCATCTGTCTAGCCCCAGTGATGAGGGCTTTTCCAGGATACTAAAGGGTTATGGTGGATAGGAAATTCCCATGTTGGATAGTTCTTTCTCTCCAGAAAGCTGCCTCTTCTTCTTTTAAAGTCATTTGAACCCAGGATCTTGACCTCCTAAGGCAAAAGTCTAAATTTTCTTTATAAACACATTACTATTCTTGTTAATCATTATTATTATTATTCAACATTCTAGGCTGGCCTCGAACTGACTATGTAGCTGCAGTTGGCCTTGAACTTTTGATTGTCCTGCCTCTGTTTCCAGGGTGGGTGTGTGCCACCACAGTCACTTTTCTATACCAGTTCATATGGATTATTCATTTTTACAAGTCATTCACATGAACTTGGAAAAACGGGAGACAATGCAGAGGTCTCTCTAGAACTTAGAATACTTTGCAAAAGGGATGAGTTCTTACATGATCCCAGGGGGAGAAGGGAAAATTGTTTCTAAGCTGATCTGGTAATCTGCAGGGCATTATCATAGTAGAAAGATAGCCCAGGAGGAGCGCTGTTAATATTTTAACATATTTTCTTCTTGACATTTTTTCTGTTTATTTACATATGTTGACATCTCTAGGCCCACCCATTCATTTTCATTCACTTCCTTACCTTGGGAATGAATTAATACATTTTATGTTTTGTAAATATTCATACTCCTTACTTATCTAAAATCAAGCTCTTAGCAAAACACAGATAAGACTGGAGATGCAGTTCACAGAAAGAGAATTTACCTGGAATGTGCAATGCCCTGAATTCCATCCACAACAACACACCACAAAAAGACAAAAGCTAGGTTGTTACAGGTCAGGACTGTATCATATTTCTTAGTCTCTTCACAATATGCACACATCGAGAATATATTTCATTTATAATAAATACTGTTGATTCACTCATAAAAATTCACTCATTTTAGGTAACTCTTCTATTATTTTATTTTTGTTATCATTTTACCTTTGAGGTAGATACTGTTAGCATTCACTCCTGAAGTTAAGGGCTAAAGGATTTTAGTCAGCAGGACTGAAATTACAGATGAAGGGTAAGGTTGCTCACAGTGAGTTCCAGCCATCATTCTCCAGATCCAGGTCTACCAGGCTTGAATATCACATGGCCTCTCCCTTGGCATGTAAAGAAATGAATGGCCGCAGCCGGGCTAGGTGGTGCACGCCTTTAATCCTAGCACTTGGGAGGCAGAGGCAGGCGGATCTTTGTGAGTTCAAGGCCAGCCTGGTCTACAGAGTGAGTTCCAGGACAGCTGGGACTACAGGGAGACCCTGTCTGGAAAAGACCAAAAAAAAAAAAAAAAAAAAAAAAAAGAAATGAATGGCCATCCAAGCTTCTTTGATTTCATGAATCCCAGAGGTAAGTGTATCATCATGTCACTATGACAACAAGAAATTCAGACACAATGGTATTGTGTATGTGGGCTTACTTGTATAAACACACAGATAAACACACATATATTAAGCAAAACAAATAAGATCTCATTACCATTATCCCTAGTAACAGAGTTCTGGGCAGGGAAAGAACATCATAATTCATTTCTCTTACAACTTGCTTAGCTAAGAAACAAGAGATCGGAGATCTACCAAGACAACCTGAACCACAGGTAGGTAGGAGCTGGGTGCTTCAGCAAGGCAGATTGTTGTTTGATTTAATCTAGTTAATCTAGTTGTCTTTGGCTTAATTGGCTTTTGTGCCTGTGGGGGCAGAGTTGTCCTCCCAGCTGGTATAAAAGGTGTGTTTGTGTGAGTCTTGAGATCAGAGATCTCGAAATACCACCTGAAGCACAGGGAGGTAGGAGCTGGGTACTTCAGCAAGGCGGATTGTTGTCTGATTTAATCTAGTTAATCTAGTTGTCTTTGGCTTGATTGGCTTTTGTGGCTGGGGGGGCAGAGTTATCCTCCCAGCTGGTATAAAAGGTGGGTTTGTGTGAGTCTGGAGATTGGAGAGCTCCCAAGACCACCTGAAGCACAGGTACCAGGGCGCAGGCTAAAGAGTACCCCCTCCCCACCCACCAACTGGGATTATGAAGGCATCTGAAGGAGGCAAGCAAAGTGAGCCTTCAACATAGTGAAGAGGCATTTGGGACTTACATTGGAATACAGGCAAGGAGAAGCCCATATGCCAGGAACATGAAGAAGAGACAACACAGGAAAGGGGCAGGATAATCCCAGACCAAGCTCTACCAACCCTGTGGAAGATTCCTACAGTGGGATCCCCCTGAGGATGTCCCAGGACACAGATATCAGAAACCCAATTGTGAACATACTTAAAGAACTACAAGATTATAAAGAGCAAATCAAAGAATTAAGAAAAGAGAATGAAGAACTCAAGAAGGACCTAGAGAGAGAGGATGACAAACTCTGGAAGGAAGTAGAAACACTGAAAAGATCCCATGCTGAAAAAGATAAGGAAACCAACCATCGAAGCAAAGAGCTACAAGAAGAGATTGAAAAGCTCCAAAAGGAAGTGGAAATACTAAAGAAATCAGAAGAGGAAATGAAAAAGGAAATCAAACACTCATCCATTCAAGAGGAAAGGAGTGGAAAAAGCCTCAGAAGCAGAATGGAGGAAGCAGAACAAAGAATATCAGACCCGGAAGATAACACAGAACAACTAAAAACCTCAAGGAAAGATTATGAAAAATTTTAAAATACACAGAAGTGGAACAACCAGGAACTGTGGGACACTATGAAAAGATCAAACCTCCACATCATAGGAATAGAGGAAGGAGAAGAATCCCAAGATAATGTTATTGATCAGATCTTCAACAGAATAATAGATGAAAACTTCCCCAAGCTAAAAAAAGACAAACCAATACAAATACAAGAAGCACATAGAACTCCAAACAGACAAGATCAGAAAAGAAACTCTCCATGCCACATCATAGTTAAAATGCTAGACACCCAAAACAAAGACAAAATCCTTAAAGCCACAAGAGAAAAACAAGTGACCTATAAGGGGAAACCTATCAGAATTACAACTGACTTCTCAGTGCAAACTATGAAAGCAAGAAGAACGTGGAGCAAAGCATTCCCAGTGTTAAAGGACAATAGATGCCAACCCAGGTTACTATACCCAGCAAAAATGTCGATTATAGTTGAAGGAGAGAGAAAAATCTTCCATGACATAAACAAGATGAAAGAATACATGTCCAGAAAACCAACCCTTCAGAGAATACTTGAAGCAATTCAAAGGACAGAAGAAAGGAGCAACCATCCCCAGGCACCTAGAAAGAGAAATCAATAAAAGCATAACTGCAGAAGTAGAAACCTAAACCAAAACCACAAATGGATAATAAGGCAAAAGGAAGCAACACAAACCTATCAGTCATAACCTTAAATATTAATGGACTAAATTCCCCAATCAAAAGACATAGACTGGGAGATTGGATTAGGAAACAGAATCCATCGATATGCTGTCTACAAGAAACACATCTTACCTTCAAGGACAGGCACCACCTTAAAGTGAAGGGATGGAAAAAAATATTCCAAGCAAATGGTACCAAAAAGAAAGCAGGTGTTGCTATTTTAATATCAGACAAAATAGACTTCAAAGTAAAAGAAATCAGAAGAGACAAAGAAGGCCATTACATTTTTATCAAAGGAACAATTCACCAAGAAGATTTCACAATTATGAATATATATGCCCCAAACTCTGGTGCACCAAACTTTATAAAGACAATTCTCCAGGACCACAAGTCACAGACTAACCCCAGTACACTCATAGTAGGGGACTTCAATACCCCACTGAGTCCTTTGGATAGGTCAACAGGACAAAGAATAAACAGAGAGACATCTGAACTGAACGATATGATACACCAAATGGACCTCATAGACCTCTACCGAACATTCCATCCTAATACCAGAGAATACACTTTCTACTCAGCACCCCATGGAACATTCTCCAAAATCGACCACATCCTGGGACACAGAAGAAACCTCTACAAATACAAAAAGATTGAAATAATTTCATGCATCCTGTCAGACCACAGTGCAATGAAGCTCAACATCAACACCAGGACAAGCCCTCCTGCCTACAAGAACACATGGAGACTAAACAACACACTCTTGAATAATGAATGGGTCAAGGAAGAGATAAAGAAAGAAATAAAAACATTCCTGGAACTGAATGACAATGACAATACAACACAACAAAACCTATGGGATACCTTAAAAGCAGTCCTAAGAGGGAAGTTTATAGCCCTGGGTGCCTACATTAGAAAAACAGAAAGAGCACAAGTGAATGATCTAACACTACAGCTAAAAGCACTTGAGAGGCAACAACAGATGAACCCTAAACGCAACAGACAGGAAGAAATAACAAAAATCAGAGCAGAAATCAATGAAATAGAAACAAAGAAAACAATACAAAAAATCAATGAAGCCAAAAGTTGGTTCTTTGAAAGAATAAACAAGATAGACAGACCTCTAGCCCAGTTAACAAAAAGAAAGAAGGAACAACTCCAAATCAATACAATCTGTGATGAAAAGGGAAATATCACAACGGACAAGGAAAAGATCAAGAAAATTATATGGGAATATTACAAGAACCTATATTCTACCAAGTTTGAAAATCTAGAAGAAATGGATGAATATCTGAAATCCTGGGAATCACCAAAGCTTGGCCAAGAGGAGACCAGCAGCTTAAACAGACCCATAACATATGAAGAAATAGAGGATGTAGTAAGAAGCCTCCCAACTAAAAAAAGCCCAGGCCCAGACGGTTTCACAGCAGAATTCTATAAAACATTTCAAAAAGACCTACAACCATTATTTCTGAAACTGTTTAGAAGTATACAATCAGAGGGAATTCTCCCAAATTCCTTCTATGAAGCCAACATCACTCTATTACCAAAACCAGGCAAAGATCCAACTAAAAAGGAGAATTATAGACCCATCTCCCTCATGAACACAGATGCCAAAATTCTAAACAGAATACTGGCAAATCGCATACAGACCCACATCAAGAAGATCATCCATCATGACCAAGTTGGATTCATACCAGAGATGCAGGGATGGTTCAACATACGAAAATCAATAAACATCATCAAACACATAAACGGAATCAAAGACAAAAACCACACCATCATCTCAATTGATGCTGAAAAAGCCTTTGACAAAATCCAGCATCCCTTCATGCTTAAAGTCCTAGAAGGAATTGGATTGGAGGGATCATTCCTCAATGTAATCAAAGCCATATACAGGAAACCCACAGCCAATATCATCCTAAATGGGGAAATGACAGAAACATTCCCTTTAAAGGTAGGAACTCGGCAAGGCTGCCCCCTATCACCACTCCTCTTCAATATAGTGCTTGAAACACTTGCTAGAGCAATAAGGCAAGAAAAGGATATTAAAGGAGTACTAATTGGAAAAGAGGAAGTCAAACTATCCCTATTTGCTGATGATATGATTGTTTACTTAAGGGATGCAAAAAACTCCACCAGAAAACTCCTAGAAACGATTAACAGCTTCAGCAAAGTGGCAGGATACAAAATTAACCTTAGAAAATCAATGGCCTTTCTTTACACCAAGAACAAGCAACTGGAGAAAGAATTCAAAGAGACCTTCCCACTCACAATAGCCTCAAAAACAATAAGATACCTAGGAACAAACCTAACCAAAGACACCAAAGACCTCTACAACAAAAATTTTAAACCCTTAAAGAAAGAAATTGAAGAAGACCTCAGAAGATGGAAAAACCTCCCATGCTCATGGATTGGGAAAATTAACATTGTAAAAATGTCCATTTTACCAAAACTCTTGTATAGATTTAATGCAATCCCAATCAAAATCCCCAAGAGTTTCTTCACAGGCTTGGAAACAAAAGTTCTTAAATTCATTTGGAGAAACAAAAGACCCCGAATAGCCAAATCAATCCTGAGTGAAAAGAGCTACACAGGAGGGATCTCTATACCAGATTTTAAACTATACTACAGGGCTATAGTCATAAAAACAGCCTGGTACTGGCACAAAAACAGACCTGTTGACCAATGGAACAAAACCGAAGATCCAAATCTGAGCACATACAATTTCAGCCATCTCATATTTGACAAGGGGGCCAAGAAACCACAATGGAGAAAAGACAGCATCTTCAGCAAGTGGTGTTGGCAAAACTGGATCACCACTTGTAGAAGAATGAAATTAAACCCCTACCTCTCACCCTGTACAAAAGTCAACTCCAGATGGATTAAAGACCTCAACGTGAAACCCCAAACTCTGAAGGTGATAGAAGAAAAAGTTGGCAGCAGACTACAAGACATAGGCGTAGGAAAAGACTTCCTAAATCAGACAGCAGCTGCACAAGAATTAAGGTCGACAATTGACAAATGGGACCTCATCAAACTCAAAAGCTTCTGTACATCAAAAGAAACAATCAAGGAAGTGAAGAGAAATCCCACAGAGTGGGAGGAAACCTTCACTGCAGATACATCTGACAAAGCATTGATTTCCAGAATATATAAACTACTCAAAAAACAAAGAAAAAAGAAAACAAACGACCCGCTCAATAGATGGAGCAAAGAACTGAACAGAGACTTCACAAGCGAGGAATTAGAGATGTCTGAGAAACACCTCAAGAACTGCTCAACATCACTAATCATTAAGGAAATGCAAATCAAAACCACTTTAAGATATCATCTTACTCCAATAAGACTGGCTAGGATCAAGAAAACAAATGATACCAAGTGCTGGAGAGGTTGTGGGGAAAGGGGAACACTCATCCACTGCTGGTGGGAATGTAAACTCGTACAGCCACTATGGAAAGCAGTGTGGAGAACCCTTGGAAGACTTGGAATGAACTTGCCACCCGACCCAGCCATACCACTCCTGGGCATGTACCCTCAAGACTTACGCCACCACAGAGATACATGCACGGCCATGTTTATTTCAGCTCTCTTCACAATAGCAAGGAGCTGGAACCAACCCAAATGCCCCCCAACTGACGAGTGGATAGAGAAAATGTGGTACATCTACACAATGGAGTTCTATGCAGCAAAGAAAGATGACATCATGAGCTTTGCAGGAAAATGGCTAGAGCTAGAGGACATCATGCTGAGTGAAGTAACACGGTCCCAGAAAAACAAATGACGAAAGGTATCCCTCATCTGTGGATGCTAGTTCCAATTACCTAGTTGTAAGTATTTCTTGTGCATGGCCCCTTGAGCTTTTGTCCAAGTAGTTGGGAGAGATGCATATTGGAAACAAAAACAACAATAGAAAGGACTGCATCAAAGAATTGACTGAAACAGTGAACTTCTGCTGAAAACAGTCAACTTCCACATGGAGAATTTTGAGAAAGACTGCGAAAGAGATGAAAAGCATGTTTGGCAGAATACATGAGCTCTGGTGGGGTGGGGGGATAGGGTGGGGAACATGGGTCTATATTTGATAATCTTATATAAAATATACATAAAAATAAAAATAAATAAATTTAAAAAAGAAACAAGAATGGGCAAGTGGAGCATGGTTCTTATCAGTGCTTGTATGGGCCTCTGGGAGTCAGTGTGCTAAGATCAGGCTGTGTTACTCTGTGTTACATAAAGCAGTGGTTTTTTTAGGCTGTGCCTTGCCCATGGGACTCAGTTTTACAAGCTTTTCTGACTCCACTTTAAGGGAGAAGGATGACTGCATCCCTTGGGTGGATCCAGAAACCACACCATTTATTGGGTACCACCCATGAGCCATAGATAATTCAATTCTGAAAATAGAAAGGGAACTACATATACACTTATCAGGGTGAATTAATGCTGTCGGGACACATGGAAATATTAAAATCATATGGAAACCAGGCCCAAGAATGTATAGGACATGCCAGGTCAAGTCAAGTAAAAGGTATAACCCCCTTACCTGGACCCCATCATAATAGACACCAAAAACTGTGATGGCACAGCCCCACACCAACCAATAATCTGAAGCCTCATAGGTGTGTCAAGGACAGAAACACAGAGGACTCCCCAACTGTCCTTGGAGCTTTGCTTTTGCCACTGGGATGGGGCCTACTCAACTGCTGGCCTATCTGCCTGTTTGCCCACCTGGCCTGGACCTGAACCTATCACTTCCTGTTCTAGAACCCCTGTTCACCTTTCGCCTTGCAGCTGGGCTCTACAGCTTGATTCTGAAATCTGATTCCAGCAGCTCAGCCCCAGTGGCAGCTTCCTCCCAGCAGGTCTGCTTCATTGTCTTATCAACACGGACTTGTTCTGCCCATTTCTGCAACCTTTTCAACTCCGCTGCAGCCTCTTTAAATCATATTCATTCTTTAAATTATAGATATGTATATAGATCTATACATCTATTGTGGTATGTGATGTGTGATAGAATATGAAGGGGCTGGAGAGATGCCTCAATGGTTAAGAGCACTGGATGCTCTTGTGGAAGACCCAGGTTTGATTCTCAGCACCCACATGGCATTTAACAACAGTCTGCAACTGCAGTTTCAGGGGATCCAACGACCTTCTGCTGACCCTCTGGCATGGCATGACATAGGTGCAGTTACATACATGCAGGCAATACACTCATAGACATAAAAATAATAATAAAAAAATTTGGACTTTTTGACACAGGGTCTCTTTGTAGCTCCAGCTGTCCTGGAACTCACTATGTAGACCAGGCTGGCCTTGAACTCACAGAGATCCGCCTGCCTCTATCTCCCAAGTGCTGAGATTAAAGGCATGCACCACCACACCCTGCTTAAAATATTTTGTTTTTCAAAAGAGTTATAGAATAACGAACCTGCATTTTCCCTAGCTAGATGCCAAGGAAGGCCAGGGATAAGTTGATGTCAATGAAACTGCCTAACCTTGTGAATTTATCAATAAATTCAATAAACTCTGACATTGTGAAAAGACAAATGAGTTTGTCTATGTTCCTGGCATAATGCACTGGCACCACAATGCTTTGTTGCATGGCCGTGTTGCAGAATAGTTAGGAACATTTCACTCCCCTTCCTGGGGACACACAAATGTCTTTGGACATTATGAAACATTCCCCAAAATATGGGGATTAGATGGTGATAATATTGCCCTTCAGGGAACCACTGAGCTAAAGCCACATGCTTTCTTTCTCCTTTTCTTTTTATTTCCTTTCCTTTTATTATCATAATCATTATTATCATTATTATTGTTGTTATTATTATTTGGGGACAGGCTTTCATGCAGTCCTTACTGGCCTCAAACTCTGTAGCTAAGGAGGACCTTTGATGTCTGACCCTCCAGCCTCCATATCTGAGTGCTGGGATTACAGATGTATAACACAAGTTTTTGTTTTGTTTTGTTTTGTGAGTTTTTTAATTGAATTTTTGTGATTTTCATACAATATAATTTGTTAGCATTTAGATCCTCTTGTCTATTAGCACCTTTCCTTATTACCCCCTGTCCAACTTAATGTACTCTTATATAATGTTCTCTATATAAAATAAGGCCTATAGAGTCTAATTTATATCCTCAAATGTCCTTCAGTGAGGGTACATCCACTGGACCCTGGTTAATCTACCAAGAGTCCCATGCTTGAAAGAGACTGTCTCTCCTTCCAGCAGCCATCAGTTGCCACAATTTCCTTTCTATAAAGCAGTAGGGATGGACCAAGGGGCTCATGTATGCCAGGCAAGTGCTCTGCCAACAGAGGGATAGCACCAGCCTCAAACCATGTGTCTTCCTAGCTCTGATTACCACTGTGTTCTACTGAAAAAGCAAAACTCTAACCCAGAGTGTTAGGTAGTTGGGTAGAAATCAGCAGGTCCAAGATCATCAAAGATGGACCCCCTATCTCAATCAGGTTTGGATCCTACCTCCTGTATCCTTAGTAACACAGTGATTTTTGAGGAAAGGAGAAGTATCATAATTGTTCCTTCCTAGAATTTGGGGTTTTGGGTTTTTTGGGGGGGAGGGTATTTTTAGACAGAGTGTCCTTGTAGCCTCAGGTGGCCTAGAACTTGCTCTGTAGACCAGACTGGCCTTGAACTCACAGAGATCCCCCTGCCTCTGCCTCCAGAGTGCTGGGTTTAAAGGCTTGGGCCACCACACCTGTACACACTCCTTTACAAACGGCAAGGTCATTGATTGATGACACCCTTTTTCTAGGTATCAGGATTTCCTCCTTTCCCAGGCAAGGCAGAAGACTTCCTGCAACAAAGAGAAAACCCTGTTTTACAACCTCAGGAGAACAGCCTGAAGCTAAGGGTGTGTTCCAGTTTCTCTTCATCTGTTGTGACAAAACACTCTGACCAAAACCAACTTGGAAGTGGGGTATCGTTGTGACCCACTGACCTTGGTGTTTTGGGGAGGATTGTGGAAGCATTTGGAACTTTGGTCCAGAAGAGCCATTGAGTGATTAGAGTTTGTGGCTGTGGAACCTGCAACAGTTTGGCTGAAAGAGTGGTAGATGATGAAAGCCTCTGGCTTGTGAAGCTTCAAAGGGAAGCAGAGACCATCAGGGCTGTTTATGATATTTCTGAATTGAGAATCTGTGGGTTCTGGTCAGCTGGGGCTGAAGAATCAGCTATAAGTAACAAGAGACCAGAACCTGAAGTGAAACCTTTGTTTAACTGGGACAATTGATGCTGGTTAGCTGGGGCTAAAAAAAAAAAATCAGCTGTAAGTAAAAAGAGGCTGGCATCACTATGGTGAAATCTTCTGGGAAGAATTTCTTCAGGGTCAGCACAATGAAACTGTGGTCCAGAGGACCTAGGTTCAAATCCCAGGACCCAAAACCTGATTGTTTTCCTAAAAAACAAGTCCATGTTTGTAGCTCCTGTTCCCCACAGCAGAGCGGAGCCTACATTTCCCACCATGGCACCAAGGCACTGACCATCTTTGTTTCTGCTTTTATCTCTCTCACAAGCCCCCTTACTATACACTTCTGTGGACAGGGAGGACAGACCAGTCTGTTCCTCCCACTTCCCCGGCCTGTGTTAAGCCCAGAACACAGACAGAGCATTTGTAACATTCTATTTTGAGCCAGTAGTCTATATTTAGATTAGCTAGGTAAATAATGTATTTTCCTGAAATTTTTACTTTTGCCTGGTTAGACACTAAATGGAAAGAAACATTTGTCCCTTGTTCCTTTAAAAATGAATTTTATAGAACACACATGTGGGAGTTGCTGGAGATCAAATTGCCAACCTTTCTTACTTTCATGGAATGATGGTGGTGGAAGGGGCAGGGGATTCTGCACTGCAAAGAATACTTGCCACAGAACACTTGTCTGATATGGTGTGCTTGTCTTTTGCTCCTCTGAGAATTCAGAGCTCCAATTTCTCACTTTAACCACAGTAAGTAAAGGTTCTCAGCTCAAGTATATCCAATATGTCAGTGTTAGGTCGGGCTAGGGACAAAAAGCCACGATGGCATAGACAGAAGATCTCTTCCTTCTTTTCTGCTCTGGAGCTTACAATTTCCAAAAAAAATCACCAGATGGAGTTCCAAATTCCCATGAGACCACCGGACCTGGTTGGCTGATTCCAACATGTTACCATCTTCCCTTCCCTGACCTTTAAAAGACCCTCTCCACCTCCCAGATGGGTGCTTTCTCATGGTTGTGGAGGCCATGGATTTGGCCAAGAGAGACCACATTTCCTGGAATAAATGCCTGCCTTTATTTACTTTTAATTTGGATTGATTTGGCCTTTATCTCTGTATCAAATACTTTTTTTTATTCTGTTTGCAGTATCATACGTGATCATCAAACTGCTGCTAGAATGCTCACACCTATTACTGCAAATTCTAAACACAGGGAGACTTCAGCTGGGAATTTACTTTGGGTCAAGGTCGGGCTGTCTTCAAATACTTCTTATCTTGGTGGCCCTATGGAGAAAGGGGTTATTTTTCCTCAGTCTGGGGGGGGCATCCAGGGTCCACAGACATTCAGGGATACCCTTTCCCCTCTTGATGAATCCAGCTTCTGACCTGGGGTAAGTCCATTTCCTGTTGCCTCAATTCTGCTATCTAGAACTCCTATCTGTAAGCCATTGCAACACTAGGGAAAGCTCTCTTTCCTCAGCCTGGGGGCCCACAGATGCTTGGGGACCTTATCCCACTGGACCCAGGATCCAATGGCTGTTTTGGGGGAGAGGAGTGCAGAGCCAGGCTCTGCTGTGAGGGGTCTCTCTGGATTGAAGATGTTCATCCTTATTCCACCCCACACCCACCCCACTGCCAGGTCTCAGGGTGCAGTAGATGATGCTTTTCTACCCCCCCCAACTCCAGGCTTTCCAGGATATTCTCTCTCTCTCTCTCTCTCTCTCTCTCTCTCTCTCTCTCTCTCATCTCTGATCTTTCCTATTCCATTCCCAAGCCTGATTCAAATTGACACGGTCGCCATTTTTTATCTGATCACATGACATGAATGCATTTACCAGGCAGATTAACAAATTAATCCCAAAATGTCCACTATTGGAGTTTTACAATTTTATCACCATGTTTTCATGTTTCTAATTAAAATCATTTCTCCATTTTAGCTTTTGTCACAGGATTGCTGCTTAAGCTACTGGCTTTTACCAAATGCGGTTTTGGTTTTGCTTTCATTCTGTTTCACTAAATTAGCAGGTAAACCCCACATCTATTAGACACAGGCGAGCCATGCCACAAACTAGATCTGCTGTCCCTGCACCCATCCCACTTACACTAACTCAACCTTTGGCAAGCTTTTGCTGCTGTGAGCCAGGCTCTCATGGTTAAAGCCAGCCACCCTCACCCTTGCAGTTTCACTGTCATAACTGATCAGTTATGATCAGTTATACAATTAAATAATGCATGTATCTGTCCAAGCTGTCTGCGTGTTAACTGTTTCATGTGTGTTAACTGTTTTATGTATAAGTCTATCATGTGTCTGTCAACAAGTGGCCACTTCTAGGTTATATTGTGCACAAAACCTATTATATTCAAAGGCCCAAATGAACCCAGATTCCTTAAGTTATCTGTTAGACTGAACTGGATCTCCAAATTATGTAGGGTATTTCTTCCAAATTGACTGTTGTAATGTATTTTTACTGTATGTGCCACTGCCCTGGCTGTTACCCCCAACACTATATGTTGTATTTCTGCCCTCCTTTCTCATTCTAGGTTCCTGAATACCATTCTCCTGTACCCAACTTCATGCTTTTGATATTGTCAATTGCTGAATTATCTTTGTTTTGCACTACCTCAGTAGGACTGAATGTCTCCTCTCTCCCCATCCTTTAGCTTCTTCCTTTATGAAACTGTATATAATTCTGTTTTATAAAATGTTTGGTAACAGCATGATAGAGAAACTGCATTGGCCAGTTTGACACCTCAGCCTTGAGAATGCAAAGAAACTGGTTGGGGTTCCATGCTGTAAATGACATTTACAATGTTTGAATGAAAGCATTTCCATGTATGTGCCTCTGCTCAGTACAACTTTTATAAACTGCCATCACCAAAATTAATTATTAGATCCTTATTCCACAGTTGGAGATTCTCTGTAATGTGTGACCTGCAGTCAATAAGATTAGGTTTTACTTCTGGGGATCACAAGGGACAGTACAAATGAAACCAATTTTGGTGAGCTTGATTTAAGTCTATTTCCTGTCTGCTGAAGACATGTGAAAATACCCCTCCTGCTCCTTTTTTTCCTTCTGCAAATCAGAATTTATTTTTTTCCTTTATTTGTTTATTTTTTAAGGGATTCTACAATATAATAGCACAGATGTTTTCGGATAACATTGACGTTGCTCAGTTTGCCATACAATTAGGTAATTGGTGCATTTTTTTTAAGTGAGCCAAATTATTAAGCATAAGCAATGAATGTAAGTAACAGTCATGTAAAACCAATTTGCGAGTATTTATGTCCAAATTTTGAACAACCCAAGGTTCCCATAGTCCAGTTGGAGAAGCTTGTATGCACAAGCATGTTGATCAAATAGGAGTCCAGTCTGTATTGCTGTAGTCTCACAATTCACCCCAATCTCTCCGCAGCCCTTACATTCTAACACACCTCCTCTTCCGCAAATTGTTCCCTAGGCTTTGGGAAAGGGGCACAAGTGAGTGAGAAGCAAAACAGTCTATTTTCTCTGGAGATGTCATTTTGGACTCTAGTCTGTTCAGGTTGTTCCCCTTCATGGGTTGACAGCTTATCCAGGGATGCCTTTTTAATCCTACAAACAAAGCACAAGCAATTAGATGTACAGGCATTTAAGCAGTACTAATTATTATGGCAAGCTAAGCTGTGAGCATAGACACAGATGCTTGGATGGTATGCTAATCCACAAACTGTGGTTTCTCTATAAAGGGTGACAAGTTCTTATTGTGGCTTATTGCCAGGCCTTTCTGGCAGTGGGAGAAGAGGAGAACCAGACCAGACCAGACAGTCTCTCTCTCTCTGGGGCTGAGCAGAATGGTGAGTGTTGGTGACCCGAAAGGAACCATGTGGGGTTGGGAGTCTTGTCAAAGCAGGAGCTCACTTTATTGCATCAGGCAGTGGCTTATATTTGCTCAGCAGGAGGGGTGGGAATAGGGAAGCAGATGATGAGAAACAGAGAGTGGGGTGACAGCTTTGGGCCAATGGTAATCTGCCATGTAGGCTGTATCCGGGTAGAGACATTTTCAGATTGGGCTATGCTGGGTCACTCATATGCGGAAGTGAACAGCCAAAGACAGGTCGCGAAACTATAGTCAGGCTCAGGAGTCCAACAGGCCTCTTTTTATGTGGAGGGCCCAAGGGGCCTGACAAGCTTATAACATCTCCTAACCACTAGAGGACATAAGCTTGTGGCATCCGCTGTGAATTATTCCTCCAAGGAGAGAGCTAATAGCCAATTAGATTTGGGATATATATATATATATATATATATAATATATATATATATATAATATTATATATGGCTGCCACTGTTGCATCCAGTATCTTCCAGGCAGTTGAGGTTAGTTGATACTGACAGAGGAGTTTTGCTTGTCTCAAGGAGACCAATATTTTTGCTGTATTGCTTTAGTGGACTTTGGTAATGCTCTCTGCATTTCAGAGGCCAGTTGTACATTAGCAAGTGATATTCTCAAGACATTTTTTTCATGCTTACACCAGGTCGTCAAACAACAGGGACTTACCCCTTTCTCCTTGCATATATCCACTATAGGCAAAAGGCCTTTATAATTTTTGGGGGCTTGGATCCTCCTAGCCACATCTCCTTAGGCAGAATAATTCATTGTCGATATCAGAGCTTTTTCCTGTATTAATATATTTTGCTTAATTACACAGCTTATAACAGACTTTATTATTGATTTGGCTCTAAATAGAGAATTATCCTTTCACAGTTCCTATGCTCATCAGTCAATTAAAAAGGTAGTTATACCTGTTTTATAAGAAATTACCACTATAACAGTTGGCTCTAGTTTACAGTTAGGGAATGACTTCAGTACCATCATGTTTTTCTTTTTCCTATAAAGGGGAGAGGTAGGAAGGTTTCTCAGCATCTGGAAGATAAACTTCATTAGGGCCCATTATAAACAGTTAATCCAAATAGCATTCAGAGAGATGCTCAGTGTCTGTGACTCAGGCAGTCTGAGGTTCCTCTTTCTTTAATGTTCAGATGGGTCAGCCTCTCTGCTGGCATTTCCCAGTCTATCCTGCACAGCCAAAAGTTGTATGTTTTCAGGCATTTAGATTGGTGTTTTTACCTGTGGGAACATACAAATCCCCTCCCATTGTTAGTTTCAAGATCTCAAAATTGAAATTTATCAATAGGTTTAGAACACAGAGTTTTCCATTTGTATCCCAGAAGGGGTACTACACCACCTCCCACCTCCCTCTTTTTGTTTTTTAAATTTTTATGTTTTGACCTATAGATGCCTAAGTTGTATTACACATACCACAAACAGGAACCAAGGCATAAGTTTTCATTAAATTTTCCCAAACAGTTTATCATTGACTGTATGCTACTTATTTGGGAAGTAAACTTAAATTTAATTCCTTTAAATTATCCTACAAGTAAAAGAAAGTGTTACAAGTTGATATTGTATAACCCAGAAAAATATAGAGACCATTTGTGTACCTTAATCCCAAAATTATTGTTGGAAATTCAATACAAGTTATAAATAAAACAATTAACATTTTATATTTCCAATTAGTTCAAATGTATTACCATTTTCACCAAAACCTACTACCAAATTTAACTAATCTAAACATTTTACTAAGCCTTAAAATATCCTATAATATGTGGACAAAGCTTGGGCAGAGTTGAATACCTGCCGAATAAATTTTACCCAATATACACTTTGTTCTTTAAAGCTATATGACTAGACTATGACTTCAGAGAAATCAAGTCCACTAACTTATATGGTTTATTTTGTATTTCTGTGTAAATCTCTACTGAAATACCTCTCTATATAAATATATGTTACTTTTAAGAATACCATTTTAAACTGCAAACCTTACAGAGTGGATTTTAATGATCCTCCAAGCTCTTGGCCTTCTTCAGGCCTGGCATGAAAACCTGCTTTAAAGACTTTTCAATATCTAGCTCCTTTTTTTATGAGTAGAAGCGTCCTTCATGTAAAACCAATTTGCAAGCAGTTGTGCCCAAACCCACACAGCCCAAGGCTCCCACTATCCAGCTGGAGGGGCTTGTATGTACAATCAAGTTGATCAAATGAATGTCCAGTCTATATTGCTGTAGTTTTACCATTCACCCCAATCGCAGCCCTTACATTCTACCACACCCCCTCTTCCGCAGATTGTTCCCTAGGCTTAGAAAAGGGGCACAGGTGGATGAGAAGCAGAACAGTCTACTTTTTCTGGAGATGTCGTTTTGGACTCTGATCAGATCTGGCTGTTTCCATTCATGGGCTGACAGTTTGTCCAGGAATAACCTTTCAATCCTACTAATGAAGCACAAGTGATTAGATATATAGGTGTCTTTTGTTTTCTTAATCTTAGCCAGTTTTATTGAAGTAAGATGATATCTTAGAGCGGTTTTAATTTACATTTCCTTAATTATCAATGATGTTGAACACTTTTTTGATGTTTTTCAGCCATCTTTACTTCCTCATTGGTGAACTCTGTTCATCTCTTTATTACATCATTTGAGTGATTCATTTGTTTTCTTCTTTGTTTTTGGAGTAGTTTATATATTTTGGATGTTAATGATCTGTCTGATGTATCGCTGGTGAAGATTTCCTCCCACTCTGTGGGTTTTCTCTTCACTTCCTGATTGTTTCTTTAACTGTACAAAAGCTTTTGAGTCTGATGGGGTCCCATTTGTCAATTGTCAATCTTATTTCCCGTGCAGGTGCAGTCTGATTTGAATGTCTTTTCCAGACTGCATCAAAGAACTGACTGAAACAGTGAACTTCTGCTCAAAACAGTCAACTTCCACATGGAGAATATTGAGAAAGACTGAGAAAGAGATGAAAAGCATGTTTGGCAGAACGTATGAGCTCTGGTGGGGTGGGGGGATGGGGGGAAACGGGTCTAGATTTGATAANAAAAAAAAAAAAAAAAAAGAAAAAGAAAAAGAAAAAGAAAATGGCTTTTAAGGAATTTAATGGCTGCAGCTGAGTTCTCCCAACAGGCTCCATTACAACAAAGGCTTACACTCCATGCCAAGCCCTGGTAGCTGCCCTGAGGCCAACAGCATTCCTGCAGTGGGACAGGTGGGATTCTGTCAAGCCCCATCCAGCAGGGGACCTGGCCTAAGTCCGTTTCACTAGGAGCCTGCTTCAAGTGTGGCAAAGGAGGTCACTGGACTAGAAACTGCCCAAACCCCAAGCCATCCACCATGTGCTCTCTCTGACAGAGCTCTGCCAGCAACCTGGCTGTTCAAAGACTGAGTGCCCGGATGTGGGCTTGTCCTCTGTGCCATGCCACAGTGGTCCAGCCCCATTGCACCTCTGGCCTCTGAATTCCTCAGCCTGGCAGAGGACTGATGATGGCCAGATTCGGAGAACCCCACTGACCCTTGTGGAGCCCAGGCTAATGCTCCAGGTAGCGGTCTCTTGATCCCAGGTGGACTGGACCCCACATCATCATCCTTTCTACATCAGCAGCAGCCAAACTACTAGGTACCACACTGGTACCATTTGTCCAGACTCAAGAAAAGCCTCAACCCAGGATGGATGGTCCATCAAACAGCTGGGACCCACTATTCTCAGGTTTTCCAACGACCCTTAAGGACAGGTCTGAATGGTTGGGTGAGCAGCCTTCGCCCTCTGTACCTTCACCCTTCCTCTGCTGCCCCTGCTGCCACAGGTACCAGACACTGTGACACCTCTGCCCAGTTGCCCTTTGTCTTGTTATTGTCTCAGTCTTCACCCATCCAGGCGAAGCTGTGCCAGATTCGACATACTGCTGGCAAGTCCATGCTCAGGATACCTGGATGGATGAAACTGGAGAACCCACATTTAGACCCTGTCTTCCGACCAAGACCATCTAACAGTAAGAGGAGTCTCTTCAACATCAACTAGGAGACTCCTTTTGATCTTAGCACCTAGTTTCTTCTGCTTCTTGCAGGAACACATCCAGGAGGTCTCCAGAGTGGTCTTTACATCCCTACATCCCTGTGCCCACAGCCCCTCCAACTCATGACTCTCCCTCCCTCCCTTCAACATCCCAGCTCAGCAGAGCAAAGTCGTCACACACACCCCCCATACCCTAAGAGTCTAGGATGTTAGGTTGGGCCAGGGACAAAAAGCCAAGATGGCACAGACCAGAAGGACCCTTCCTTCTTTTCTGCTCTGGAGCTTGCGTTTGCCTGAAAAAATCACCAGATGGAGTTCTGAATTCCCATGAGACCACTAGACCTGATTGGCTGATTCCAACATGTTACCATCTTCCCTCCCCTGACATTTAAAAGACCCTCTCTGCCTCCCAGATTCACACTTTCTCATGGTCCTAGAGGCAATGGATTCACCTGAGAGAGACCCCATTTACTGGAATAAATGCCTGTCTTTATTTACTTTTAATTTGAACTGATTTGGCCTTTATCTCTTCCTTGGATACATTTTAGTCAGTATGCCTTCCCCCGTAAATACACCACTATGTCAGGACTCTCTCTTCCAGATACAATCATTATGTCAGTTTCCACCTGTAATGGTTCATTGTCAGCTTGACAATCTAGAAATATCTTGGAGATGGGCTTCTGAGCATACCTGTGAGGGGTTAACTGAGGTGGGAAGAGGCAGCCTAAAAATGGGTAAGGCCATTCTCTGGGTAGGTATCTTGGACTGCATAAGAAAGGGGGCTAAGGGGGCTGGAGAGATGGCTCAGCAGTTAAGAGCCCTAACTGCTCTTGCAGAGGACCAGGGTTCGATCCCTAGCACCCACGTGGCGGCTGAAAACCGTCTTTAACTCCAGTTCCAGGGGAATCTGACACCCTCTTCTGAGGGTGCACAAACCTGCATGCAGACAGTACATTCATACACATACAAAATAAATTTAAAAATTAAAACAAATATAAAAATAATTTTTAAAAACATTAATAAAAAGAAAGGGGGCTGAGCAGCACCATGCACGCATCCACTGCCTCCTTCCGACTATGGACGTAATATGACCATCTGCTTCAAGCTTCTGCTGTCTTGACCTAATCACCATGATAGATTATGCCACAAGTGGTGAGCTAAAATGAACAGCTAAATAAATAAGATAAAGTTGCTTTTGTCATAGTTTTACTATAGCAACAGGAAAAGAAACTAAGACCCATCCATAAATACATAGACAATGTCATTACCACCAACATCAGTATAATCCTATGTCAATACTCTCTCCAAAGGTATAACCAGTCTTTGTGTCCTGCCTTAGGTATATATAATAACTGTTTTAATACCTTCTCCACAGATAAAACCACTGTCAGTACTTCCTCTATATGAATTATGTTTCTTAATATCATGACAAAATGCCCTACAGAAGAAACTTAAGGAAGAAACAATTTGCTTTTTCAGAATGGTACAGACCATTATGGTGGGGAAGGCATGGTGGGGAAAAGGTGTGGCTGCATAGGGCTCTGCTTGGTGCAGGGTGGGCTAGATATGCAGCTGCTGCTAAAGGTGGAGAGGCTACTTCTGTCAAAATACAGCAGTCATGGGGCTGGAGAGATGGCCTAGCTGTTAAGAGCGCCGACTGCTCTTGCAGAGGACCTGGGTTCAATCCCCAGCACCCACATGGCGGCTGAGAACTATCTGTAACTCCAATTCCAAGAGAACTCCAGTTCCAGGGGAATCCGACGCCCTCTTCTGACCTCCACGGCATTGCACGACACGGGTGCACAGACCTGCATGCAGACAATACATTCATACACATAAATAAATAAAATTTAAAAAAAATACAGCAATCATGCCAGCGTACATGAAACCAGGCAAGGGTAATAAGTGGAGACTGAGATAGGGGAGTGGTCTAAATGTGATCAAATGTAGGAAATTTGCAAAAATTCAATAAAATGGAAAGAATATATATATAATATATATATATAGTACTATATATATCCCGGGCTACTGGGAGAACCCTGTCTCAAATACAAAAAGAAAAAAATACCATCAGAATTTGAAGTTTAGTGTCTTCGACCTGGCCAGGGTCCTCTCATACCTCTCCACCCGAGTTACAGGATTCCCCTCTTTCAATCAGTGCTCTCACTGTAACTGCAGACAGCTTCTGAGATTAAGCTATTAACTTATGTTCTAGGTCAGTCGATTGCATAATGAGGGCTTGGCTTTGAAAGTTTTTGGTAACTACAAGCCTATTGGCTCCAGGAGAGAAGAGTCTCTCAGAACATACTCAAAAGCCTTTAATATTATACATAGAGTCGTTAAATTATTTGCCTCTCATACTAGAGGAATCAGGAATATCAAAATAATTTACATATTCTTTTTCTTTTTCTTTCTTTCTTCTTTTTTTTTTTTTTTTTTTTTGAGACAGGGTCTCCCTGTAACTTCAGCTGGCCTGGAACTCACTGTGTAGATCAGGCTGGCCTTGAACTCACAGAGATCCGTTTGTCTCTGCCTCCTGAGTGCTGGGATTAAAGGGGTGCACTACCACACCCAGCTAATTTTGCAGATTTCTTTAAGCAGTTCACTGCATGGCTTATCAGTGTTTTCCATACTATTAGGAGACTTTCTAGCACCTTTAGGTGCATTCGAATTACAATACTAGCTCCACAAACTAACAAACCCATTTGATAAAAATCATGATTAAAGGTGGGCATTGTGGCACACGCCTTTAATCCCAGCACTGGGGAGGCAGAGGCAGGCAGATCTCTGTGAGTTCAAGGACACCCTGGTCTACAAAGTGAGTTCCAGGCCAGCTGGGGCTATAGGGAGACCCTGTCTTAAAAAAAAAAAAGTTTTTGAGGGTTACAGTTCCAGAGGGTTAAGTGTCCATCAGACTGGTGAGGAATGTGGGCAGAGGTGGCTGAAGCAAGAAGCCGAGCACTCATGTCTTTAGGCAAGGGAGAGAGAGAGAGAGAGAGAGAGAGAGAGAGAGAGAGAGAGAGAGAATAAATCCGCAAATAATAAGGCTATGACCTCTGAACACCGGCCCCCAGTGACAACATGCTTTTTCCAGCAAGGCCACACCTCTGCAAACAGCACCACCCACTGAGACCAAGTGTTCAAATACTTGGAGCCTAGAGACATTCTCATTCAAACCACCACATACACATAAATAAATAAAAAATATATACTATTTTAAATTCTGGTTTTCAAGATCCAAGTCTTGTACAAAATCTGTACTAGGCAGTAATGTCTTGAGAATATAACCAATAGTATGTGTGTATTGTGTGTGTGTGTGTGTGTAATAATTACATTGGCTTACCTGATTGTAGTCCAACAATGGCTGTTTGCACACTAGAGAGTCAGAGAGCCCAATAGCTTCTGAATCTAAGAAGGTGAACACCTTATCAGTCTCCCTATCCAGGACCAAAATCCTGGAAGGATCCTAGAGAGTCACTGGTATTGAGTCCACATTGAAAGAGAAGTTGAAGAATATCAGCAGATGGTAGCAGCAGAAACAAACGCTTGCTCTCACTCAGAAGAAAGGCACATGCATGCTGCTTTCCTCTTGGGCTTCTATATCTGCAACTAGCCACTAGAAGGTGGTGCCCACATTTACAGACGGTCTTCTCAGCTCAGGCAATCCTCTCTGGAACACCCTCACAGACACATTCAGAGGTGCATCTCTCCTGGTCCAACCGAGTTGACAATCAAAATCAGACATCAGCCCTCCTTCGAAGACCACATGCAGCTGGAGAAGGTAAGAATGGTGACTGGGGTCGGGGTGAGGGTCTAGCCACCCCCCTCCTTTCTACTACAACGGAATCACTGTAGCCATCCTGGGCCCGGTTGGTTTATTTTGTCGTCATGACTTCAAGCCAGAGCATTCTGTAGCTTAATACCAAAGCTCTGAGTCATTCCTCCAGCTCTTTCTTTCTCTATCCTCTTTCAAAATGTTTCCCCGAGCCTTGGAAAGACAGACAGACAGACACACACACACACACACACACACACACACACGCACGCACAATTATTTTCTGAACATTGGACCATTATGGCACAGCTACAAATGCTTACTCCTAGAAGTATGACCAGGTATGAATCTCTGTAGAAACTGTAGCCTATGGCAGAAATAAGACTCCCTAAGCCAACACCAACAGAAGCAGTAATCTCTGAGCATAAGCACAAATGTCTAGAAAGTATTTTGATTGGTGTATCATACCTATTAAACAAAATAATAGCAATAATTTCTTCACTAGGGCCCCTGACCTCTCCAGACATGGTCTTTTTCCCTGGCTCATAGCTGTATTACCAAGCACAAGGCACAGAGAAACACCACATAGTGATGGTCAAATTAAGAGTCCTTTAATAATAGCCACCAGTTGAGAGGGGCTGTTGTCAGAAAGAACTCTCAACCCTGAGGAGAAGAAGAGGAGGGTTTATAAAGCTTAGAGCCATAATTATATCATGCCAGGGGTGAAACCAATAACCATTGTTGCATCAGACCAGGGGCAGGTCAGTTTACAAAGAAGTTTTCAGTTAACAAGTTTCAGTTAGGAAAAACAGGTTTCTCAGAATTGCAGATACAATAGGCTGCACTCTCTGTATCTGAGAGAAGATATGCTATCTGACTACTTGTTAGGTTCCCAGTATCCTGAGACTCCAGGTACAGCTTTATGAGCTCTGCCTGGCTGGCTGCGGTGGGAGTGGTTGCCAGAAACACAGGGTAAAGCACAGGTCAGCTAGAATAAAATGGAGTCAGTTTTGCCACTTCAATAGTACCAAATATGAGTTCCCCTGCCTCCAAGCAAACCTTAGATTCAATCAGAAATTAGTTGATCATACCCATCACAGTCACACCACTATTGCATCCTGTATTAAATGTTCTTCTTGTTGTGATAAAATGCCCTTAACAAAAGCAACTTAAGGGAGAAAAGGTTTATTGTGGCTCACATTTTGAGGCATACAGTCCTCATGGTGAGGAAGTCATGGCATCGGGAGCTTAAAACAACTGGTCATGTTGCATCTAAAGTCAGGAAAAAGCTGGGCGTGGTGGTGCATGCCTTTAGTCCCAGCACTGTGGAGGCAGAGGCAGAGGCACATGGATCTCTGTGAGTTCAAGGACAGCCTGGTCTCCATAATGAGTTCCAGGCCAGCCAGGGCTACAGGGAGACCCTGTCTCAAAAAGACCAAAAAATTAAAAAATAAAAAAAAAGGAAATAATGATGAATGTTGGTGCTCAGTTTGCTTTCTCCCTTGGATTGAGTCTAGGATCCCAGCCCATGGCAGGTGCTGCCCACTGAGGTCTTCCTACCTCAATTAATCTAATGTAGATAATCCCTCAAATATATCTCCCCAGGAGATATATTTCCATGGAGATTCTACATCACATTAAGTTAACAACTGAGACTGCCCATCACACATCAGCAAATGTATCTTGATTGGCATGATGATATAGGGCTGGAGAGATGGCTCAGTGGTTAAGAGCACCGTCTGCTCTTGCAGAGAACCCAGGTTCGATTCCCAGCACCTGCATGGTGGCTAACAACCATCTTTAACTCCAGTTCCAGGGGAATCCAATTCCCTCTTCTGACCTCCGAGGCATTGCATGATACAGGTGCACCAACCTACATGCAGACAGTACATTCATACACATGAAAATAATAAATAAATAAAAAGGAATGATGATAGGATAATACATGGGGGACAAAGCCAAGCAGGCCTGTGGTCAGCAATTTTTGCCCAGCAACCTATGTAGTATCTTCTGATACAACTAAGACTAGTCAGTAGGGATGGATCTTTCATCCAGTTAAGTCTCAGCTTGAATTCTTTGTGTTCTGAAGCTAAAGCATGTAGGGTCATGAAGAAGGACTTAGCATCTAGTTCTGCTATGCAACCAATAGAAGTGTAAATAAATAGGGTTCAGGGTTAAGGGAGTCGTGGGGGCCTCCATAGCCAACAACTCATGGAAATATAGCCTGCCCCTGGCACTAAGATTTTTGTTCCATATTCTTCAAGCTTCTAGTCATGTCTTTTCCTGCCCATGCAGGATGTTGTATGTGTTTAAATTGCAGGACTGCTGTTCTTACTGTTGTTTTTTTTTTTTTTTTTCCAGAAGTTTTTCCAAATGTGTAAAACACCTAGAGGTTAATATGTTGTCATCTATGTAATAAAACCTTTTTACAGGGGACAGAAAATTCTGATAGGCCTCTGCCATCTGTTCAAAGCAAATGCAAATTGTTCTTGGACTCAGCAGCTTTAAGAAGACATCAAAAATCAAAACATTAGGAAGGCTCATTACAGCATAAACCCCCCTCATTCGTATTGGTTGTTCTGTACGATGGAACCATAAAGGGGCACTCACTATTTTATTTAACTCTATAATCCACACTTACTCTTCATGATATGCCTGGCTGTTTTATGGGCCACACCTGGCTGCTGAAAGGGTAAATAATCTCCACCTCCATAGATTTCCATTCCACCCAACAAGCACAACTGACTTTATAGTTTGTATCCTCTGGGAAAATTCTTCAATGGAAGTTTGCAGAGTATGTCCCAATAGCACATCCACGCCCAGTCCAATTTCCCACTGGGGAGAAATGTGTACAGGATACTCTGGGCTCTGGGCATGGGAGGTGGGAGATAACTGGACAGCTGTAGGACACACTTAATCTTTGTAACCTGCACTGCTCTATCTTTCTCTCTATCCACTGATTACCCCCTGGTGCTTTGGGGGTTGCCATGAATTGAGGTCCACTCTACTCCACAATCCATCAAAGCACAATATCCTGCACACTGTAGGGGACCAATAAATGTGCAATTCAACATGGGGCCTCCAACTGTTCTGCATGGCCCTCACCAGCAGATGATCTTGGCCACCACATTAAGGAAGTGGCTGGGGCAGCTCCCACAAAATTTCCTTTCTCCATAGAAGCAGTCATGCAGTGTGAATTCCCCTGCACTTCCTTGTCATAATCCCTTTTGAAACCTGTTTAGAGTTGAAAGTCTTCCAGGGTTCACAGCATAGCATCTTTTTGTTGCACAAGTCTAGCTTGACACAAATCTTGCCACATTTGCTTTGGAGTGACTCAGACGTATTGGCTTTCCCCTTTTCTCATCTCTTCATTGCTTTCTCACTTTGTCAGCCTGACTTGCAAACCTATCTAAGCTGCTCAGAGCTAGTAGACCTGCTCCTCTTTCATAAAGATCATGTTACGTCAGTAAGCTCATCAAAGCTGTTGGAGACCCACATCAGTGCCAAGGTCTCTGCGGAAATAACATCTGTCCAGCCTGGCCAACCAAGAGTCACACACTTCCTCTGTCACACCATGCTCCCTCACTTGCATCTTTACTTCGTTTTTCCCCTCCTCACTATCTGATTCTTTCCAGAGGTTCCAAGTTTTGTGGTCCCAGGATGGGCTTCTTAGCACAGATCTAATTTGTACTGTCTTCTTTTATATGCCACACCCTAGCTATAGGAAATAATAGCAAGATGATGCCTCTAGTTTATCTCCTTCATACCCATTTGTTTTTCCTGCTAAATCAGAGGCTACAGTGGAAGAACCCTCCTGCATGCCTATTTCCCACTGTAATTCTTCTGTTACTCAGGCAGATAGCTCTAACTCAGTTCCTTATCTTTTCACCCAAAGCAAGAACCACACGACTGCCTACAAAGCTTGTTTAGAATCCCATCTATGATGGTTTGAATGAGAATGTCCCCCATAGGCTTCAAGTATTCAGACATTTTGTCCCCAGTTGGTGGTGCTGTTTTGAGAGGTCTTAGAAGGTGTGGCCCTGCTGGAGGAAGTACATCATCACTGGGGGCATGCTTAGAGAGTTCAACAAGCCTTCCCACTCTCCAGTTGCTCTCTCTCCCTCTGCTTCCTGTGCTCATTAGAAGATGTGAACCTTAGCTTTCTGATCCAACTTCTCCCACCATGTCTCCCCACCAGGATGGGCTCTAATTCCCTGGAGCTGTCAACTGTAAGTTCAAATAAACACTTCCTTTTATAAGTTCCCTTGGTCATGGTGGTTTTATCACAGCAACAGAAAAGTGACTAATACACCATCCATATATGCTACTTTCAGGAACTGCACTGAATGTTACAGTCCATCAGCTGTTTGGATGAGTCTCTGTATGCACATGGCAGCCCACATTCATGAAGGAGTCACATCAGCCCTCACCATCTAGAAGAAGACCACATTGGGATTTCCCCCATGGATGGTCCACTCTGATTCTATCTGGTCATCCAGCTCAGTCTCAGTTACATGCCTCATCACTGATAACAAAGGGTATGCAATTTTCCACCACATCTTAGAGCCACACAATCCCATAGCACACAGGAGAAGATGGTTATATCAGGCCAATGGATGCTCCACTCCTAGATGGTTCAGCCTCGACTGTTGATTTATCAGTCATTAAAGAGCTGGAAAGAGGGTGTGATGAACAGGCAGATGGCAGAGGAATTCTAGGGCACTGAAACTATTCTGTATTGTTCTACAATAGTGAACATACTATGTGCCTAAAACTACATTTAAAATACAGTTGAAGCCGGGTGTGGTGGCGCACGCCTTTAATACTAGCACTTGGGAGGCAGAGGCAGGTGGATCTTTGTGAGTTCAAGGCCAGCCTGGTCTACAGAGTGAGTTCCAGGCCAGCTGGGGCTACAGGGAGACCCTGTCTCAAAAAGACCAAAAAAGAAAAAAAAAAAAAAAATACAGTTGAATTGGGGGCTAAAGAGATGGCTCAGCAGTTAAGAGCAATGGGTGTTCTGGCAGAGGACTCTGGTTCCATTCCCAGTACCCATATGGCAGCTAAGAACCATCCATAACTCCAGTTCCAAGGGATCGAACGCCCTCTTCTGACATCCTTGGGCACTGCACAACATGAGTGGACCTACTTACATGCGGCCAATATATACATAAATTTAAAATAATAAATAATAATTATAAATATAAAGTTGAATTGGGCCTAAAGAGGTGGCTCAGCAGTTAAGAGCACTGGCTGATCTAGCAGGGGTTCCAAGCCCCCACATGGCAGCTGACAGCTGTCTATAACTCCAGTTCTGGTGATCTTCACCCTCTGTGGGCACTGCAGGAAAGACACTCATATACTAAACCAATCAATCAATAGTTTAAGATGTGAAAAATCACAACATTGAGGGAATTTAACAACAAAAATCATGAAGATTTTTCAAACCTTCCAATGGTTTGGACTTTAAAAAAAGCACGTATACCCTGACTCATTTCCCACTTTACATACAGGGGTCTCCAAATCTGCCATCTTCCTTTGAAAGCCTGCCTTTGTTCATTTTTATTAAAAGCTGATATGATGTGTCAGGAGATAAAGTGGGGTGATTACACTTCAGATAAGGCTTAACAGTAGGTTCTCTAGGGCTGGGATTTGTGTAATGTTTTCTGTAGCTATAGGTGCCATACACTTCAGGTCTGTCCTCTGCTATCTCTTATGATTTCCCTATGCATTTCTGCAATGGAGACTGTGCCTTACAGCACTCTCGTTTGTACTGTATAGTATTAGACTAGAACTCTGGTGCAGTAGCTGTAAGGTGTTAGGGAAGGGAAGAGCTGTAAACTCTTATGATGAAATTCACCTTCAGAAGTATTTCTTAGAATTTTTTTCTCTCCTAATAAGACAAAAGTAAACTAGAGAGGCAAGATTTAAGTAGATGTCATTTCCCCAATATAATTATGCTTAGATAACATGGCTTATTATGACGAGCAGACTTTACACTCAAGTCTCTAGGAATATTTAAAAATTGTTACTTTTCCCTGGGGTATACTTCAACATTAATTTTCCAACTCCCTACCCAAAGCAAAAGAGTTGTTTTTTTCCTCCCTCCAATTATTACAATGAAAATTTGGCAAGGAAGGATTCTGATATACAATCCATAAAAATGAAGGGAAAACCATCAAGTTCAAGAGAAAGACACAAACCCACTAAAGTTATTATCTAGCAGAGGAATAATTGAACATCATTAACCAATTGCCATTTTAGAATATTTTATCACCAGCTGTGGCGTGTATATTCTTCTAAAGATAACCTGGAGCATTCACCAAGCTAGGCCACATTTTGGGACCATAAAACAAATCATAACAAATTAAAATAATAGAAATATGATGACAGGCCTCTTAGATCACAGTGTAATGAAAGTAAAATCAATAACAAAAAATACCTGGAAAATTTCCAAAGACATGGAAACTAAATAAAACATTTCTAAATGATTCAAGGGCCAAAGAAAAATTAAAATAATTTAAACTCAATGGAAAAACAAATTAACAAAATTTAGGAGTGCAGCAAAATCGCTATTTAGAAGAAATCCAAAAAATGCAATTCACATAAATGAAAATGTATAAATATCAATTATCTAAGCTTCCACCTTCGAATACAAGAGAAAGGTAACTCAAGCCAACAGTAATCAGAAAAATAAAATTTAAATAAGAATCAATTAAATTGAAAGTAAAACTATTAAAAAATAATAACCCAGAAGCTAGTTCCTTGAAAAAGTTAACCAAATTGACAAGCCTCTAAACAGAAATAAGAAAAGAGCCATCACTACAGTCACCTTGGACATTAAAAGAATTTTTTAATGGAATATTGCAAGCATATGTAAGCCCACAGCCTGATAATAAATTAATTCCTATGACTAACAGAACATACACAAGGAGAAATAAATAATCTGAATGAGCCTATGTCTCTTAAATAGACTTAATAATTAACACTCAATAAAAGTAAACATCCAGAACTGGAGAGAATTGCTGTTCAGGTCTACCAAACATAAGGAAGAAATGACACCAACTCTCCACCCTCCCTTCCATATGTAGAACAGAGGGAAGGTCCTAATTCCATTCTGTTTGTGGAATTTTAAAAAATATTTTATTTATTATTTTTCTTTTATATGCATGAGTGTTTTGCCTGAATGCATGTAAGTACACCCATGTCATGCAGCACCCATAGAGGATAGAAGAAGGCATCAGTTCCTCTGAAACTGGAGTAGGGAGTTAGCTGCCATGTGGGTACTGGGGTTTGAACCCTGGTCTTCTGCAAAAACAGCTAGTGCTCTTAATCACTGAGCCATCCCTCCAGCCACCTGTTTGCAGAATTCTAAAGGTAAATTTAGCCTAAAATCAAAACCAAAGAAAAACATTATAGGAAAGGACAGTTATATGAAGGTATGAAATTCTTCTAGAAAATACTACTAATTTTCTGGTGGGGGTGGGGGCCTGGAGAGATAGATGAATCAGTGATTAAGAGCACTGGCTGCTCTGGCAAAGGACCTGAGTCTGATTCTTAGTACCTACATGATGGCTACAGCCATTCTTAACTCAAGTTCCAACCTCCATAGGCATTGGACCACACAGGTGCACTTACATACATTGAGGCATATATACTCATACACATTAAATAAAAATAATAAATAGGGGCTGGAGAGATGGCCTAGCGGTTAAGAGCACCGACTGCTCTTGTAGAGGACCTGGGTTCGATCCCCAGCACCCACATGGCAGCTGAGAACCGTCTTTAACTCCAGTTCCAGGGGAATCTGACACCTTCTTCTAACTTCTGCGGCATTGCACGACACAGGTGCACAGACTTACATGCAGACAGTACATTCATACACATACCAAAATAAATAAAATTAAAATAATAATAATAATAATCATCATCATCATCATAAATAAAATATTTTGGTCTTTTAGAGACAGGGTCTCCTTGTAGCTCCAGCTGTCTTGGAACTCACTCTGTAGACCAGGCTGGACTTGAACTCACAGAGATCCACCTGCCTCTGCCTCCTGAATGCTGGGATTAAAGGCATGAGGCACCACACCCAGCCATAAATAAATATTTTGTCTTCTTTTTTTAAATTAAAACTTTTTATTATTTTATGTGTATGAGTGTACTGTCTGCATGTAAGCAAGTGCACCCATGTCATACAATGCTGTGGAGGTCGGAAGAGGGCATCGGATTCACCTGGAACTGGAGTTAAATATGGTTCTTAGCTTCCATGTGGGTGCTGGGAATTGAACCCAGGTGCTCTGCAAGAGCAGTTGGTGCTCTTAACCGCTGAGCCATCTCTCCAGCCCCATAAATAAATTTTTTAAAAAGGAAATGTCAGGGTGTGAGCTCCAGAAGCCCATTGTAATGCAGAGACACCTAAGATCCGTGTTGCCCAAGAACCCGCTCTACCAGGCTAGCCTTTGGCTATGCTAAAGCAGGCCACCACCGATTACTCAGGAATCTTCCGCCTTGCCTTTCGACCCGCCCCACTCTCACTGAATCCCACTCCCACCTTCTCCCTTAAATTCCCAAGCCAGACGCCATTCTGTGCTTGGCTCTATCTTTCCCTCGAGCCTAGCCCCATTAAACTTTGCTCCAAAGAGCTTAGACCTCGTGGCCTTTCATTTCGGGGGAAGCAGGCCATAACCTTACAGGAAATATTAGGAATTTGCAAGAGGCAGGGGTCGACATGGTCTTACTATGTAGCCCTGCCTGCCCGGAACTCATTATGTAGACCAGGCTAGCCTGGAATGCGCAGAGATCTATATGCCTCTTCCTCCTGAGTGTTGGGATTATAACCATACACCACCATACCTGCCAGGACATTGAAAATTTAAAATATAATATATAAAAAAGTTATACAACAGGAAGAAAGATTTATACAAGGCTGATTATCTTTTTAAAAAAATCAATCAATAGCCGGGCATGGTAGCACATGCCTTTAATCCCAGCACTCAGGAAGGAGGCAGAGGCAGGCAGAGGCAGGCAGATCTCTGTGAGTTCAAGGCCAGACTGGTCTATATAGTGAGTTCCAGGACAGCTGGGACTACAGGGAGACCATGTCTCAAAAAGACAAAAAAAAAAAAAGATTGATTAAATCAATTAATTATACTTCAAACTCATAAAACACATCTACATCTACGGACTCCTAATATTTTTGTTTGTTTTTTGAGACAGAGTGTCATGTAACCTGGCTCGTCTTGAATTCACACTGTGGCCTTGGCTGGGATTACAGGTATTCAAATGACATCATAGATAATGCCATTCATAAAGATGACAAGCTAGATATGTTTTATCTACAATCAGGAGCAAGTTAAGATGCCATTTCTCACCAATTCTTCTCAACATCATACTAAAATTTCTACAAAATGTAATCAGATGAAATATAAATGATGTGAAAATGCATAAAAATGTTTGTAGATTGGAAAAAGAAAATAATAAAGGTAAAAGTAAGAAATCAATGAAATAGAAAAACATCAGTTTATAGACAAATTAATACAGCCGAAAGTTAATTACTTGAAAGTAGCCACAAATTTTGTAAATTATTGTTAGGCTGATTATGAAAGAAAAAAAGAAAGAATATAGATTCATGTTATTCATCCAATGGAGATTAATATCTGAAATGTATAAAGAACTCAAAAAATTAAAACAAAAAAGAATGTCTTAGTTATTTTTCCTGCACCTGACAAAAGCAACTTAAGAGAGAAAGGGTTTATTTGGTCTCAAAGTTTGAGGTTACAGTCCTCATCAGGGAGAGGTCACAGCAGCAGAAGCTTAAGGCAGTTGATGACATTACATCTACAGTTAAGAAGCAGAATGTGGCCAGGCCTGCTGATGTGTTGCTCAATGTCTTTGAGTCACGAACACGCTGTTCTTCCCTTCTTGGCTCAGCTCCAGGACTTACCTCACAAGAAAGGGGGCAAGGAAAACCGCAGGAGATCACCCTTAGGAAAAATGAGCAGACTCGCATACCAGGAGAGCCAGGAGGAAGAAACTCCATTTTATTTCTGTCAGTGAGGTCTATATATTGAGGGCTTCTGTGCTCTGGGCAAGGAAATGGGGGCAGGAGGGTGTGAAATGAGGAGGAGGGAAGTGGGAGCCATCTTGGCTCCTACCGGGATGACCAAGCTACTGAGGCTACTGTTTGTGTAAATAGTAAGCTGGAGGTGTGACATCTTTGCTCAATACATCAAAGGCAAAGGCCGATGGGTTTAGGAATCTGCAGAAGTAGGAGAGGCAGGAAAACTGCCTGCCCCAACCTCATGAAGAGCCCCCACCCCCGCAGGTTTCTGCAGTTCTTCTGCTTCCAGCCAAGCAAACTCCTATTCCCACAGTGATGCACATCTATAATCCCAGTACTCAGGAGGCAGAGTCAGGCGGATCTCTGTGAGTTCAAGGCCAGCCTGCTCTATATAGTGAGTTCCACGAAAGCTAGGGCTACAGGGAGACCGTGTCTCAAAAAGACCAAAAAAGAAGACTATTGTTCAGTATCTACAACTGTTTGTATTTTGTGTGGTTTCTCTTGTAGCTGTGGCTTTATTTTCTTGGGCAGGCACAACACAAAAACATTTTACTTTTCTTGTATTTGTTCCATGGTCTTCTGAAAAAAATGTTATTTTGTCTATTGAATGAAATACTCTATAGATGTCTGTTAAATTCATTTGATCGATAGTGTCATTTAACTATGCTGTTTCATTGATTATTTTGTCTACCTGATATGTCATGTGGTAAGTAGATACTGAAGTTACCTCCTGTAACTGTGTTGAGGTCAGTCTGTGCCTGTATGTCAATAGTGTTTGTTTTATGAAATTCGATACAAATGTTCAGTAAATGTATATCTGGAATGATTTAACCCTCTTGAGGGATTGTTCCTTTTATTAATATTGAAGTGACTTCTTTGTTTCTTCTCAGTAATTTTAGCTTCAAGTTTCCTTTGTCAGGGATTATTATAACTATTCCTACTTGATTTTAAGTCCATTTTCTTAGAATAGATTTTATATCCTTTTAATCTGAAGGCTGTGTTTATTTATGACAGTGAAATGTACTGTTTTCAGGCAACAAATAGTTGGGTCCTATTTTTTTTAATGTGCACGAGCACATTGCCTGCATGTGGATAGTTGCACCTGTGTCATGTAATGCCCGTGTTGGGTCCAAAAATTGCACAGAAAAATTCTCATCCTCAGGATTCAGTCTTTGAAACAAAATTTATTTAATTTGTTGGTGTACCAGGAGCCAATTGTTGGTACACCAGGGATGCACCCACTCCTTGCAGGGATGAGTGTGATACTGACTGTCTGCTACAGTTTTTAAAGAGAGAACCCATAAACTAGAGGAGTTTTGTGATGCTATAGAAACACAATTGAAAAAAAAAAAAGAGAGAGACTTAGCCAGGCATGGTGGCTCATGCCTTTAATCCCAACACTCAGGAGGCAGAGGCAGGCAGATCTCTGTGAGTTCAAGGTTAGCCTGGTCTACAGAGGGAGTTCCAGGCCAGTGAGGACTAAAGGGAGACCCTGTCTCAAAAAATAAAAAAAGAAAGAAAAGGAAAAAAGAAACACAATTGCAAGGCTGTGGAAACACAAAGCAAGCAGTGTTGACCTTTACACTGATTGGTTGTGACTAGAAGCATAAAGCCCCCTGGGGAGTAAATGTGCTCCCCCACGGCCGGGCGTGGTGGCGCATGCCTTTAATCCTAGCACTTGGGAGGCAGAGGCAGGCGGATCTTTGTGAGTTCAAGGCCAGCCTGGTCTACAGAGTGAGTTCCAGGACAGCTGGAGCTACAGGGAGACCCTGTCTTGAAAAGACAAGAAAAAAAAAAAAAAATGTGCTCCCCCAGGACTGGGAAAGTTTATCCTGACCTCTGGTAGCTCCTGGAACTAGGAACTCAGGGCCAGGCTGTGGTCTTGTGATTAGGGTAGGCATGGGAACCAGGCTTGCTTTAACTAATTCAATTTTCAAGGAAAGTTAACTCTTTCCTTCTGATTAACTCTTTCTGATCTGTTCCCAACACCCAAGGAGGTCAGAAGAAGGAATTAGATCCCCTGGAACCAGAGTTACAGACAGTTGTTAACTATAATGTGGGTGTTGGGAATTGAACCCAGGTCCCTGCAAGAGCAACTGGTGCTCTTAACCACTGAGCACCTCTCCAGTCCCAACTTTTAGGGAAAAAAATCCTACAAAAAAAATAAGGTATATATTATATATATATATATATATATATATATTATGTATATTATATAACTATATATATATATTATATATATAATATATATATGCATAATACTGTAGCAATACAAGTTGGGAGAACAACAACAAAAGAACCAAAAAAAAAAAAAAAAAAAAACTCTGGAAAGACTCAGAAAAAGATCAGGACATAGTATGGCAGATCAGGGACTGGGGGGGGGGGCATGGAAAGGGAAGTGATTCTAGATTCGATTGAGAAATGATGTATGACCTATGAAAAATGTAATAATAAAAAAATTATATTTAAAAAACATTACCATACAAAACAATGGGTTTCATTGTGACATTTTCATACATATATGTCACTGTACTTTACGAATATTCATGCCCCATGACCCTCTTTTTTCTCTACTCCCTAAATCCTAAATTAGTTTCCTTCCCCCAAAATTTCCCATTCATCTTTCATGAGATAGAGATAGTTGGTAGGTAGGTAGGTGGATGGATGGATGAATGGATGGATGATGGATGGATGGATAGATGATAGATAGAAATAGATAGATAGATAGATAGATAGATAGATAGATAGATAGATAGACAGACAGACAGATAGATAGATAGATAGATCCTATCTGGGTGTGGTGGTGCACACCTTTAATCCTAGCACTTGGGAGGCAGAGGCAGAGGCAAGCGGATCTTGAGTTCAAGGCCAGCCTGGTCTACATAGTGAGTTCCAGGACAGGTGGGCTACAGGGAAACTCTGTCTGGAAAAGACCAAAAAAAAAAAAAAAAAGATAGATCCTATGACAGCAAACATGAAGTATTTGCTTTTCCTTCTTCTACACCCCTTGTTAGACCCTTTTATCCCTTATATGGTTCTCCATCCTCTACATGTCACATATTTCATGTGTATGAATGTAAGTGTGCCACACGTGTGCTTCATTTCATTTTTTTTTCATTTCATATTTGCCGGAGTCCAGCTCCAGCAGGTTCAGTTCCTGAAGTGGGTGGTCGCAAAGGCGGCGAAGAAATTAATCAAATAAGACACAAGAATCTCTTTTTCATGACCTGAGGAGCATCTATCTTCCCTGCTCCTGTGCTGAGGACCTCTTGGGTTCTTCACTCTGCTGATTTCTTGACCTAAGAATCAGAGAGCATTTACCTTCTCTGATCCTGTGCAGAGGGCCTTCCAATTTGCCACTCGCTGAGTTCCTGACCTAAGGATCAGAGAGTTTTTTGCCTTCTCTCATCCTGTGCAGAGGGCCTTTCGGTTTGCCACTCTGCATCTTGTTAGTTTCTTCTTTTTTCTCTCTGCCCCTCAGGTCCCGATTTTATTTTTATATACCCTAAAACTAACACAGTTATGCAAGCCTAAACTAATGATGAAAAAATAACCCAACTCCCTGAAATATTTTTTTCAGAAAATTCACACCATGAAATTATTCTTAACATTGAAAATAGTAAAACAATAATGGTACAACCATTTAGTTGAGACATCAAGAGAAGTGAAACAATAATAGTAAGCCATTCAGCTAAGCAATTTAACAGTTTTGCAGCAAAGTTAATATTAACTTTACCTAAGGACTCCATTCTTTATGCCTTGTGGGTTACATAGGTGCTGACAGTGTAAAAATGAGCTTTAAGCTTTAACAATAGAGAACTATTTTTCTCACTTTAGTTCCTTTGTCCTCGACCTGTAAGCCATTTGTGGGCTGGAGTAGCTTTGATTCCTATCTTGTTTTTATTCTGGTCATTGTTTTCCTCAGTTTGTGTTTTCCTCAGTTCACGTTTTTTACACTTTCTGCTAAGGTGATTTTCTGAGGGCCACTAAACTTTGAATCAGATCACTAGAATCCACTGTTTACTGGATTTAGTTTCACTTTGCCCTACGATCTTCTTTTTAGTTTAAACCTGACCATGAAATAAAAATTCCTTTCTTTACTTGGGAATCTGTGATAACACAGTTTCTGTAGAGGTCTAATTACTACTCGTATTATCCTTTTAAGTTTGTACACAGTGCCATTATTTCTCACAAAGTACTCATTTCTAGAAAAGGCAAAGTGTCAATTCCACTCCTTGAGGCAGAAGCAGGTCCCCTAACGCTAGAAAGCCAAAAGTCAAGCAGGCCAGAAAATAAAAATTAATATGATAAGGAGAATTATTAAAAAACCAGGTCAGCTGGAAAGCAGACTTCAACCAGAGGAGTCAGGTCACTGGAACTTGTCAAGCAGTGAACCTTTCACAAATGGCTCTGCCACATATTTTTATTTATTTATTTTTATTTTTTGTGTGTGAATGTATATTTATTTATTTTTTGTGTTGTGCAATGCCTGCAGAGGACAGAAGAGGCTGTCTGATCTCCTGGAACTGGTGTTACAGATGGTTGTTAGCTGCCATATGTCATATATTTTTTAAACTAAAATCTACATATGTGAGAAAACATCACATTTGTCTTTCTGAGTCCGACTTGTTTTACTGAGCATGATGATACATACATCTGCCAATCCATTTTTCTGCCAGTGACATGAATCAGTTTTCTTTATGGTATCTCTCTCTCTTTTTTTTTTTTTTTTTTTTTTTTTTTTTGGTCTTTTGAGGCAGGTCCCTCCCTGTAGCCCCCCAGCTGTCCTGGAATTCGCTCTGTAAGACCAGGCTGGCCTTGAACCACAAAGATCCACCTGCCTCTGCCTCCCAAGTGCTAGGATTAAAGGCATGCTCCACCACACCCAGCTTATGGTATCTCTTATGTGTATATATACCACTTTTTTTTGGTCTTTTTGAGACAGGGTCTCCCTGTAGCCCCAGCTGGTCTGGAGCTCACTATGTAGACCAGGCTGGCCTTGAACTCACAGAGATCCTCCTGTCTGCCTGTCGAGTGCTGGGATTAAAGGTGTGTGCCACCATGCCTGGCTCTCTGTATACCACTTTTATTTATCCATTTTGCTTATCCACTCATCTGTTCTAGGGAACCTAGGTTGATTCCATTACTTGGTTATTTCGAATGGTGTCAGGGTAAACACGGGGGGGGGGGTGCAAGTGTCTCTTTAGTAAACTGTTTACTTTGGACCTGGATCATGCGATAGTTTGTAGTGGTTGCATTCATTTAGATTCCCACCAGGTGTGTTGTCCAACATCCTTGCCAGCATGTGTTTAATTTTTTTTTTTTTGTATGCATATGAGTGTACTGTCTGCATGTAGGTCTGTGCACCCGTGTCGTGCAATGCGCGGAGGTCAGAAGAGTGTCGGATTCCCCCTGGAACTGGAGTTCTCCTGGAATTGGAGTTTACAGACGGTTCTGCCGCCATGTGGGTGCTGGGGATCGAACCCGGGTCCTCTGCAGAGCAGTCGGTGCCTTACTGCTAGGCTATCTCTCCGCCCCCTGTATTTAATTTGAAGTTGCTTGATAGTGCCTTCTGAACTGAGTAATTGAGAATCTGTGTAGGATTTTTTCATTTCTGTGTTTCACTAACGTTTAAAGATTTAACATCTTTTCATATATATATTTATTGGTCATTTGTGTTTCTTCTTTTCAGAAATTTTTGTTCAGTCCACTTGCCCACTTGTTGATTAGAGAATTAGTTCTTCTGGTGTTTAATCTTTTTAGTTCTCTTTAAATCTATATATTATTCTCCTGTGAGATGAATGGCTCCCACTGTGTAGGCTATCTGTTTATTCTGCTAATTCTTCCCTTCGGTGGGTAGACTTATTTCATGCAATCCTGTCAACACCTGCGGTTGTTCCTCCATCTGTTGGGGTCCTCTTCAGAAAGCTCTTGCCTGTGCTTATCCCTTGACTTGTTCTCTCCTTATGGTGTTTCTTTCTTCGGTTCTCTTTTTTTTTGTTTTTTGTTTTTAATTAATTAGTTATTATTTTTTTTTTTTTTTTTCTAGTAGGGTTCTTTGAACTCGCTGGCTTGGACCTGAAGCTGGGCCTTGAACGCACAGAGATCCTCTGCCTCTGCGCTTTCCTCAAGTGCTAGGATCAAAGGCAAGGACCACCATTCCCAGCTAAAGACCGTTTAGACCATGGGGGGTGCTGGGAATCAAACCTGGGTCCTCTAGCAACAGCAGTCAGCNATTAAAAAGGAGATACTGGGGCGGAGAGATAGTTTCAGTGGTTAAGAGCGCCGCATTTGCTCTTGCAGAGGACCTGGATTTTCGATTCCCCAGCACCACATGTGGCTGTAATGGTCTCAAGCCTGGTATGGTGGCGCAAGCCTTTAATCCCAGCACTGGGAGGCAGAGGCAGGCGATCTTTGAGTTCAAGGCCAGCCTGGTCAACAAGTGAGTCCAGCCGCCTGGGGACTAAAGGGAGACCCTGTCTCAAAAAGCAAAAAAAAAAAAAAAAAAAAGAAAAGAAAAGAAAAAGAAAATGAGAGATACTGAACTCATCTACAAGACTGTGACTCTTCTTCGTTATCACCCAGATGTGTCAAGGATACTTAAAATTTTGTGCACAGCTCTCCCCAGATTGCTATTATGCAGAAGACAATAAAGCCAAGAAACAAGTAAAACGTCCCACTGGGGACCCCACTGTTCTTGGCCCCCAGTGAGATCTCGTCATCTTACTGTAGACGTTAAAATTACAGACCTGCTGGAGAAATAAATTAAAGACATTGTTTATTTAATGTTGGCTCTTTTTCAGGTGTGCCCCATTCCCCTGTGCCTCTGCCTAGGTAAGTGGTTTTTTTATTCCATAGATGTAGAGTGGGTAGTGAGTGAGCAGGTTGGTCCTGAGCAGGGTTAGAAGGAGCCAAAGTGGGTGAGCCCCAGATTAGATTCCAGCTCCCACCATTCTAGTCAGCCAAGATGGTGGGCCTCTGTACAACACAGTGGGCCTCTGTACAACACGGCGGGCCTCCGTACAACACGGCGGGCCTCTGTACAACACAGTGAGAGAAATTTCATTTTAGGATATTTTAATGTATTTTTCCACTGAGATTTAAGTTAAGTTTCTTCCATAAGAAAATTTTTTTTAAATTTTTTTTAATTTTTTTATTTATTTCTGTATGTGTATCAATGTACTGTCTGCATGCAGGTCTGTGCACCCATGTCGTGCAATGCCGCGGAGGTCAGAAGAGAGTCTCGGATTCCCCTGGAGCTGGAGTTCTCCTGGAATTGGAGTTTCAGACAGCTCTCGGCCGCCATGTGGGTGCTGGGGATCGAACCCGGGTCCTCTGTAAGAGCAGTTGGTGCTCTTAACCGCTAGGCCATCTCTCCAGCCCTCCATAAGAAATATTTTTAACTTTCCATTTATTTTTTAAATAAAATGGCTTTCACTGCAACTACATCAGTACTCAGGTTATATTCTAGTAATTTTAAACATTGCTTAGCCATATACATATTATCAGAGAAATAATGTTTTAATTTCATATTTATTAAATTCTTTCTTGATCTATATAAATAAAATGGAATTATTATATTGTACACTATAATTTCACATTACTAAAAAGTATCTAAAAGTATATTTTTAGAGAACTGTCCAGATTTGACTTGAACAAATTACAAATTAATGGTGTTAGTTCACAAACATGTGCCTTGCCTGTTAGGAAGTGTCAAATGAGAGTGAACATACATTGCCAATAAATTAAATATTTAAAAAAAAACAAGTGACTGTGTTTCTTTTCCTGCTCCAAAACTCCTGGGGAGATAATGTCGAAGAGGTGGGAATAAAGAATATGTGTGTCTTTTCATCTTTTCTCCATGAGTGATTCATTTTAACAATTCTTCCCATTGTTCTGTTAGTGAGCATGCCTTAAATTCATGTGAGGACGTTGAAGTCAATCGTTCTGCCTTATTGTTTTCTCATTTTACACAATTACATGAATTTATCATAAACAGATATTTCTTTTGTCATTACCAAGATGAGAAAGGAAACCAGATCTGTTTGGCAGGAAAGCAGACTTAACTCCGTTTCATTGTTGAGTTGGTTGGGGAGCCAGCCCACTCTATTGCAGGATTGTTTGCGATTCCCAGTCATGACAGCTTGGTGGTGTCTGAGACAGCCCATCTGGGACTTCCTGTTTCTCCATTTAAAGGAATACTTTCTTTTCTACTGGATTTTTCTCAATAGAGATTTTAAACTAGTAATATTAAAATAAATATTCTAGCTGGAAGTGTGAACCCTGAGCTCTGCTTTATGGTTTTTGTATTTTACAAAAACAATGAGTAGCTTTTGCATCTGTTTTTCAAAAATAGCTGCCTTCATTTGTCCACATAGTCTCCAGGTTTTTGTTCATGTCATTCCATAGTTCATTTGTTCTGGGCCACCTGGATACAGCACTGACATCTGGCAAGTGATGGTTTTCTTTTGGTGTTTTCCCTTGTCTACCAGCTAGAATCGTGAACCATCCTAAAGAAGGCTGCCCAATTTAGCCTCAGTTCTAAACTCACTTGCAGGAAGGAGGACGAGTCTCACTTCCTAGAACCTTTGGTCCATTTTTTACTTTATACATGGTGATAGTAATTAGGACAAGTTTGATGAAGTCAAGCTATAGAACCATGACAAATCAAAGCATGTTCTTTCATATATGTAAGGCTGAACATATATTGTTTGGTTCTGGACATGAATGATAGTCTTTTTCTTTTTTTTTTTATTTTTTTATTTTTTGTCTTTTTGAGACAGGGTCTCCCGTTTAGTCCCAGCTGGCCTGGAACTCACTCTGTAGACCAGGATGGCCTTGAACTCACAGAGATCTGCCTGCCTCTGCCTCCTGAGTGCTGGGACTAAAGGTGTGCACCACCACACCAGGCTTGAAGACGGTTCTTAGCCACCATGTGGATGCTGGGAATAGAACCTGGGTCCTCTGCAAGAGCAGTCAGTACTCTTAACCTCTGAGCCATCTCTCCAACCCCATGAATGATATTCTTTATATCTCATCTAATTCTAAGAGCCATAGACAATTGTATTCATGCTGTAATTGGAAAATAGATGTATCCTCCCATTCTGTCCTCTTTATAATGTAAATAATAAATGTCTGCACTTACATTGGGGTCTGTTATGGAGTTTTTTCTCCCCATACATCCCCTGCTTCTTCTTTGACTACTGGCCTGAATCCATGAATATCCATCATTACTTTAAGGCACATTTTAATGGGAGAACACAGATGCCTGTAATGTCTGCTTCTCTGATGCACACACATAACACAGGANTTTTGTTCATGTCATTCCATAGTTCATTTGTTCTGGGCCACCTGGATACAGCACTGACATCTGGCAAGTGATGGTTTTCTTTTGGTGTTTTCCCTTGTCTACCAGCTAGAATCGTGAACCATCCTAAAGAAGGCTGCCCAATTTAGCCTCAGTTCTAAACTCACTTGCAGGAAGGAGGACGAGTCTCACTTCCTAGAACCTTTGGTCCATTTTTTACTTTATACATGGTGATAGTAATTAGGACAAGTTTGATGAAGTCAAGCTATAGAACCATGACAAATCAAAGCATGTTCTTTCATATATGTAAGGCTGAACATATATTGTTTGGTTCTGGACATGAATGATAGTCTTTTTCTTTTTTTTTTTATTTTTTTATTTTTTGTCTTTTTGAGACAGGGTCTCCCGTTTAGTCCCAGCTGGCCTGGAACTCACTCTGTAGACCAGGATGGCCTTGAACTCACAGAGATCTGCCTGCCTCTGCCTCCTGAGTGCTGGGACTAAAGGTGTGCACCACCACACCAGGCTTGAAGACGGTTCTTAGCCACCATGTGGATGCTGGGAATAGAACCTGGGTCCTCTGCAAGAGCAGTCAGTACTCTTAACCTCTGAGCCATCTCTCCAACCCCATGAATGATATTCTTTATATCTCATCTAATTCTAAGAGCCATAGACAATTGTATTCATGCTGTAATTGGAAAATAGATGTATCCTCCCATTCTGTCCTCTTTATAATGTAAATAATAAATGTCTGCACTTACATTGGGGTCTGTTATGGAGTTTTTTCTCCCCATACATCCCCTGCTTCTTCTTTGACTACTGGCCTGAATCCATGAATATCCATCATTACTTTAAGGCACATTTTAATGGGAGAACACAGATGCCTGTAATGTCTGCTTCTCTGATGCACACACATAACACAGGAACCTTAATGCTGTTCTTCTTCCTCTGAGAGTGGTACAGACTCAGCTTTCACCTCAGACTTCTCTTTAGTATTTTTTGCTTTCTTTCCCTACCTATCTATTTAGCCTTTCCATCCTTATTCCCAAGATGATCTGCCCAAATGTGACCAGTTTCAAAAATTCATATTATCTTCCCTGTGATCCATGTCTTTGTATACAAAAGCTCAAGTCTCTTTTGGGCAGCTCGCTTTCTGCAAAATGCAGTGCTTATGCTTGGTACACAATGCCAGCCAGGTGCTATCTCTTCATCCATCGTTCCTAACAGCCGTGTTTGAGGAGGGCCCCCCAGATCATGCCACAGATGGCAAAGAGCTTATGTTCCGTCCTGATCTTCTAGACTGAGATACTGCGGGCAGGTGTAAGCACAAAAAGGCACCTGGGAGAGAAGGCCTGAGGGACCTTTAATTCCTGTTCATAAAGGGTTCACATCTTCAGAACCTAATTTCTAGTGAAGTAATGTATCAGAAAAAAGTAGCTGTACATCTTACTTTAAAATACATATAAATAGCTGGGCATGGTGACACATGCCTTTAATCCCAGCATTCAGGAGGCAGAGGCAGGTGGATCTCTGTGAGTTCAAGGCCAGCCTGGTCTACACAGGGAGCTCTAGGCCAGCTGGGACTAAAGGGAGACCCCATCTCAAAAAGACCAAAAATAAATAAATAAATAAATTACATATAAATATTAAACATAGACATTTGAGGATGTTGTATGTGTACCTAAAATGTGGATAATTCAGGTTATATTTTCTGCTGTCTCTTCTCTTGCTCCAAGGGTGCTAATATAAATAGGTGCTTGTTAGCATATCAAATTGTGCCATTTGCTTTATTCAATACTTAACAGAAAGATGTTGAGTTTCAAATGCTGCTAATGTAATTTTTTCTTTATAAAAAGGAGGGTTTTCCCAGTGATTGTAAGCAGTGATCCATCTAGGCTAGAATTTCTAAATACTAGACCAAATTCATAGCATTTCTGCATTCTATATTTTCTAAAATCTATACTATTGCTCTACAGTAGCATCCTTACTTATACATGATTTAGGCACATACCTTGGGTAGTTTTATAGTATTTGGGGTTTTTTTTTTTTTTTTTTTTTTTTGGTCTGTTTCTTTTTTTTTTAAACAGGGTCTCGCTGTAAGCCCCAGCTGTCCTAGGGAAGCTCTAGTCTGCAGACTCAGGCTGGCCTTTGCAACTCACCAGAGATTCGGCCTGCCTCTTGCTCCTGAGATCTATGAATCAAAGGCAGCACCAAATTTGCCAGATCTTGTAGTGTTTGTAGGATTGTGTGCTAAGTGGAAACTCACATGTTTCAAGATATATTAGCATGAATTAAAGCAAGCCTATTAAGTCCACGAGACATAACTGCAAGAAGGACCTAGACTTATTGTGTTCAATTTTTTTGGTTAATGGTTCACATTCCTATGTTTGAAGTATTATTTGTTTGTTTAAGTTTTTTTTTTTTTTTTTTTTTAAATTAAAAAAAAAGGAAAGTGACATTTGAGCTTGGTATGGTGATACACTTGTATTCTCAGTGCTGTGGAGTTAGAAGGGTGTTTGGAATTTCACCTGGAACTTGAAGCTTAAGACAGTTCTTTAAGGCCCGCACCCATGTGGTGCTGGGATGGAAACCCAGGTCCTCCTGCAAGAACAGTTGGCTGCTACTTACTGGATGAGCTAATCTTCCGCCCCTTGGAGTTATTCTTATTTTTTTAATATTTATTTATTTATTTATTTAATTTATTCAAAATACGCTCTGGCTGCATGCAGGTTTGTGCAATCATGCCGTGCAATGCCGACGGATGATCGAAGATGGTGTGGGATTCCCCTGGAAACTGGAGTTCTCCTAGAATTGGAGTTACAGACGGTTTCTCAGCCAGTATGATGGGGTTGCTGGGGATCGACTGGTCTACTGCACAGTTTTGCAATTGGGGTGCTCTTAACCGAATAGGCCATCCCTCCTCCCGCCAACAGGCCTTATTCCGCCTTCCTTAAAAACTCTTCATCCACCATCCCTACCCCTTCTTCTCAGCCTCTCCACCCATAGAGTAAATGCTGGTTTTCTAGAAGCGAGTTGCCCCCCTCTCCGTCACCCCTGCACCCGACACACCACCTCACAGATGTGAGGCCAGACTACTCTAATTACTCGCGTTGTTCTATTTTCAGTCTCTGAGGTTGGATCTAGAAATGCGTCCAATAATACTTGATAACTATTCAATGATTTTTTTATATTTTAATGTCTTTGTTTATTGGAGGATGTGTGGGAAAGGTGTGTCGAAAGATTTGTGGCGTAGGTGTGTAGGAGAGGTGGTTTTTATATTTTAAATAATACAGAAATAATAAGTGAGATTCCAGTATCTTAACCAAGTATCTGCCTCAGCTTGAATTTATTTGTAAATTTCATACATGAACATCTCAATGGGTTCTGAATCACTTGATGCCCATGGCACGTCTAAACTGCACCCTCAGTGGAATCCATACACTCCCGTCATTATGTGGCGCGGAAGGCCCATTGTATCAAGTTGGCATCTCCAGCTGGGCGTAGTGGAGCCGCCCATTTTATCCGACAGCATCTCTGTAGTTCCCAGGCCCAGCCCTTGGGGGATCCTTTTTCTCCTCGGTTCACCAGCCTCTGGAGCAGACTAGCCAAGGATACTAATCAATAGGAAGGAAAAGTATTTTAAGGGCGATAGCAGAAGGAGGAGCTATAGGCAGTCAAAGGTCCAAACCGGGGGATACTAGCCTATACCGGCTGCTGCAGGGACGACGTCCTGTCTGGCAATAGACCAAATTTTAGCATCCCTAGCAAAACAGTGAGGGTATTGCCGGTCAGATGCTCCTCACGATTTCTGGAGTCTCAGCTGAGGGTGTGACCACACTTCAGACGATGACCTTCCAAGATTCTCTGCTCCGTTCTTATATCCCCAGCCTAGTTTTCAGTTCTTGGCCAAAGGTGTGGCCGTCCTTGTCGAGCCACGTCCTGCGACCATGTATAATCTCATACAGCACATCCTCGTGCGTACGGTCTCCATGACGGTCTGTAGCTGCGTCTTCGTCTCTGGATCTTTCCTTACTTGTGTAGCTCTTAACTCACAGGCCAGTCCGTTGCGTCTCATCCTCGAGACCGTCTCTTGATGCTTTCCAACACAAGCAACAGCACTAGCACGGAAGCACACCCACACGAGCAACACACGATAACACAAAACACGGAGCCTGTCTCCACACAATGAAAATGATAATTCTCACAAAAGGGGAACAGAAAAAAGAAAGAAAAAACACAAAATAAATCACGAAAAAAAAAAGTTAACTTTTCATTCTTCTTCCTATTCACCATTGGTCAGTCTCTTTCTCACTGTCTCCTTCTCTCGGCTCTCTCCTCTCTCTCGTTTCTCTGTTTCTTCCTTCCCTGTCCCCCATGCATTTCGGTGTTCCTTGCTGTCTTCTGCATTTTGTTACACCCCACTAAAATTCCACATGCTGGGTTTTATGTCTGCCTGGAGTTTTGACCATGGAGGTCCTTTAAGCCATTATGCTGACAACCAAACACTTAGGGGTAGAGTTACAACGGGAGGCCAGGGTTCCAGGAACTTGTAGGTTTNAAAAAAAAAAAAAAAAAAAAAAAAAAAAAAAAAAAAAAGAAGAAGTTCAGCTCTTCCTCACCAGCAGTAATCAGCTGCCAATGTTTCTTCTGCTGAGATTGGGGTCTGCTGCCCATTTCCTCAATTCCATGCTGGGTTTTTGTCTGCTGGAGTTTGCATGGGTCTTAAGCATGCTGACACCACCACTTTAGGTTCACAGGAGCAGGGTTCCAGGAGCTTGTAGGATTCTATTTCCATACTGTCATGTACCTCCTCCCGGGTCTTATGAGCCTTCTGCCCCCTCATCCACAATGCTCCCTGAGCCTTGGGTGAGTGAAACTTAATATAGGGGTCCTGTCTAGGGACCCACACTCTGCAGATTCCTAGTCTCCATTCTTTGGCCATTTGTGACCTTTTGTGTTCCTGGGCCTCTGTCGCATGTGCGAGCTTCACTACAGAGAGTGGAGAGATTCATTTGCGTCCTCTTTACCCCTTGTTCTATGTTCCATGAGCCTTAGGTATAGAGGTTGCATTGTAGTTGTGCCAGTTAAGCTTGGGCAATTCACAGACAATGTCTGTGTGTGACCAGTTGTGGTGCTCTGTAGTAGTCTCTGGTGCAAAAGAAGCTTCTTTGGCTGGTGTGGTGGCACATGCCTTTAATCTCAGCACTTGGGAGGCAGAGGCAGCCTGGATCTCTATGACTTCAAGGCCAGCTTGGTCTACATAGAGAGTTCCAGGACAGCTGGGGCTACAGGGAGATCCTTTCTAAAAAGGCAGAAGAAAAAGAAGAAGAAAGAGGAGGACAAGGATGAGGATGAGGATGAGGAGCTTCTTTGATGAGTGGTGACTGGGATATTTGACTGTAAATACATAAGGATACATATTTTGCACATAGTAAGAAATTACATTTGTCTAAAATGTGACACTCTTAGGATTTTCTCTGAGATCTCTGAGCTCTCCAGCCATGTGCGTTTGGCTGTTTGCAGTAGCACCACACGGGACTTTCCTCCCACTGAGTAGCTTCTAAATCCAATTAGGTAGCCGTTGATTGTCAGCTCTGAATTTTTTTTTTTTTTTTGTATTTTTGAGATGGGGTCCCAGCTGCCCTGGAGCTCACTCTGTAGACCAAGCTGGCCTTGAACTCACAGAGATCCACCTGCCTCTGCCTCCTGAGTGCTGGGATTAAAGGGATGTGCCACCACGCGCACATGCACAGCTCTGAATTTTTAAATGGTATCTCCCATTTAAGAATTTTGGGGCTAGAGAGAGGGCTCCAAGGTTAAGAGCACTGGCTGCTCTTTCAGAGGACTCATGTTCAATTCCCAGTGCCCACATGGCAGCTAAAAACTGTCTATAACTCCAGTTACACGGGATCCAACACCCTCTTCCGACCTTCACAGGCATTGCACGACATGGGTGCACTTGCACACATGCAGGTAATACACTCGTACACATAAAATAAAAATAAAAATAAAGCATGTACTTGCTCAGGATCCAAGTTCAGTTCCCAGCACCCAAATTGGGAGACTCTAAGTCGCCTGTAACCCAGATCCAGGGGATCTGACATCCTCTTCTTGTCTCTACAGGCACTCACATGCACAGACCTACACACAGATAATTTAAAATAAAAATTTTTAAAAACTATCCTTTTTTGAGACAAGGTCTCCCTGTAGCTCCGGCTGTCCTGGAACTCACCTCGTAGACCAGGCTGGCCTCAAACTCAAAGAGATCCACCTGCTTCTGCCTCCTGAGTGATGGAATTAAAGGCATGTGCCACCACGAGTGGCAAAATAAAAAAATTTTAAAATAATCTTTAGCAGTTCCATATTCTCTTAGTATCCTACATTACAAAATTACATGGTCTAAATAGTCAAGAAATAATTTATCCTTTTAAGTGATTCTACCAACACTGATTCCATGTGTGTGAAAAGAAAAAAAATATTAACTCACATTTCTATCAATTGTTAATGGGATTTTATTCAAATGTATTAGTTTTTGGTGTGATTTTTTTGGTCTTTTTGAGACAGGGTCTTCCTGTAGCCCCAGCTGTCCTGGAACTTGCTATGTAGACCAGGCTGGCTTTGAACTCGCAGAGATCTGCCTGCCTCTGCCTCTGGAGTGCTGGGATTACAGGCGTGAGCCACCACACCTGGCTCTTGGCATAATTGTTTTTAATATTTTATTTTACTGATGTGTATGAGTTAATTGACTTCATGTATGTCAGTGCACCCACATCCTGCAATGCCTGTGGAAGTCAGACGAGGCCACTGGATCCCCTGGAACTGAAGTAACAGTCAGTTGTCAGCCACCATGTAGGTGCTGGAAATCAAACCCAGGTCCTTTGAAAGAGCAGGCAGTACTTTTAACTGCTCAGCCATCTTTCCAGCCCCTAGACATGATGATTTTTAAAATATGATATACATACTCTTTGGGGGAAGTGAGGGAAAAAAAATCTAAAATTCCATCAGAGAATATTCTAAGATTTTGATAAGCTTTGTATCTTCTACCTTTTGGCAGACACTGAATTGATCAACTATTAAAAGTACTGCATTAACTGTCCCAAGTCACATGTATGAGAAACTGGGGAGTAATAAAACAACTGCTAGTTTTTAAATTGGCATCATTATATGCCAGAAACACATCCATTCTTGGTATGTATAGCTCATTTTTTTCTCATATAATATCTCTAGTATTTAAAATACAATTGTATGTATTTTATATTTTTATAGACAGGGTGTCTGGAACTCAGCATTGTAGATGGTTGAAGATCACACACATACTATGGTAGATCACAGACATAAATTCAACCAGTGTGAAATCATGCACCAACATTCATTCTGGTAATATATCAAATTTGGTCTGGCAATAAGTAAGTTAGAATAATGTCAATAATGATGTACTACAACTGTGTACACATCTAATTCACTGATATTCTGTTTGGAGTCTCATTTCTATTTTATACAATCTTCCTCATTCAAATCTACCAAAAAATTATATAGATTTTATGGTGCTGACATGTAAGAAGATGCAGACCAAAGGACTGAGGATGTAGCTCAGTTGGTAGAGGGCTTGCCTTGCATGCACTATGCCTGGGTATGATCCTCAGCATTGCATGTACACACCTCTAGTTGCAGCGCTGGGGAGTTGGGGATAGAAGAATAAGAAATTCAAGGTCATCCTTGGCTACATAGTGACTTTGAGGACAGCCTGTGTTACATGAAACCCTGCCCCAAGAAAGAAGAGGAAAGAGGTAGAGAAAGAAGAAGATGAGAAAAGAGAGGAGGAAGAGGAGGAGGAAGAAGAGAAGAAAAACTCAGTAAGATATTGTTCTTGCCCTGAAAAACTAAAAAAATGAAGTGATAATCAGGAAATATTGTCTTTAATATATGACAATTTTTATTGCATAAGAAAGCATTTGTGCTGGTTGTGGTTGCACACCCCTTTAATCCCAGCACTCACAGAGATCCCAGGAGGATCTCTGTGAGTTCAAGGCCAGCCTGGTCTACATAGTGAGTTCCAGGATAGCTAGGGCTACAGAGAAACCCTGTCTCAAAAAGACCAAAAAACAAAAAAAGGCATATGTACTGTGGGAGCTGGTAGTGGAATACAGTAGCATACAGTGGCATACAGTGGAATACAATGGAATACAGTGACATACAGTGGAATACAGTGACATACAGTGGAATACAGTGACATACAGTGGAATACAGTGGCATAGAGTGGAATACAGTGGCATACAGTGGAATACAATGGAATACAGTGACATAGAGTGGCATACAGTGGAATACAATGGAATACAGTGACATACAGTGACATACAGTGGCATACAGTGGCATACAATGGAATACAGTGACATACAGTGACATACAGTGGCATACAGTGGCATACAAGGCCTAGCTATGACTAGAAAGAATACATTGCATCTAAACGTCTTCATGACAGCAGTAGTGACAGTTGATACTGAAAAGACGACAGCACAATAAACCGTTTTTCTTGCTTTATCCTCAGGCATTCATTCATTGCATGTTCCCTCCTCCATAAGATGAACAGAAACAACATGCCAGGCTCTGTAGTTTTGTAGGATTGTGTGCTTGGAAACTCACATGTTTCAAATATATTAGCCTGAATTAAAGCAAAGCCTATAGTCCACAGAAATAACATGCAAGAAGGCAACCTTAGACTTATTGTTCAATTTTTTTGTTAAATGTTCACATTACCTATTTTGAGTTATTTTTTTAAGTTTTTTTTAATTTATTATTTCATATGTATGAATGTACTGTCTGCATGTAGGTAGGTGCACCCATGTCGTGCAGTGCTGTGGAGGTTAGAAGAGGGTGTTGGATTCCCCTGGAACTGAAGTTAAAGACAGTTCTTAGCCACCATGTGGGTCCTGGGAATGGAACCCGGGTCCTCTGCAAGAACAGTTGGTGCTCTTAACTGATGAGCTATCTCTCCAGCACCCTTTTTTTTTTTTTTAATTTTTTTGTATATTTATTTATTTATTTAATTTATGTATTTATTTATTTATCAAATATACTCGCGGGGCATGCAGGTTTGTGCACCCATGTCGTGCAATGCACGGATGTCAGAAGAGGGTTGGGATTCCCCTGGAACTGGAGTTCTCCTAGAATTGGAGTACAGATGGTTCTCAGCCGCCATGTGGGTGCTGGGGATCGAACCTGGGTCCTCTGCAAGTGCAATTGGTGCTCTTAACCGATAGGCCATCTCTCCAGCCCAAGTTATTCTTTTAAAAATTCATCAATCTACATTTTACGTTACATAAAGTAAATGCGGTTCTAGAGGCAGTTGCCCCTTGCATGCACCGAAACACCACAGAATGTGAGGCAAGACCTTTAATTAATGCTTTTCTATTTTTCTTGAGTTCATCCTAGAAGCGACCCAAAACTGATAAATCAATATTTATTTACTTGATTAATAGTTTGGAAATTTCAAATGGTGCTATGTAAATTTTAATTTAAATAATCTACATTTTCCAGTATCTTAACCAAGTATCTGCCTCAGCTCTGAATTTTTTGTACATTTCATACAGAACATCTCAAATGGTCTGAATCACCTTGATGCCCATTGGCACCGTCCTACTGCACCCTCATGGAATGCCATACACCCGTCATTTGTGCCAAGGCCCATTCATGTTCAAGTTGGCAGCCCAGCTGGCTAGTGAGAAGCAGCCTTTAATCCGAATCTTGTGAGTTCAAGGCCAGCCTGGTCTTCATATGAGTTCTAGGACAGCTAGGCTGCAGGGAACCCTGTCTCAAAAAAAGAACAAAAAATAGTTAGCATCCCACCTGTTCCTCAGTGCAAGCTCACCACTGACGGTACAGATGAACCCTTCCCAGAATCCTTGCTTTAAGAGAGTTCAGCTCTGCCAGGTGTGGTGGCAGCACGCCTTTAATCCCTACACTCCGGGAGGCAGAGCTAGGGGATCATGTGAGTTCAAGGCCAAGCCTGGTCCATAAGAGTGAGTTCAGGACGCTGGGGTCCAGCGAGACCCTGGTCTCAACAAGACAAAAGAAAAAGAAAAAAAAAAAAAAAAAGAAAAGGAGTCGCTGCCCACCAGACAGAATGCAGCGCCAAGTTTGCGTGCGCTGAGATCTGGGGGGGAGGTCTGGGCTTGGCCCAATGCCCAGCCAGCGGTGTGGTGGCGGCTTGGAGTGCATGTGGGTGCTTGGAGTCAGTGCTGAAACACACCACGTTAGTGTCAAGAGAGCAGGGTCCAGAGGCTTGGAGGATGTCTATTCCAACGGTCATGGTACTCGCCTCCGCGGGCTTTATGAGCCTTTCTGCCGCCCTCATCCACAATGCCCTCCTGAGCTCTTGGGTGAGTGAAACGTAATATAGGGGTCCTGTCAGGGACCCACACTCTGCAGATTCCTGTATCTCCCAATCTTTGGCCATTTGTGGACCTTTGTGTTCCTGGGCCTCTGTCGCATGGCGAGCTTCACTACAGAGAGAGTTGAGAGATGCTTTTAGTGTCCTCTTTACCCTTGTTCTATGTTCATGTAGCCTTAGGTATCAGAGGTTGCATTGTAGGTTGTGCCAGTTAAGCTTGGGCAATTCACAGACAATGTCTGTGTGTGACATTTGTGATGCTCTGGTAGTAGTCTCGGGTGCAAAAGAAGCTTCTTGATGAGTAGTGGTGGCACAATGCCTTTAATCGCAGCACTTGGGAGGCAAGGCGGCTGGATTCTTATTACTTCAAGGCCAGCTTGGTCTACATAGAGAGATTCCAGACAGCTGGGGCTACAGGGAGATCCTTTCTAAAAGGCAGAAAGAAAAAGAAGAAGAAAGGAGAGGACAAGGAAGAGGATGAGGATGAAGCTTCTGTTGATGGAGTGCGTGACTGGGATATTTGACTGAAAATACATAGGATACATATGTTTGCACATAGTAAGAAATTAAATTTGTTCAAAATGTGATCACTCTTAGGATCTTCTCTGAGATCTCTGAGCTCTCCAGCCATGCGTGCGTTTGCTGTTTGCAGTAGCACCACACGGGACTTTCTCCCCACTGAGTAGCATTCGTAAATCCAATTAGGTAGCCGTTGATTGTCAGCTCTGAATTTTTTTTTTTTTTTTGTATTTTTTTGACGATGGGTCTCCTTTAGTCCAGCTGTCTGGAGCTCACTTGTAACCAAGCTGGCCTTGAACTCACAGAGATCCACCTGCCTCTCTGCCTCTGAGTGCTGGGATTAAAGATGTGCCCCACGCGCAATGCACAGCTCTGAATTGTTTAAATGGTATCCCCATTTAAGATTTTTGGGGCTAGAGAGGGGCTCCAAGGTTAAGAGCACTGGCTTGCCATTTAAGAGGACTCAGTTGCAATTCCAGTGGCCCACATGGCTAGCTAAAGCTGTCTAACTCTCCAGCTTACACGGAATCAAAACACCGTCTTCCGGACCTTCAAGCATTGCACGACAGGGTGCACTTGCACACGCAGCAGGTAATACACTCCTGTACACATAAAATAATACATAAAAATAAGCATGTAACTTGCTCAGATCCAAGTTCAGTCCCCAGCACCCCAACTGGGAGACTCTAAGTCGCCTTGTAATTCCAAATCCAGGGGCTTTTCGAGACAGGGTCTCCCTGTAGTCCCAGCTGTCCTGGAACTCACTTTGTAGACCAGGCTGGCCTTGAACTCACGAAGATCCACCTGCCTCTGCCTCCTGAGTGCTAGGATTAAAGGCGTTCGCCACCACACCCACCTGCAATTGAATTCTCTTTATTATCATCCTAAATTTCTTACAATGGTGTCTTTGAACTTGAGTTTGGGAAGTGAAGTCCAAGGAGACAGTGGAGTTTCAACATGAGCAGAAAAGACATGTTAAACAAGCATGTGTAGCATGCATGCCACCCCATTCACATACAATAGTTCTGATCCTCGTTGAGTATGGAATTTCAGTGTGCCAAGGAAACGTGACCATTGTGAGGGGAGTTCGTGCAAGGTTCAAATGCCTCACAGGCAAGTTGGGAAATAGAGACAGGGTGCTGAGAGCCAGAGAGATCACACTTAGGGTCCAATCAGAATTTGGTTCAAATGCAGAGCACAATGACTTCTAAGAAACACTAGTGGGCGAGGAACACTGTCTTCCCCTCCTCACTCATGATTTCACTATGGAAGCCAAACTTCCACAGTGCGAGAAAGGGAAAAACAGGGCCTATCTCACCAAACCCAGGGACAGAATCACAGTCTGTGTATGAAGGTACAATAAAAACAGTTGAGTGTTCTGGTATGAAGGAAATCCACATGCTTGTGCAATTATAAAATACGTATTTTTCATACACGTGTTTAGAAGTGATATTGAATAATCAAAGATCAATGCTACAATTCTTGCTAATAATTTTTAAATGTTCATTTTCTTCAGTCAAAATGGGGGAAATGGGCATTTAAAATGCACCATAATAGCCAGGCCTGTGGTGCACACCTTTAATCCCAGCATTTGGGAGACAGGGGTATTCGGATCTCTGCAAGTTCAAGGACAGCCTGGTCTGCATAGTGAGTTCCAGGACAGCTGGGGCTACAGGGAGACCTTGTCTCAAAAAAGACAGACAAAAAAAAGTCACCATAATAAGCAAAGACATGACAAAAGCACAAAAATAAGTTTCTATTTTGGTATGTTTGTGGTATGTGTTCTTTGATTTTTAAACAAGAACTCTACATTTCATTTTTCACTGGGCCCAACAAATTATGTAGCTAGATAAACCTGCTACATACCAATAAGGGGAGTTTGGTTCACTAGGACCTCATTAGATAAACACAAAAGAAGCCTGAGTGTATTAGACCAGAAAGAAAGTATCCACAAAGAATACAAGTTCATGACAAAGAATAAAAGAATGAAGCTGAAAGATCTTGAAATAATAATCGGAGCTGGAAGAATATAAATAGCTTGAGTGATTGGTTACAATTGAAAGCACAAAATGAATATATTACTGCATCTGATATAAATGCTTACAGCACATACAATAAGTGATAGAGAAGAAATCTTTGAAAATTCAGAATAATACAGATAGATAGTACCCCCTCCAGCAGATGCAGTAGGGCACCCCATTTATCTTTCAGGATGGGACAGACACAGTAACTTTCTTGCAAAGAAAAGAATAGGGGCCCTGGGGAGATGGCCTGGTCACTGGAAAGCCCGCTGCACAAGCATGAGGACCTGAGTTCAGATGCCCAGAACCCATGTGAAACGCTGGGTGTGGAGGAACATGCACCTGTAATCCCAGCACTGAGCAAAGGGAGTAGAGACAGGTGGATCCCTGAAGCTCAGTGGCCAGCTAGCCTAGTGGAATTGATGAGCTTCAGGTTCAATGGGAGACCATGTCTAAAAATAAAGGTGAAGAGTAACCAAGGAAAGATAGTCAACATTGACCTCTGGCTTACACACATGTAATGCATCCACACAAATGTGTATATACACATACACACACCACATTACACACACCTAAAAAAAGAAAAGGAGAAAGTAAGTTCAAAAGGATAAAGCTAGGAGGGACTACCTTGATCAAGTGATAAGAGGTAGCAGTGACGTCATGTGGCTTTCACAGAACTCCATTATGCTGCACCAAGAAGGTCAGTTCATCTCTATTTTCCTTCCAAAATCGTATCAGTCTGAACACACATACACACACACACACACACACACACACACATACACACACACACACACACACACACACACACACACACACATACGCACACACACTAAAAGACCACCAAACACTGAGGGGCATTCTAAAACTATTAGGCCAATATTTACCATTACTGTAAAGATCAAGAAAACTGGGGGTTGTGGGGGCTTGAGAGATGGCTCAGTGGTTAAGAGCACTGACTGCTCTTGAAGGGTTCAGTTCAGTTCCCAGTACTCACATGGCAGCTAACAACCATCCATAACTCCAGTTCCAGGGGAATCCAATGCCTTCTGATTCAGTGGGCATTGCGTAACATGGGTGCACTTAGGCAATACGTTCATACACTAAAAATAAAATAACAATAAATAAATAAAGACTGAGATACTATCTTAGACCAGAGGAGAGTGGTGGTGTATGGTGCAGTGTGCTACCCTGTATTGGATCTAAACCCAAAAGGAAGACACTAACGAAAGAACTGGTGAAATCCAGATGAACCCTGAGGTGATGTCAGTATCGGGTGCTTATTTTGTCCACTTGGTATTATAGGCCAAATTGTGTCCCTTCCACACTCCTATGTCAAAGCCCTGAACCTAGGTAAGTGAGAATGTAACTATATTTGGAGACAGTCTTCAAAGAGGCTAGTAAGATAAAGTGAAGTCACATGGGTTTGTCCTAATTCAATACAACTTGTACAGCCTCACAAAAAGAGGACACAGGGATGTAGACAGCATTAATGCTGAGAGTCTCTCTCTCTCTCTCTCTCTCTCTCTCTCTCTCTCTCTCACACACACACACACACACATACACACACCCCAAGACACCAGTCACCTTTAAGCCAAGGAGAGAGGTCATGGGGCCACTAAATCTCATGACCACTTGACCCTGGGGTTCAGCTTCCAGAACCATGAGAAAATTAATTTGTGTCATTTAAGCCTCTGGCACCTTGACACAGCATCCCTAGCTCCCTAAGGAACACTGAAATGTGAAATATTCAAAACAAGGAAAAGTTAGATCTTTAACAAATGTTTTCTGTCAATAAATACTCCAAAATAAAAAAATCTATTCAAACAGTGTGAACTCGGTGCTGGGGAGAGGGGTGATTTAGTCAAGTGTTTGCTGTACAAACATGAGGCTGTGAATTCCACCCTGAGAACTCACCTAGAAAGAAAGTTAGATGTGATGGTGCGTGATGGTGCGTGATGGTAAAAACTCAGTGCTGGTGAGGCAGAGATGGGTGGATCCCTGGGGCTCATTGGCCAACTAGACCCGGGGGGGGGNGAAGGAAGAAAGGAAGCAAGAAGAAAGGAAATGGAGAGAAAGAGATAGAAAAGACAAGAGAGAAGGTGACAATAATTAAGGATGTGCAGCAGTAGTTCGTGTGGTGTATATATCATCTTATGTGTAATCCAGCACCTGGCGGTGTTGAGGCCTGGTGGAAAATCTAGGAATTCAAGGCTATTTACTTCAATCTACAAAAGATGAGAGTCAAGGCCAGCCTTAGGTACATTGAGACCCTGTCCCAAAAGAAAAAGGGAAAATAAAAATAAATTAAATATTGTCAATGAGGGATACTCCTCTCTTGTGACTTCCTGAAATTTATGGTTTCACAAAGCCAAAAAGGGAATCCCATCTGGGTGCAGGGAATCCCTTCATGCCTTAAACTGCAAGGTGCTCACCCATAATCCAAAACTAACAAAGAAAAATAACATTTTCCACCTCTGTTATGAATACTCAAGGTCTAATGATCCTCATCGTACTGTATAGCAATCCCAATATGGTGAATGATAGCAGGCCCTGAAATAGCCAAAATCTTTGAGACAGATACTTAACGCTGAAGGAATCAAACTTCCTGGTTTCAAAACATCACAAAATTATAATAACTTAAGACATTATGGTTTTGAAATAACAGGAAGCATCCAGACCATTAGGGAAAAAAAAGCCAGAGAAATAAATTCCCAGACCATACCAGTCAGCTGATTTTTGACACAGGAAGCGGCACACATGTGTAAGAATATACAATATCCTGAAAGCCACAGTATTTTCTTTTTCATTTCTCTTTTTTTTCTCTTTTGGGGGACCATATTTTCAAACAAACATGGTCATATCCATGTCGAGGAAAAGCTTTCAGGCAAAAGAAGAAGGAAATGGAAAAAAAAAAAATCCGGGGGCATCCCGTGGCTGGCTTCACGCCCCTTAATCCCAGCACATTCCAGAGGCAGAGGGCAGGGAAATCCTGTTTGAGTTCAAGTCCACCCTGGTCTACATAGAGAAGCTTCAAGACAGGCGGAACTAAAGGGGAAGGACTCTATCTCAAAAAGACAAAAAAAAAAAAATCAGCTGAAAATAGACCAAATATTCTAATGTAAGACATGAATGCATAAAACTAGAAGAAAACATGGGGACAATTGCCCAGTCTCTTCCTATCCTCTGGGGACATGGTCATCATTCTGACTTACTCATTACCCAATGTGCAATGTGTCAACTTCTGTGGTTCTGCACAAATATGTAAAGTTGTAGGTAAATACAAAATTAAAAGAAGAATGCATTGTGAGAACCATTTTTTAAAACTGATTTGTGTGTGTGTGTGCGTGGTATGTGTGGTGTGTAGTGTGTGGTGCATGCAAACATACATGAATGCGAGTGTTGGGAGGGAGGTGACATTCCACCATCCACCACATGGGCAGGTCAAAGGACAACTTTGGGGAATCACTTCTCTCCTTCCACCTTTAAGTGGGTCCAGGAGCTTGAACTTGGGTCACCAGGCATGCACAAGTCCTTAACCTGCTGAGCCAACTCACTGGCACCAGCACAATTTTCTAAATTTTTTATTTTATTCTTGTGAAAGTGTTTATGCCTGTACAGTGGAATGAAGCTGCACACTGGTTATGCAGACCCTTTGGAGGTCAGTAGAGGGTTTTGGATTCCCCTTGGAACTGGAATTACTGGCAATGGTTGTTAGCCTGCCATGATGTGTGGTGCTGCAAGATTCAAAACCCGGTCTTTACAAAGAACAGTATCTTGGTGCTCTTACTACTAAGCTACCTCTCTAGCCTCCAGCACCAATTTTTTAGATTTTTTTTAAAGAAGGAAGACGTAAATAGGAATAGCTTTGCCAATCGTTTTTACTCTTGAAAATTATTTAACAACCCTGCAATAAATTCACAACACACACAACACAAATACTATAAACAACACACAACACACCACACACCACACACACACGCCCACACATCTACACACAAGCTTAGTAACACAGACAAAAAATAGTCATAAATGATATTTTGAATCAAAAGGAAAAGCTCTTTTGCAAAAAAATCTAATGTGTGCAGCAAACAAGTTGGAGATAGATATATGTGAGGTAACCAGGAAATGGGAGAAATTTGCAAACCACAGATCTCCGAATAAGGTAATACCCAAAATACATTAAGAGCTCCAAGGGCAGGACTGGAGAGATGGCACAGAGCTGAAGAGCACTCATTGCTCTCCAGAGGATTCAAGGCCAGTTCCCAGCACTCCATTCCTCTTTCCTTCTGCCAAGTAAATTGCTGGCCAGGACCTCAGGATATTAGCGCTCCTGGTGGTTTCATGACCAGTAATTAACATTTATTTTTTCCTTCTTTTATTTTTTTTAATTTATTATTTTTTTATGTGTTATGAATGTTACTCTCTGCATGTGTTTGTAGCACCCTAGCACAACGTATAAGCATCCGCTAATGTCCGTGCAAATGCCACAGGTATGAGAAACGAGTGGTGGCACTGATCGGTGAACGGTGTCGGAATTTTCCCCTGGAACTGGAGCTTCTCCTGGAATTGGAGTTACAGACCGGTTCTCAGCCGCCATACAGTCGTCATGTAGGCGGGCTGGGATTTCAAACCCGGCGTCCTTCTGACAAAGAGCGAGTCGGGCGCTCTTAGTGCTAGCGGCTCTCCTCCAACCCCTTAGACATATTTTTCTATGTGAGATACCAGCAGAAATAAAAGAAAACCCAGAGGACTGTAAGCAACAAATGATGGCATGTGGTCTGTTGGTCCGTCCAGTCTTTAAAAGGTTAAGGGAATTGGCTGGAAGAGATGGTCAGACTTCACCCCCTAGCGGTAGGGAAGCTCCGATCCTCTTACCAGAGCGGACCCAGGCGTTTCGTTCCCCAGCCACCCACATGGCGGCCTGAGAGCCGTCTGAATCTCCAACTCCAGGAGAACTCCAGTTACCTGGGGCGGGAATCTTGAGCACCCTCTTACTGCACCTCCGCTGGGCATCTTGGGCATTGCACAGACACGGCTAGTCGTTGCGAACAAACCCTGCATGCAGACAGTACATTGATACAACATTACCCGAAAATAAATAACAATAAACAATAAATAAATAAATTAAAAAGGAAAGGGAATTCTGACATTTGTAACAATGTTCGATGGACCCAGACAGAAGCAGCCACCAGGCATCATACACTTGCCTATGTGACTTCTTGAAATTTAGTCAAAATTGAATGCGGTGAAGAGAACCAGTACGTTGGACACTGCTCTGCTAGTGAGTTGAATCCAGGGACTGAATTTGCTGCACTCTCAGTGCCCATTATTCGAATAAGGGTACTAAGATTTAAAGATGGTTGTTATGAAGATAAAATTAATTTTTTAAATTATTTTTTTTTTTTTTTTTTTATTTTATTTTTTTTGTGTGCATGTTTGTGTGTGGGGTCAGTGGACAGTTTGTGGGAATCAGTTCTCTTTCTGTCATGTGGGTCATTGGTTTGAACTCAGGTTGTCAGCCTCAACAGCAGACTTTAGCCTCTGAGCCACCTCACCTGTCTGAGGTAAGGATTTCTACAGATCGGCTGTTTAGCGTTGTGCTTCTAGTTCATGTACTCTAGCGTGTGCTTGCAAAGCTTTTAGGAGCAAAGCTCTCCTAGTTAGAGTTTTTTTATTAGCAAAGGAGGGAGGAAGAGAAGGAAGCAGGGCAGGCAGGAGGGGGAACACAGCGGGCTGAGGAAGGTCAGCCTCCCGGGTAGTTAGCTTACACAGTCACGCATGGATTCCTGCTCAGAGTGGTCCCCACTTGCTTGACTGATCTGCTGTTGTCATCATAAAATCATGATTTATTTCATCTTAGTGTCTAGTAGCGTTTCATAAAGTGAAGAGTGTCTAGTTAATAAAATGTATGCATGAGGGTGAACCGAACACGGAACAACTCAAGAGCCTCGGCTGCAAATTCATTTGCCTACCACCGTGTCACTTCTTCCTACACAGCTGGTATGGCTGTGGTCATAAGAATTGTAAACTTTGAACAGGACAGAGCTTTACGCTTGAATTGAATCACTCCTCTCTCTCTCTCTCTCTCTCTCTCTACTCTCTCTCATACATCATCTCCTCTCTTCTCTCTGGTCCCTTTCGAGACAGGGCATCCCTGTAGTCCCAGCTGTCCTGGATATCACATTGTTAGACACAGGAGCTGGCCTTGAACTCACGTAAATCAACCTTGCCTCTGCCTCCTGAGTATGCTAGGATTAAAGCGCTGTTCGCCACCACACGGCCAACCTGACAAATGAACTTTCGTCTTTTTATCATCCTAAATTCTTTACAATGAGTGTCTTTTGAACTGACGTTTGGGTAAGTGACAAAAAGTCCAAGGAGACAGTGGAGTTTCAACATGAGCAGAAAAGACATGTTAAACAAGCATGTGTAGCATGCATGCCACCCCATTCACATACAATAGTTCTGATCCTCGTTGAGTATGGAATTTCAGTGTGCCAAGGAAACGTGACCATTGTGAGGGGAGTTCGTGCAAGGTTCGAATGCCTCACAGGCAAGTTGGGAAATAGAGACAGGGTGCTGAGAGCCAGAGAGATCACACTTAGGGTCCAATCAGAATTTGGTTCAAATGCAGAGCACAATGACTTCTAAGAAACACTAGTGGGCGAGGAACACTGTCTTCCCCTCCTCACTCATGATTTCACTATGGAAGCCAAACTTCCACAGTGCGGGATGGCGGGTAGAAGGCAGAGGAAGTGTGAAGAGGATGGGGGGAAGGGAAAAACAAGGGCCTATCTCACCCAAAACATGGGACCCAGCAATCACATCTTGTGTATGAAGCGAATTACATAAAAACAGTTGGCACGAGTTATTGGTCTTCTGGTACTGAAGGAAAAGTCCACAGTGCTTTGTTTGCAATTAAAAATCACGTATTTTATTTCATACACCGTGTAGTTTAGATACGTGATTATTGAATAATCCAAAGATCAATGCTACCAATCTTGCTAATAATTTTTAAATGTTTCATTTTCTTCAGTCAAAAATGGGGGAAGATGGGGCATTAAAATGCACCCATAATAAGCCAGGCCTGTGGCTGCCACACCTTTAAATCCCAGCTATTTGGAGACAGAGGCCGATAATCGGATCTCTTGCAAGTTTCAAAGGACAGGCCTGCGTCTGCATATGTGAGGTTCCAGGGACAAGCTGGCGGCTCAGGGAGACCTATGTCTCAAAAAAGACAGACAAAAAAAGTCACCATAATAAGCAAAGACATGACAAAAGCACAAAAATAAGTTTCTATTGGTATGTTGACTACTGTGGCATGCTGTTCTTTGATTTTTAAACAAGAACTCTACATTTCATTTTTCACTGGGCCCAACAAATTATGTAGCTAGATAAACCTGCTACATACCAATAAGGGGAGTTTGGTTCACTAGGACCTCATTAGATAAACACAAAAGAAGCCTGAGTGTATGGACCAAAAGAGAAAGACTCCCACCAAAGAATACAAGTCATGAGCAAAGAGAAATAAAGAATGGAAAGCTGAGATCTGAAATAATAATCGTTAGCTGGAAAAGAATATAAAATAGCTGAGTGATTGGGGTTTACAATATGAAAGCACAACACAATATATAGATGATATACTGCATCTGATATAAATGCTTACAGCACATACAATAAGTGATAGAGAAGAAATCTTTGAAAATTCAGAATAATACAGATAGATAGTACCCCCTCCAGCAGATGCAGTAGGGCACCCCATTTATCTTTCAGGATGGGACAGACACAGTAACTTTCTTGCAAAGAAAAGAATAGGGGCCCTGGGGAGATGGCCTGGGGGGTCACTGGAAAGCCCGGCCTGCACAAGCTCGAGGACCTGAGTTCAGATTGCCCAGAAACCATGTGACAACGATGGGGTGTGGCTAGGAACATGCACTGTAATCCCAGCCACTGAAGAAAGGGGTAGAGACAGGTGATCCCCCCTGAAAGGCTCAGTGGCCAGCTAGCCTAGTGGAATTGATGAGCTTCAGGTTCAATGGAGACCATGTCTAAAATAAAATAGAATGAAGTAACCAAGGAAAGATAGTCAACATTGACCTCTGGCTTACACACATGTAATGCATCCACACAAATGTGTATATACACACCACCACACCACATACACACACCTAAAAAAAAGAAAAGGAGAAAAGTAAGTAAAAGGATAAAGCTAGAGGACTACCTTGATCAAGTGATAAGAGGTAGCAGTGACGTCATGTGGCTTTCACAGAACTCCATTATGCTGCACCAAGAAGGTCAGTTCATCTCTGCTATTTTCCTTCCAAAATCGTACAGCTAGAACACAACATACACACACACACAACATACACACACACAACACACACATAACACACACCACCACACACATAACACACACACACACACACACACACACACATACCACACACCACTTCAAAAGACCACCAAACACTGAGGGGCATTCTAAAACTATTAGGCCAATATTTACCATTACTGTAAAGATCAAGAAAACTGGGGGTTGGGGGGGCTTGAGAGATGGCGTCAGTGGTTAAGAGCACTGACTTTTTTTTTTTTTAAAAAAAAATTCTGATTTCAGTTCCCAGTACTCACATGGCACAGCTAAACAACCATCCATTAAACTCCAGTTCCAGGGGAATCCAATGCTCTATTCTAACCTCTGTGGGCACCACACAACACAAATGCACTTACAAACATCTAGGCAAAACACTCATACACTAAAATAAAAAACAATAAATAAACTTAAATACTGAGATACTATCTCAGACCAGAGAGTGAGGAGAGTGGTGGTGTATGGTGCAGTGTGCTACCCTGTATTGGATCTAAACCCAAAAGGAAGACACTAACGAAAGAACTGGTGAAATCCAGATGAACCCTGAGGTGATGTCAGTATCGGGTGCTTATTTTGTCCACTTGGTATTATAGGCCAAATTGTGTCCCTTCCACACTCCTATGTCAAAGCCCTGAACCTAGGTAAGTGAGAATGTAACTATATTTGGAGACAGTCTTCAAAGAGGCTAGTAAGATAAAGTGAAGTCACATGGGTTTGTCCTAATTCAATACAACTTGTACAGCCTCACAAAAAGAGGACACAGGGATGTAGACAGCATTAATGCTGAGAGTCTCTCTCTCTCTCGTCCTCTCTCCAGTTCTCTGATATTTCTCTCTTCTCTCTCACACACATACAACACACCCCCCCAAAAGACACCATCACTTAAGCCAGGAGAAGAGGTCATTGGGTGCCACTAAATCTCATTGACAACTTGACCCTGGGTTTCAGCTCCAAACCATGAGGAAAATCTTATTTGGTCAATTTAGGCCTCTGGCACCGACACAGCATCCTTAGCTCCCTAAGGAACCACTGAATGGAAATTATTCAAAACAAGGAAAAGTCTAGATCTTTAACCAAAATGTTTTTCTGTCAAAAATACCTCCAAAATAAAAAAACACTCTAAAAGTCTAATTGTCAACTCGGTGCTTGGAGGGTGATTTAGTTCAAGTGTTTGCTGCTACAAACATGAGGGGCGCTGTGAATTTTCCACCCCATGCAGAACCTCACCTAGAAAGAAAGTTAGATGTGATGGTGCGTGATGGTGCGTGATGGTAAAAACTCAGTGCTGGTGAGGGCCAAGAATGGGTGATTCCCTGGGGCTCATACAACTTAGACCCGGGGGACGGTAGCCAGGGGGGCAAGTTAATGTGCTGTGTGAGCTTTTAAAAACCTAAGTTGAAAAAAAAAAAAAAAAAAAAAAAACCTAAGTTTGAGCCAGGTATATGGCACCACATACTTAATCCCAGCACTCGGGAGGCAGAGACTAAGGAGGATCTCTGTGAGTTCAAGGCTAACCTGGTCTACATAGTGAGTTCCAGGACAGCCAGACCAAAAAAAAAAAAAAAAGACTTTGGATATTCTGCATCCACATAAAATCCAGATAAGGAGCTGGAGAGGTGGCTCAGCAGTTAAGAGCACTGGCCACTCTTGCAGAGGACCCAGGTTCAAATCTCAGCATCATCATGTGATGGCAAACAACTGTCTATAACTCCAGTTCCAGGGGATACAATGCCCTCCTCTGTCCTCTGTGAGCACTGCATGACATGGGTGCACTTACATACACGCAGATATAATACTCATACATACAAAATAAAAATAAAGTTTAAAAAATCTGCATGTAGTGGTACATGCACTTGAAACTGGAGTTCTGGGAGGATGAGGAGGGCAAAGACAGATGGATCCTGGGGGCTTGTCAGTCAACTGTCCAGCCCAAACAGCAAACTTCAGGTACTGTGAGAGACCATTTCAAAAACTCAGGTGGAGAGCAATAGAAGATATCCAAAGTTGAACTCTGACCTCCAGACACCCCCCAGAAGCTAGTTAGTGTACCTACAGTTACATGTGCACACACATGTATATACCATACACACACACACACACACACACACACACACACACACGCAGTGTGACCCAACGCTCAGTGGGCAAAGCTGGGATGATATGAAACCCATCAAATAATGACAGCTTTAGGTTGTGCTATAAAATGAAAGGAAGACCTGTGAGCCCATAATTGAATGGTATAATAAATAATTAAGTGAAGAAAGGAGCCTCTTCCATGCAGTGGACCTCTAACCATCTTGAAGGAGCGAGAGAAATAGAATAATCAACAGTAGACAGAAACTGCAGTGAAGAGCAAACCTGCTGCTCTAACCTGCCAAGCACTGGGATTGCAGCAATGCGCTCCCACAGCAGACCTCCACTCTAAACCTTTTAGTTGGTATTTCTACTTCTTTACTTTCTCTCTTATTGAACCCAGGCCCATGTTGATGCTAAGCAAGCATTCTCTCCCTGACTAGATTCCCATTCTGTTCTTCTGCTTATTTTTATTGAGCTTTTCTTTTTTCTACTTTCTTAATCTGAAAACACAACTTACTTTATTTTAACTTATTTTATTTATTTTAATTATTTTTATATGTATATGCAAAAGCACATACATGTTTGCCATGTGTGTACAGGACCCATGGAGGTTCTACTCAGCAGTAAAGAAAAACAAGATCATGAAATTTGCAGGTAAATGTATGGAATGAGAAACTGTTATACTAAATGAAGTAACATAGACTCGGAAAAATAAGCAATATATGTTCTCTCTCATTTGTGGATCTTAGCTACAAATCCCTAGATTCACATGTACATTTCACCCCTTGCTTGCTCAAAGTCACGTTGTCCCTGGAAAATCCACACAGGTGTTCAGAGTCTAACCAGTGTTTGCTTGTTCTAGAGACAATGCTCAGGAGAGCACAGGAACCCTGTTAGGTCGAATGAGAACACCCCCCATAGGCTTCAAGTAGTTGGACATGTGGTGCTGTTTGGGGAGGGTCACTTTGGGAAGTGTGGCCTTGCTACCTAGAGGAAGCACGTCACTGGGCGAGGGCTTTGAGGGTTCTTAAGCCTTGCGGATGTCCAGTCTCTCCCTGCTTCCTGTGCCTGCTGGAAGGTATGGTCCCTGGCTGGAATTCTGCTCTGGCCACCTCTGTTGCCCTGCTGGCCCTGCCATTTTGGACTCTGACCCACTGGAATCCTAAGCCAAACAGACTCTCCCTTCCAGAAGCTCCCTTGGTCCTGGTCCTGGTGTCTTTTTTTTTTTTTTTTTTTTTTTTTTTTTTTCCTGCAGTCACTGAGATCTGAAGGTCCTGGTGTTTTATCCTCGACAGAAGAGTAACCAATAGAAGCTCTGAAACCATGGGCATGGGTGTTTCTAGAGGAAAGACTTGCACTCTGCTTGAGCTTCAGGATCCAGAGGAAGCCAGACAGGGCTCAGGGATAACTCACCCTGTCCCAGAGATCTGAAGAAAGGATTGGTTATACAGGCTGCTGGTTCTCTGAACTCAGATTTTCATAGAGTCTGAGGGCTAAGAACACAAAGGAAGACAATGAGGAAATCCAGTATTTCTGTCTTCCTTTCACTCAAAAGCTGCCTTCCTGAAGAGAGGATGCTATCTATGTAAGTTGCTAATAGAGAAAAATCAGTCAGTGGTCCAACTCCAGCTTTAAAACCTAGCCGGGAGGCAGAGGCAGGCGGATCTCTGTGAGTTCAAGGTCAGCCTGGTCTACAGAGTGAGCTCCAGGCCAGCTGGGACTAAAAGGAGACACTGTCTCAAGAAATACCAAAAAACAAAAAACAAAACAAAACAAAAAAACCCTAATAACTAGGGGCTGGAGAGATGGCTCAGTGGTTAAGAGTGTTGACTGCTCTTGCAGAGGACCCAGGTTCAGTTCCAGCACACGCATGGCGGCTAAGAACTGTCTTTGAACCAGGTGTGGTGGCCCACACCTTTAATCCCAACACTTGGGAGGCAGAGGCAGGTGGATCTCTCTGAGTTCAAGGCCAGCCTGGTCTACAGGGAGACCCTGTCTCAAAAACAACGCCCCCCCCCCAAAAAAACAAACTAATAACCACAACAATGACCAGCACAGCAAACTGTCAGTGCAGTACAGGGCACTTTTGTCTTAGGGGGTAATCAATAGCTATATAATTTAGACTTTTTTAACTAAATTTATTTTGGCTGACATAGAAAAATATAAAGTCGTATGTATTACAAGTTTCACTTGATGTTTCATGCATATATACATTGTTTAAAGCTCAAATCCAATGACCATGTCTATGTCACCAAACTTGTATAATTTCTTTGTGGTTTAAACTTCCACAGCTCTGTCTGTCTCTTCTCTGCTGGTTGGGAGTTTGGGACTTCCGGCTCTCTAGGACCGAGCACCTCTATCTGGAGCTGTTCCGAGCCCTCCGACAGTTGTCATGGAGCCATCAGAAATGTTTAACCCAACTGGGATCCTGGAGCCTCTTCTGACATCCTATGAAGAAAATTCCCCCGAAGATTCAGCAGGCTCACCTCCAGAACTGCTTGAAAGGATCTTCGCAAGTTGACCCTCAACCCTGTTCAGCCTGTGGCCCAGGTCAGAAAGGAAAGAGTGTCTCAGGAGAGTAGAGAAGACTTTCCCAAGCTGAGAGGGGTTCGGACATTATTGTCAGTGCTGAAAGACCCCAAGGCAAAAATGAAAAGAATGCACAGGATTGAAAAAAAAAAAAACTACAAAGTACTGCCCTCAAGAGAGATCTGGGAGCAAGAAGGGAGCCATTCAAATGCACCTGCACCTTCTGTACACATCAGGAATGGGATCCATCTGACAATGCTAGACTGGGAAAGAATTAGAGACCAAAAGGTGATTTAGGCTTAAGTCTCCTGTTCTTACTGCTGGTAATGTTATGCAGCTGTTGGAAATTAAAATATATGTACCTCAAGATTACTGGATATCTGTGATGTATTTCTCCTGTCTTGGGTGTATGCGCGGGGTGGGGGGGTGCATCTTTGGATCTAATCAAAAGATTAGATTAATTGGATTAGATTAATCAAAAGATTAGATTAATCTAAAGATGCACCCGTGACTCAAGTGTTTCTGTGTGCTTTAGAAGGCTTAGAGCTGAAAGAACTTTGAAGGAATGTATGTAGAGTTTCAAATAGTTTTGTTATGGGGCTGGAGAGATGGCCTAGCGGTTAAGAGCGCTGACTGCTCTTGCAGAGGACCCAGGTTTGATCCCCAGCACCCATGGAGGCTGAGAACCATCTATAACTCCTATTCCAGGAGAACTCCAGTTCCAGGGGAATCCAACACCCTCTTCTGACCTCTGCGGCATTGCACAACATGGGTGCACAAACCTACATGCAGACAGTACATTCAGACACATACAAAATAAATAAATAAAAGTTAAAAACTATAAAAAAAGAAGCTTTAAAAAAAACAACAAATAGTTTTATTAGAAGGTTAGATACTCTGGTTTTCAGAAATGTGTAATAAAAGTAAATTTTGGGGGCTGGAGGGATGGCCTAGCGGTTAAGAGCGCCGACTGCTCTTGCAGAGGACCCGGGTTCGATCCCCAGCACCCACATGGCGGCTGAGAACCGTCTGTGACTCCGGTTCCAGGAGAACTCCAGCACCAGGGGAATCCGAGACCCTCTTCTGACCTCCGCGGCATCGCACGACACGGGTGCACAGACCTGCATGCAGACAATACATTCATACACATAAAAATAAATAAATAAAAAAAAATTAAATCATACAGCAGCTGTGCAAAAAATAATGTCAAAAATTGATAAATGGGAACTTATTAAACTCAAGAACTTCTATACAGTGAAAAAAACAAAGAAGTGAAGAGAAAACCCACAGAGTGGGAGGAAACCTTCACCAGTGGCACATCTGATAGAGCATTAACATCAAGAGTGTATAAACTACTCAAAAAAAGAAGAAAACAAATGACCCACTCAAAAGATGGAGTAAATAGCTAAACAAAGACTTCACAAATGAAGAAGTAAAGATGGCTGAGAAGCATTGTAAAAAGTGTTCAACATAGTAATTAAGGAAATGCAAATTAAAACCACCATAAGATTTCATCTTACTCTGGTAAGACTAGCTATGATCCAGAAAACAAATGACATAAAATGCTGGAGAGGTTACGGGGAAAGGGAAACCCTCATCTACTGCTGGTGGGAATGCGAACTCGTGCAACCCCTATGGAAAGCAGTATGGAGAACTCTTAAAAAACTGAAAATGAACATACCATCTGACCCAGTCACACCACCCCTTGGGTATATACCCTCAGGACTCGTCTTATTGCATAGACAGATGCACTTCTATGTTTACTGTAGCTCTCTTCACAATAAGGAAGAGCTGGAAGCAATTCACATGTCCCTCAATAGTCATGTAGATAGAGAAAATCTGGTATATGTACACAATGGAATTCTATGGCGCAGTAAAGAAAGATCATATCATGAACTTTGCAGGTAAATGGGTAGAACTAGAAGGTATTATGCTAAGTGAAGTAACAGTCCCAGAAAAAACAAATAACTAATGATATCCCCCATTTGGGGATGCTAGCACCAAATCCTTAGTTGAAAGGCAAGCTGAGAAAGTTTAGTTTTATATTTCTTTTTATCTGAAAGCAACTGTGCTGTTATAATATGAATCCCTTAATGGGCACTAGAATTAATTTACCACTTATTTTCAGACTTTCTAATTGTGGTATATGGATACAAGGAATGTATTCATATATCAGAGTAGTATAAATTTAAGGGGAACATGTGAACTACTAAAAATATTTTTAAATTAACATAAAGTTTATTTTCAGAGGTCATATTTTTGTGTATATATATATATATATATATATATATGCATATTTTGGAGCAATACAAATGGGAGGGAACAACAATGACAAAATGACTGGGACAAAGAACTGACTGAACCAGTAACTTCTGCCCAATACAATAAACTTCTGCAGAAAAAAAAAAAAAAGACTTTTAAAAGATTGAGAAAATGATGCAAGACATGAGTACAGGAACTAGGGTGTGGTAGGTTGCATGGAAAGGGGAATATGTCTAAATTGGTTAGACTGAGAAATGATGTATGAAATACACCAAACTAAATATTTTATAAAATAAAAATTTTATAAAAAAGAAATATTGGAATAAATATTGGAGGCTGATTACTTTTGAAAAGTGAGGATGAATCCTTCCTTTTTTTAAATTTTTTTTGAACTTTTGCTGATTTCAAGCAACATTTCTAAATCAAATTTAGACCCATTCTTTCTTCCATGCCCCCACCCTGCCAGAACTTGTGCATTCTGCCATACACGTCTTGCATCTTTTTCTCAGTCTTTTTTTTTTTTTTCCCCCGATGCAGAAATTTACTGTTTTGGATAGAATTTTACTGTTTCAGTCAGTTCTTTGACCCAGTCTTTTGTTGTTGTTGTTTTGTTGTTGTTGTTCCTTTTAACTCTTATCACTTTAAAACATGCCTATATGCACATCACACATATACTAAAATTATAACCTCTGAAAATAAACTATAAGATAATTCCAAAACATGTTTACCAGACTGACATTTTGATAGTATGGTTGTATGCAGGTAAAGAAAAAAAAATACATTCCTATATAACATAGCAAGTTGATGACTAACATCAGGTACTATATTTACTGAAAAAGAAAGAAAAGAAAAAATAGAATTATTCAGTTTTCTTTGCAAGTAGATATTTGGTGTTAGAATCCACAAATGAGGAACACCATATGTCATTTGTTTGCCTGGGACTGTGTTACTTCACTTAGCCTAATGGCGTATAGTTCCATCCTTAAACTGAGGGACTCTGGATTGGCTTACTATTAGAGATCAGGAGATGAATTTGCACCAAGGACAAGCAAGGGACACTAATTTGGCACAATAGGCCTTAACACAAATGACAGAATTATTGATTCCAGTGGATAGGTATGTGGGAGGTGCCAGTGCAGAAGGGTTATAAAGGTGATTAAGAATGATTTAGATATTTTGCATGAAATACACTAATTTAAATAGATAAAAACATAAATATATATGAGCCTTAACATTTTAGACATTAACTAGAATAGACAATGAAACCTGAACAATGAAATAAGTGTTATTTTTTGTTCTCTTGCTTTAAGAAAGGGAATGTGACTTTAAATCCATAAAACTATGTGGTCATATAAATAGTTTTGTATTTGTCATTACAAATTACTATGTAAGGATTAATGAATATAAGTATTAACTATAGTTTCTAGGAGTTATTAATGCTAATGAGTTATATTTTGTGGAATAAGGTAAATAGGAATATAAAATTGTAAATAAGATGGGTTGCCTTCTTTCCATGAGCATAGTCCTTGAATAAAATGCACCTTGTTATGCCATTTTATTACAGCAGCTTCCTTATATTCCTGAGAGACTATGTCTCAACCACTCAGGGACAAGGCACAAAGAGACATAAATCCAGGGGATTCAGGAGACAGTACCTGATAAAGCTACACTGTGTAAACATGTCACATATCTTGGATCAGGTATGCTGGGTTTTTTTTTTTTTCTGTTTGTCTTATTTATACTGCAAAGTTTTAGGTCTTTTATTGCCATTAAAACATAAAAAAAACTCCACTATACTATGAAATAAGTCAGCATTAGCTTGGAATACTGGGCATTTCAATATTTGTATAAATAACACAAGATAAAATAAACTAAAAGGATTTGGAGTAGTCAAATATCATATATTATTTCCATGCTTGATATTCAATTTCATATATTTAAATTTTTTCTCATTATTTTATGTGACATTATTTTCAAAAACTTATATACCGCTAAAATTACTTAAAACCATATAGGTTTTAGAACCCTGCACTTTAATCAACATAATAATGTTTAGATTTTATCTTTTATCCATTTATCTAGCTTAAAATCCATATATACATATACATATATATGCATTATATTCCTATATAATGTATTTTTATTAGAAAATATCATTAGAGGAGTAGAACTTTGAATCCATTTGGAACTGGCCTCGAAGAATTAATAATTCTAAAACATGGGTCTGAAAATTTAAGATATACATGATGTGTATGTATATGTATATATTTGTGTATATGTATTCAGGTAAAACTATATTTAAACTATATAAAAAGGATAAAAATGAAGTAAAGAAATGTAATATCCTCTGGAGACTTAGGATGAGTATTTTGTTCAGAAACAGTATAAAGTTGTAAGATGCTGGACAATGGGTAAGTTTATATTCTTTGTATATACGTGATCTTCTGGTGAATAGGTTATAAGAACTCTAATACTTAACCATTGTCTTTTTCCTGTCTTTCTGCTACCTGTGCTACCAGCATCACTGCAATCAGCTTCAACATGTGCTTCTGAAGGAGACACTGGGGAGTACACATAGGTGCCTTTCTGCAAGCTCAGGATTACTACTCCTGAAGATCCTTTTATCTGCTACTCAGCCATAACAGTTCTCACGCAAGTGGATCGTGATTATCTGGCTGTCTTTATTTCAGTCACAGTAAAAGTACATCCAAGTTTTTGAAACTGGAGATGAACCAAGGAGTTTTCAGCAAAGTCTAAAAAATAATATATCTACAAATAATTCTGTTACAGTGTTTTCTGCACCATAATTTTAGGGGATGAAAGAAAAGTATTAATTAGTTTCTCCATGCACACAAATTCCCAAACTTAGGTATGCTTCCATATTAGGAGTGTGATAATTTTTTTGTGATAAATTTTCTGTGATACAAAATTTTAAAAAAGATTGTCTTAAGATGTCTATTCTCTTGACCAGTAAATAAGAAATACCCTCTTTTTTTTTCTGAATGTATTAGTTCCCTAATCTATGAGGAAAAAATGGAAATAAATTGTCAAACTGTTACACTGCCTAAAGAAATCTTTTGAATAACTTTGAGGAATGTGTCCTATAAATATAGAAGAAAGAAGAAAGCTATTTAAATAGAAGAGATATTATTGTCTTTTGATTGAACCTGAGTTGGATACATTTCCACCAGTCTCCTTACTCAGAGCAATGGTAATTTTATCTATGCTCAATTGTGTAAATAACAAAGGACCAGCAGATTAACTCTGAAGACCATAAGATATAGTACTCGACCTTCATTTGTTTATTCAGAGTCCATGGTTTCTAGATCAGAGTGATGGCACTTGACAACTTCACAACGTTTACTGACTTTGTCTTCTTAGGACTTTCTGACCGGAGAGATGTGCAGCTGGGGCTCTTCCTGGTCTTCTTCCTTGTGTATGGCATAACGGTGATTGCTAATCTAGGCATGATCCTGCTGATCAAGGTGGACCCCAGACTTCACACACCTATGTATTATTTCCTGAGCAATCTCTCCTTCTGTGACATTTGCTATTCGTCCATCGTCTCTCCCAAGATACTAGCTGATTTTTTGTCTGAGCAAAAGAGAATTGCATATAATTTCTGTGCCATTCAAATGTACATTTTTGGAGCCTTTGCAGATGTAGAATGTCTCATGTTGGCTGTCATGGCCTATGATCGTTATGTTGCCATCTGTAATCCCCTGCTGTATACAGTTGCTATGTCCAAGAGCTTGTGTACTCAACTAGTGGCCGTTGCCTACAGCATAGGCTTGGTGGATTCAGCAATACACACGTGCTGCACATTCAGACTCACCTTCTGCAANTTCACATTGAGGTACTTGACTCATTTAGAGTTAACTTTTATACAAGGTGAAAGATAGGGGTTTGGTTTCATTCTTCTACAAGTAGTGATCCAGTTTTGCCAGAACCATTTGCTGAAGATGCTGCTTTTCCTCCATGGAGTCTTGTTAGACCCTTTATCAAATATCAGGTGGGTGAAATTGCATGTACTCAAGTTTATGTCTTCAGTTTTGTTCCATTAATCTATGGGTCTATTTTTGTTCCAGTACCATGCTGTTTTTATGACTATAGCTCTGTAGTAGAGGTTGAAATCTGATATAGTAATCTCCTCTGCATTACTCTTTTTGCTCAGGGTTGCTTTGGCTATCTAGGGTCTCTTGTTTTTCCATATAAATTTTAGGATTTTTTTCTAATTCTGTGAAGAAAGTCATGGGGATTTTGATTGGGATTGCACTGAATCTAACTTTGGGTAGGCTGGTCATTTTTATTATATTAATTCTTCTAATCCATGAGCATGGGAAGTCTCCCTTCTTCTGGTGTCTTCCTCAATCTCCTCTTCAAAGATTTAACATTTTCTTTTGTTGTTATTTATTTATTTATTTATTTCAAGACGGGGTCTCCCTATAACCCCAGCTGGCCTGGAACTCACTCTGTAGACCAGGCTGGCCTTGAATGCAGAGATCCACCTGCCTCTGCCTCCCAAGTGCTAGGATTAAAAGCATGCGCCAGCCACCATGCCCGGCTTAAAGACAGTTCTTAGCTGCTATGTGGTATGCTAGGAATCGAACCTGGATCCTCTGCAAGAGCAGCCAGTGCTCTTAACCACTGAGCCATCTCTCCATCCCCAAAAGATTTAAAATTTTCATTGTAGAGCTATTTAATGTTTTTGGTCAGGTTTGTTCTGATTTTTTTTTTTTTTTGAGGCTATTGTGAATGAGAGGGTTTCCACGTATTCCTTCTCCAATTGCTTATTACTGGCAAAAAGAAAGGCTACTGATTTTTTTTGTAGATTAATTTTGTATTTGCCACTTTACTGAAAATCATTTCTAGGAATTTTCTGGTGGAAATTTTTGGCATACCTTAGGTATAATACCAAAAAGGGATATTTTGACCTCCCCTTTTCCAATTAGTACTCCTTTAGTTTCCTTCTCTTGACTTATTGCTCTAGCAAGAGCTTCAAGCACTATATTGAAAAGGAGTGGAGACAGTAGGCAGCCTTGCTGGGTTCCTGATTTTAGGAGGAATGCTTCCTTTTTTTCTCCATTTAGAATGGTGTTGGATGTGGATTTGTTGTATACAGCTTTAATCATGTTGAGGAATGTTCCCTCCAGTCCAATTCCCTCTAGGACTTAAAATATAAAGGCATGTTGAATTTTATCAAAGGACTTTTCTGCATCAATTGAAAGGACCATGTTTTTAAAAAGTGATCTTTGAGGGGCTGGAGAGATGGTTCAGAGGTTAAGAGCACTGACTGCTCTTGCAGAGGACCTGGGTTCGATTCCCAGCACCCACATGGCAGCTAAGAACCGTCTTTAACTCCAGTTCCAGGGGAATCCGACACCCTCTTCTGATCTCTGCAGCATTGATCGACACAGGTTCACTTACCTACATGCAGACAGTACACTCATACACATTAAATAAAAAAAAGTGGTCTTTGAGACCATTTATATGATTAATGAAATTTATTGATTTACGTATATTGAACCATCCCTGCATCTCTGGAATAAATCCACCTTGATCATGGTGAATGACCTTTTTGATGTGTGCCTGTATGTGGTTTGTAAGTATTTTGTTGAGAATTTTTGGGTTGTATCTTTGCCTGGTTTTGGTATTAAATTGAAAATGGCTTCATAGAAGGAATTTAGGGGATTTCCCTCTGTTTCTATCCTTTTGAATAACTTAAGTAATATTGGTTGTAGGTCCTCTTTGAACGACTAATAAAATTCTGCCACAAATCCATCTGCGCCTGGGCCCCACAACACTCCTCATCCTTTTTTGCCATTCTGCTCAAGACAGCTTCCAGGAAAAGAGATAGAAGAGGAACCAAAAATCTAAAGGTCCAGGGCTTCTACCCATTCTTCATTGAGCAAAGGATATTGGGAAATGTAGTTTTTATAGTCAGTCAAAAGAAAAAAGGCAGCTCTGTGTTCATAGTAACTAATACTTATCACATCTTCATCTACAATGGTAAACAGCTACTCATGTTCATAGATATATATTTTTTTTTCTGAAGTGCCAAATATGAACCTGGCACTGAGCTTCCTGTCCTGGGTCCACTGCTGAAGAGAGGCCTGTCCTCCTTAGACTTACTTAGGGAGCACTGACTATGTACAAAGTACCTGCTATCCACATGCTTCCTGTTAGAATGTGTGAAGTAACTAAAGAGACATAAGTTCCATCAGGAAAGCCATAAAGTCATAAATCCCTTAAGATGACCTACTAGTCCTAAACTGGCTGCCTGGCCTTGCTCAAGCCTCATCAATCAGTCACTTCCCAGACACTGTGGAGGCAATCTATCCTGTCTCCTCGAGGCACATGAGATACTGCCAGGCTCTGCCCAAGAAATCAAAAAGGACTTTCAATTATCCAAGGACACCAGGCCTTTTCATCAAACACATTCCAGCTGGGCCCACCTCCCTCACCAAGGTGCAAAGAATGTCTTTCCAAGGGAGTTTTCTGTCTTCTCACTGTATACTCATACATTTCTCACCTGTTGCAGGTCTGACTCTGGTTCTTATTTCTTAATTTTAAGCTCCTTCCTTTTTCCTCTCCAAAAATCTAACACTTCCCACAGTAGCTCTGGGAAGTAAGTTCTTTCATTCCCATCTTACAGAATAATAACAGAGGTGCCATAAACATGTGATGAAACCAGACTTCAGATCCATGCTGACCCTACTCTAGGACTCCAGTTGTTAAAAAAAGCATTCCTTACTGGTGACTACATCTTGTAATCTCCCTGAAAGCTTTTATAATACACAACACTTAAGACCTAGTTCCTAGGGCATCTTATTTAATTGATTAGTGGACTTAAGACCTACTTCCTAGGGCATCTTATTTAATTAATTAGTGGGAAGGCCCAGGTATCAGTAGGTTTGTGTTATCTTATTTTAATCTTCATTATTATGAAGATGGAGTTTTTTTTCTATGTTTTAAAGTCAGAGAAAGTCAGAGACAGAGCTCACCTGCTCAAAGTCACACAGCAAGCCTCCCCCCCACCCCGTGAAATAGGAATATATGTTCATACCTCTCTGCCTTCTCCAAAGAGCTGTCTTTCCCCCAAAGAAAAAGAGGAAAGAGGCTTCCATAAAGTTGGGGAACACGGGTCACTGCCCTGCTTCAACCACTGCAGAATATTCCCAGGGAAAGTAGGTAAATGAGGGGCAGTGAGCCAAGCGGAAATGGCCCTGGTGATGCCCGAATGTAGGGCAGAAACCCAGCCCAGGGAAAGCAGAGGAATGGCCAGAGTGTGGCCCAATGTGGAGAAGCACTTCCCCCCAGCGCCACGAGCTGTGGGCTTCCTCCTCTCTAGATGAGCCCTGCCTGACATGTCTAAACCAGAATGTTCCACTAGTCCAGGACTGGAGGGTGACAAACACGCAGGGGCCCTGGCGTGGTCCCAGAGGAAGTCAAGGTTCCAAGTCTGAACTAGGAATGCTGGGGAAGGGAGAGAAGCGTCCACTCCATGAGATGAATGACCCCTGAATGGAGAATAAATATCCTCAGGAAAACCATGTGAGTAGAACTGGAAGCAGCACCCTCCTCCCCAGGTGACCAGGCAGGAACCTATAGTCAGCCCATCGATGACCAGTGAGGTGAACACCAACTCCAGTGCTCAGATCTTGGCTCCAAGTGATTTTTCAAGGACCCTCCCACACAGACACACAGCCTGGGATGGGATATGGAATGGGATTGACCCTTTTCCAGCAGCCGGCTGCTCCTCACAACAGGCAGAAGAGACTGCTCACTTCCCCCATGCTGCCCAGGGCTCAGGGGCCTCTCGATGGACCACCAGGCACAACACTCCCTTAGAGAAACTCCCCTCAGAGTTGAGGCTTGGTTCCTCTTAGATTTGTCCAAGTCCTTTAGCCCTCGAGAAGCGAGTATGGAGGCGGCTAAAATTCCAAGTCGATCAGCCAGAAGCCGGCTTGGCCTCACTCCTGGTCCCTCACCTGGCTTTCAAGACAAAGACATTTCATTCTCCAAGCAAAGCCAGAGCAGCATGGACTCTGGTTAGAGGTGCACCTGTTCGTGTCTCCCCCTAGGTGGGCTGTGTCTAACTTAGGGAGGCACACAGCTCTGTCCTCTGTGATGTGGTGTGTTGAGGTGTGTTGTGTGTGTGTGAACAGCCAGTTGTTTTTTTTTTTTTTTTTTTGTCCTTTTTTTTGGCAAGGTTTTCGCCTGTGTCCCATGGCCGAACTCACTCTGGTAAGACCAGGCTGGCCTGACTACAAGATCACCTGCCTCTGCCGCCAAGTGCTAGGATTAAGGCGTGCCCCCACGCCGGCTGAACAAGCCATTCTGTAGGGCATCTTGATACCTGCAAGCCCCCCAAATCCACCTGTACACCACACACACATACACACATCACACAAACAACAAAACACACACACACACACACACACCACTGATTGTAATCAAAGTGACCATAAAATCCTTTCACCTTGTGACCTATCAATGGGTTCACAAGCCATGAGGATACGTAACAAGGCCCTGGGAAATCAACAGGGATTTGTTTCTAAAACCTGGGGAGCCTCCCGTTGCACACTATGTTGCTTTAAGTTTTATGAAACAGTCACTTAAACATATACTATCCTAACTACTTGTAGTTAAGATCAGCAATTCCAGGTTAAACATAAACAAGGGTCATTCACACTACAGAACCTAAGCTGGTGGATACAGATGAGACAGCAGAGCATTAATATGTTAAAGACATAACCTGACTTGGCATCGTCTGCTACCACACAGGGCCCTTTCAGTTAGAGCCCACGATGTGAGATGAATCAGCTCTCCCCGCCCTTTTCTATAGCTAGATGCCCCTGAACCTTCCTCCACACAGCACAGAATGTCAGTGCATTGTTTACAAACTATCAACCTGCTGTCTCCCCAGGAGCTCCAGACCATGAAAGTGGGTTTATCTACAACCTCACACCCTAAGCTCAAATGCACACTCACGCAGGAGCTCACCAGGAGCCATAAAGAGGTCCTCTTGAGTAATCAAAATGTGTATGTGCTCAGCTGGAAACAAGGCTGTTTCTCAAGTCTCACTCTCAGACTGTGAGCAGGTCTTCCTGGAAACCCAAAGGCTGGCAGACCCCCTTTTTGGAAGCACAGTGCTGAAGGGGCAGGCATGGCTACTTACAGGGCCGACAGTAAAGGGGAGACGAAATAAGTCGAGACTGGAGAGATAGCTCTGCAGCAAAGAGTATGTACTGCTCTTGCAGAGCACCCAACTCTGCTCCAACACCCACATTGGCTGCTCACAACTGCCTGTAACTCCAGCTCCAGGCAGGAGGATCTGGTGCCTCCGGCCTCCCTGGGCACCTACAGTCATGTGCACACACACACACACACACACACACACACACACACACACCCAGACACATAAACAAAACTAAACCTTTATTTAAGAAAAAGAACTGAGGACTGGGTGTGGTGGCCTACACCTTTAATCCCAGCACACAGGAGGTAGAGGCAGGTAGATCTCTGCAAGATCAAAGCCAGCCTGGTCTATTCATATCGAGTTTCAGGCCAGCTTGGGCTACACTCTGTCTCAAAAACAAGTAATTAGATAAAGAAAAACAACAAAGAGAAGTTAACAAATAAATACATAACACATGGTTGGATAATGATAAATTCTTAGAAAAGAAATAAAGCCTTAAAAGGAGGGAGTCTGGGAATGTCCTACAGGGTGAAGAGCTCAGGGACCTTCTTCTTGGAGGTGGCAGTATGGGAGGCTAACTTTCTTTTTTTTTTATGTTTATGAGTGTACTGTCTGCATACAGGTTGATGCACCTGTGTTGTGCAATGCCACAGAGGTCAGAAGAGGGTGTCGGATTCCCCTGGAACTGGAGTTAAGACAGTTCTCAGCTCGGGTCCTCTGCAAGAGCAGTTGGCACTCTTAACCACTAGGCCATCTCTCCAGCCCCAGGAGGCTAACTTTCTGTTGGAATTGAGGAAGTGTGACCTGGGGATGTGGCAGGCAGAGGAGAAACAGAAAGGTTTCCCTCAAGGAGCCTGCAGTCGATGCTCAATAAATTGTGCTGCCGTAATAGCTCAGTGGAAGAAACTTTCTTCAACCAGATGGAATGTGCTATAGTTTTTTTATCTTATATGCCCCCCTAATATCCCCGTGTGTGAAGGCTTTGTCCTCAATCCGTGGTACTATTGGGAAGTGGTAAAACCTAAGTAGGTGGAGCCTTGCAGAAGGAAGCCAGGTCATTGGGGACATGTCATTGAATGGGGATGTAGGGACCCCAGCCTGTCTTCCTTTGCTTCCTGATGTCATGAGAACAGCTTGGTTCTATCGTGTCCCACAATACACAGGACTCACTGTGTTCCTATTAGCACCCTACACCCTTTCCTGAAGTATCTCAGACCCTTCAACAACTCAAGGAGGTGGAAACCATGCTGCTCCCAAGCCTACAGTTAAACCGAAGCAAAGGGAGATACAAGCAGCTTTCCCAAGGTCGCAGGATGCTAATAAATGGTGAAGCCAGAATGTGAACCGTGGTTTACTGCAGGATCTGGTTCAGTACTTGGACTTCAATGCTTATGGGTAGAAAATGTGTTTTGTAATGCCTCCCTCCCACATCCTACGCTGTCTTTCCTTCTGTGTCCAGCAGGTGACACCAAAGCATAGGGCCAACTATGCACCTGATCCAGATAGGCTAGGTTGGCTGAAATGGAACTGGCATCCAATCAATAGAGATTCCCTGTGCCTTGGATCCAAGCAGTGCAAGATCCTAGATTGGCATGATTTTTGCCAAAAATGAACTTTCCACAGCAAGTTCCACTGAGTCACAAAACAGTGAAGCATATGTGTTCTGGATCTCAGAATCAATCATAATTTTCCGTAAGGGGAAGGAGAGATCCGGGACACACAGGATTAAATGGTCTGGAAATGATTAGCTAGAAAGACACCCAACGAATTAAAATAATCCAAAGCCTATCTTGGATCATAAAACTAGTAAGTAGGGGCTGAGATCTAACACAGGACTAGCTGACCCCAAAGAATATGGTCTTTGTCAAAAGCTACAGTTCTCTAGTGATGCAAGCCCATGTGGGTGTTGTAGACAGAGGTGGAGGTAAAGGGCCTTCTCACAAGGAAGTTACATTGTGGTTGGGCTTTTGAGTTCTGGTTGTTGAGACATAGTCTCACGGTGTACTCAGTCCAGCCTCAAACTCCAGATTCTCTTGCGTCCACCTCCCACACACTGGGATTACAGGCACCACAATCAGCTCAGCAGTATTAGGAGCACAAAGGAAGAAATGCATTGAAAAGTGCCCTCTTTAGTTGGTCGTGGTGGTGTAGGCCTGTTAGCCTAATGGTTGGGAGATGGAGGGAAGAGGACAAGGAGTTCAAGTCCACCCTGGGCTATACGAGGCCCTGTGTCTAATAAAAAAAAGTACTCTCTTCAAAGAAAGGGTCTAGTCCTTTATTGTCACTTTATCTCTGCATCTGTGTGTGTGTGTGTATGTGTGTGTGTGTGTCTTTTGGAGATAGTGTCTCCCACCTGGCCTGGAACTTGCTATGTAGACCAAGCTGGCCTCGAATTCACAGAGATCCTCTTGCCTCTTTCTCCTGGGTGCTGGGATTAAAGGCATGCACCACCACACCTGGCTTAATCTACGATATTTGGCCAATGAATAGAAAAGGAAGAAGCTACGTTGGATCAAGGCAGGATTTCAAGTGAGCTAAGCCTTGAGTGGATGAGTTACCAGTTTGCCAGGAGGTACAAAGAAAGCTAAAGGAGCTCCTGGTACATGTGGAAGATGACAGGGTGGGGTTGTGGTTTCTTAGCTCTCATTAAGCACCTCACACAAATTCCCACATTCGCTGTGTGCCCACATGCATATGCATGCAATACATACCCAGCACATACCCACACGGTTGGAGCATGCAATACATACCCAGCACATACCCACACAGTTGGAGCATGCAATACATACCCAGCACATACCCACACGGTTGGAGCATGCAATACATACCCGGCACATACCCACACGGTTGGAGCATGCAATACATACCCGGCACATACGCATACGGTTGGAGCATGCAATATAGACCCAGCACATACGCACACGGTTGGAGCATGCAATACATACCCAGCACATACCCACACGGTTGGAGCATGCAATATATACCCAACACATACCCACACAGTTGGAACATGCAATACATACCCAGCACATACCCACATGGTTGGAGCATGCAATATAGACCCAGCACATACCCACATGGTTGGGCATGCAATATGTACCCAGCACATACCCACACGGTTGGAGCATGCAATATATACCCAGCACATATGCACACGGTTGGAACATGCAATACATACCCAACACATACACACATGGTTAGACCATGCAATATATACCCAGCCCATACGCATATGGTTGGAGCATGCAATACATACCCACACAGTTGGAACATGCAATATATACCCAGCACAAACACACACAGTTGGAGCATGAAATACATACCCAGAACATACGCACATGGTTGCAGGATGAAATAAATACATACCCAGCACATATGCACATGGTTGGAGCATGCAATATATACCTGGCACATACACACACGGTTGGAGCATGCAATACATATCCAGCACATACGCACACAGTTGGAGCCTCATTGTTCATAGTGCTGTCTGTGATCTTCTGGTCTGTTTCTTTTTTCACAAGCCTGTGATTTGTTGTGAGACAGATACAGGGAATTGGAAAAGTGGAGACTATGAGGAGACAGTAGGACCCCTCATTCACAGGGGACACGATCAAGTATACACCAATAGTACCAACTTCCACATAGTACTGTGTTTATTTCTATGCATGTACCTGTGATGTTTACTTTATAAATTAGGCACAATAAGGGATCAGTTACGGTAAACAATAATAAAATAATCAGCCAGGCGTGGTGGCACACACCTTTAATCCTAGCACTCGGGAGGCAGAGATAGGTGGATCTCTGTGGGTTCAAGGCTGGCCTGGTCTACAGAGCGAGCTCCAGGACACCTGGTACTAAAAGGGAGACCCTGTCTCAAAAATACCAAAAAAAAAAAGTGTAAAACTACAGTGAATACCATCAAGATTCAAAGCCCAGCTTAGACATGTACTGGCTGTGGGTACTTGGGACTTCATTTAATATCTGTTTATGGTTCGCATTCCTCATGCTGTAAAATGACGGCTGTGATGATGATCATAATACCTATCTCACAGCACTGTCAGAGGATTGCCTGAGTTCATCCATGACGAATGAAGCTCTGAATGATAGAATCTGCAACACAGTACCACCTCTGGGGTTGATAAATAAATCCTCAGACTAGTTCTAAGACAGCAGAGGCTGGATTTATTTGATCTGCTTGTTTGCCTTGACTATTTCTCAATCTTGTGCTCCCCTCCTCCTCTTCCTTTTCCTCCCTCTCTTCCTTGTCCAGATTCACCCATGAAAGCATTTGCACTGACTTCCTGGTCTACTCCCAGCACATACCGCCCCTGTCCAGGTACTGAGTACACTTCAAATGTTTGTGCCACGGCTTTTCTCTAAGATAATGATGGTGCAGGGCTGGAGAGGTGGCCTAGCAGTTAAGAGTGCCAACTGCTCTTGCAGAAGACCCGGGTTCGATCCCCAGCACCCACATGGCGGCTGAGAACCGTCTGTAACTCCAATTCCAGGAGAACTCCAGTTCCAGGGGAATCCGAGACCCTCTTCTGACCTCTGCGGCACTGCACGACACAGGTGCACAAACCTGCATGCAGACAGTACATTCATACACATAGAAAATAAATAAATAAAATTAAAAAAAAAAAAAGATAACTATGGTGCACATTGGGAAATGAGGACACATTTGAGAGATGTTCTAAAAGAGCCCACTTGGGGGTTGATGCTATGTCCATGGATAAGAGAGGAGGAAAAGGACTAAGGGAACACATAGCATGGGGCTTGGGAACCCAAGAAGGAGCTCCAGGGCAATGCACGGGCCACTGTCCTTTGTTATTCATGCCTTCATTCCACCCACAAGTGCTGGTGTATGCTAGGTAGATAAGTGTTCTACAAAAACTGAGCTACATCCCCACCTACTCAAGTCTTAGGCTTAAAAAATAACTCCAGGCCCCAGAAGATGGCTCCGCAGGTTAAGGCCTGTGTCCTTCAAGCTGGATGACCTGGGGATACTTTTCTGTGACAAAGGTCTTTCCTCTGTGTGACCTTACCAATGTCCTCTGGTTCCTTCAATTTATTCTCTGAAAAAGACTGAGACTTTAGATACCCGGGTAGTTTGCCATTGTACCTGTGTCTAGGTCCACATGGAGAGAGAAGAGAAAGACACAAAGCAAGGAGATTGGCTCTGCTCTCTTGGAAGCACAAATCCAATGAAGAGGCCTTTGCCCTCAGAGTTGGGCTCCCACCAGTAGTTAAAAACAGTCACAACCATGGGACCACTAGGAGCTGGAATGAAAACCACAGGGAAAACAAAGCACAAGGTTCCACACTCTCAGTGTCAGAGTTCCCTTTCTACACCTTGAGCCTGAGCTGGAGGGCAACTGGCAGTCTACCTTCCATGTTTTTGATGTGGGCTACTAGTGGGGAAAACAACAGACTGGTCACGTCTGTCTGGCAGTGCTACAACTCTGCCTTCCTCAGTATCCCTGCCACCACTTTCTTTTACTTGTAACATGGGAACCCCACAGAAGAACAAATGTGTTGCATCATATCTGAACAAGGCCAGGTTATAGTCTTTTAAAAGTTTTTGTTTAAGACCAAGTCTATATATAAGCCCCTGGCTGGCCTGGAACTACACAGACCAGGTTAGCCTTGAACTCACAGAGATCCTCCTGACTCTGCATCGCAAGTGCTGGGATCATTAAAGGCCTGTGCCACCACATCCAGCTTGTGTGTGTGTGTGTGTGTGTGTATGCGTGCACGTGTGGACACACAGGTGGCTATGGAGGGGTGTGTGTGTATGTGTATATATGTGTGCATGTATGGACACACAGGTGGCCATGGAGGGGTGTGTGTGTATGTATATGCATGCGTGCACGTACGGACACACAGGTGGCCATGGAGGCCAGAGGTGTTTGATCCCTCTGGAACTGGAGTTATGGGTCCCTCATAGCTAAAACAGATGCCAAGTAAGGCCGTCTTTATTCACACATGGCCATACGTGGCACTGCATAGTAACCACCACAGATAATGGTCTCCAAGAACAGACACTTTTACCATCAACCAGTCTCTTGGCAATTTTATTTTGGGGTTTTTAAAACATATATTTTATGGGGCTGGAGAGCTGGCTCAGTGGTTAAGAGTGCCGACTGCTCTTGCAGAGGACCCAGATTCGATTCCCAGAGCCTACATGGAAGCTAAGAACCATCTTTAAGCTGAGCATGGTGGCACACGCCTTTTAACCTAGCACTCAGGAGGCAGAGGCAGGTGGATCTCTGTGAAAGGACAAAAAAAAAAAAAATGTCTATAAGCCAGGCATGGTGGAGTACCCCTTTAATCCTAGCACTTGGGAGGCAGAGGCGAGCGGATCTCTGTTTCAGACCAGCCTGGTCTACAGATTGAGTTCCAGGCCAGCTGGGGCTATAGGGAAGACCCTATCTCAAAAAGATAATAGGTAGGTAGATAGGTAGATAGGTAGGTAGATAGATAGATGATAGATAGATAGATAGATAGATAGATAGATAAATATTTTAATTTTTTTTTATATATGAGTGTACTGGTGGCGCATGCCTTTAATCTCAGTACTCGGGAGGCAGAGGCAGGCGATCTCTGTGAGTTCAAGGACAGCCTGCTCTACATAGCAAGCTCCAGGCCAGCTGGGACTAAAGGGAGACCCTGTCTCAAACAGACAAAAAAAAAAAAAAAAAAAAAAAGTACTGCCTGCATGTGTGTAAGTACATCCATGTGGTGCAATGCCTGTGGAAGTCCGAAGGAGGCGTCAGATCCCCTGGAACTGGAGTCGCAGGTGGGATGGTTGTGAGTTGCCATGTGGGTGATAGATGTGTACTGAACCCAGGTCATCTACAAGAGCACTCAGTATGCTTACCTGCTGAGCCATCTCTCCAATCCCATAAAAACAAGTTTTAATTTCAGAATTTCAGTTTCCCTTCATGTAAAGCACAGTAAACACTCTCTGAGGAAATTATTTGCCAGCTACAAGTAGTAGGCACAGCTCAGGAGAAAAGGCAGGCATTGCCTACAAATACCACTCACTCATTAAATTTGTAAGAAAACTAACCTATACTCAATGGTGACAATAACTGTCACAGCAACAGCTATGGCTTTTGAGCTTCACTTTGTTCTGGGCTAATGAATTGGGCCACTAATCCTCTGGACTGTCCAGAGAAAGATGCCATTATTAGCTCAACATCTAGAGGAAAACAGAGAATCACCTTAAGAGCAGAGTCAGGAAAGAGTGAAGCCCAACTACAACCTGAGCTTCTGCTGTTTGGGACGGGACCTCGCAAAGCCTCAGCTGGCCTCAAACTCCCGCCTCCACTTCCCGAGTGCTGGGAGAACCAGCACAGAACTTCCAGTGTCTAACCACACTGCCATAAGCTATAAAGACTCAGCCCAATGCCCGGCGTGGCGCACACCTGTAATCCCAGCACTTGGGAGGCACAGGCAGGTGGATCTCTCTGAGTTCAAGGCCAGCCTGGTTAGTTCCAGGACTGCTGGGGCCACAGAGAGATCCTGTCTCTAAAAAAAAAAAAGAGAGACTCAGCCCAAATTCCAGTCCCTCCTTTCTAAGCCATCTCTAAACAGCAGTAAAAAGTATAAGAGGCAAGTGCAAAACGGCCACGTTCCCCTCTCTCTATTAATTCGGGGGGGGGGGTACCTGAAGCCAAATAAATGCTGCACTATTTGATGTACTATTCCGATTCGGGAACACGAGCTTGCCATCTACATGGAGCTTATGTAATAAAACATGAGAAAAATAGCAAACGAAAGCATCCACCTTTGGTATCAATAGGTTCACTTAGATTAAACGAACATATTTCTGAAGTTAAAAACTTCACCGGGCATAGTGGCGCACGCCTTTAATCCTAGCACGTGGGAGGCAGAGGCAGGCGGATCTTTGTGAGTTGAAGGCCAGCCTGGTCTACAGAGTGAGTTCCAGGACAGCTGAGGCTACAAGGAGACCCTGTCTCAAAAAGACCAAAAAAAAAAAAAAACTTCAACAAAAACAGTATGTTTATATTTTATTTACTGATCTCTCTGAAACATGCCAAAATTCTTACAACTAAGAATTTCCATGCTACAGTGTTGTTCAACACAACAAGCCTCTGCAAAAAGTACTTTAAGGCAGTACCTTCACTTCCGTCTTGAGCATGAATGTATAACATTAATTTTGGATGGTAAAATCAGATTACAAACATAGGCTGAATATGAAACACTGTATTTCTGTTTTACTAGAAGACCTAGCAGTTTGACACAGGCATGCTTAGTCCAGTCTGAGAAACCACAGGTGAGAAACCAAGGTAACTGTTCTGTAGTGTGCTGTTTCTGTCCCTCATGGTGGTCGTCACTGCTTGTGCGCTCACATAACCACCCTTGGTTTTGGTCATTGAAAGCCCAGCTTAAAAGTCACTCACTGCTCCACATTCAAAAATATAGTTAAACTAGAAAGAAAGGTAAAAGCAGACTTGTCAGTCACAATTTGAGATCACACATAACCAACTACAGTGCAGTCAATTCTAGCTATCATATTATTTGTTTATTAATGGCACAAATTTTATTCTCCAAAAGAAATATACTAATCTAGCAAAATGGTTACAATTTGGTTACATTTAATTTCCTCTTAAATAATTGAAAAAAAAAAACAACTAGCTTTTCTTGTCACTTCATCTTCAGATTACTGACAAATTTACCAGAAAAATATTTATTTGTTCAACATCAACTTAATCTCCAAAAAGTTTCTAAGGTATTTCTTATTCAACTTCCAAAAATAAAGGTTTTCAAACTGAAAGCATTTACATTTCTAGATCTCTAAAGCAAACATCACAAAGAATACAAAGACTGACTTCTCTCAGCTTTTGAACAGCTCACACTTAGTTACATAAAGTATTTTCTTCCAAACATTCTCAAATTGAAAAGCTATTTACTTCCTAAGAACATGACAAACAGTCTTCATTTCAAACCATTCACTCAGTTTCCATAGTGACATTGCGGGATTCCTTGGCCACCATAAGTCGCATTAGTTGACTGTGGAATTTTTCGATCTTCTTTACATCTTGAGCTTGGTCTGTTCTATACACCAAACACTGTCAGAAAATTTAAAAAGCACACATTAAGTAAAACTAGGGACAGGGAATATGGAAAATAACTGGCCAAATGTCTGCACCTCCTTCCTGCCTGAACTTCATTCTATTCTCTCCTCTCTCTTGAAGACGCACTGAGCACCCACTAACTGTCCTTACTTTGTTTTTGAGACAGGGTCTCCCTGTTTATTTTTATCTATTTATCTATCTATTTTTTCTTTGTTTTCTTCTCTCTCTCTCTCTCTCACTCGCTCGCTCTATCTTCCTTTCCTTTTTCCTTTCTCCTTCCCTTTTCCCTTTCTACTCCTTCCCTTTCCCCTTCTCTTTTCTTTCTTTCTCTCTCTTTCTCCTTTCCTCTCTCCTCTTTCCCTTTCTCTCCTCTTTCCCTTTCTCTCCTCTCTCTGTTCTCCTCCCCCTCCCCTTCCCCCTCTCTCTTCTCTCTCCTCTCTCTTCTTTCTCTCTCTCTCTCTTGTCTTTCTTTCTTTCCTTTATTTCTTTTCTTTCTTCCCTGTAGCCCCAGCTGGCTCACAAAGATCTGCCTGCCTCTGCCTCATGCATGCACAAATGAACAAATAAATGGGCCTGGAGATAGGTTAAGAGTGCTTGCTGATCTTACAAAGGGAATTAGGCAGCTTACAATTGCCTCTAACTCCAGTTCCAGGACTAGTCTTCCAGCCTCTTTGGCACCTGTACTTATGTGCACACACCCACATATAGACATAGATGCATACACACTAAAAAACACATTCAAATGAGTGTCCCGACTACATTGCTGTAGTTTCAACCATTTCAGCCCCAATCGTACCCTTACATTCTACACCCCCCCTCGTCGCAGTTTTCCTAGGCTGAGAAAAGGGTCACAGGTGGATGAGAGGAAACAGTCCACGCTCTCTGGAGCTGTTGACTGGCTCTGGTCAATTCTGGCTGTTTTTTTTTTTTTTTTTTTTTTTTTTTGTCCATGAATAACCTTTTTTTTTGATCCTACTAATGAAGTGCATGCAATTAGATATATAGTGATTTAAGCAGCACTAATAGTTATGGTAGGTTACTTTAGCATAGACACATGTTTTGATATGTTAAATCCATGAATTACAATTTTCTTTGTCCCCCCGCATCTCAGTTTTTTTAAGACGGTCCTCATCTAGCCAATATGGCCACTCAAAACGCAGAAATCTGCCTGCGTCTGACTCTCAGATGTAGGAATTAAAACTATGTGCCTCTACCACCATCTTGGGGTTTTGTTTTTGTGAGACAAAGATGTCCTCTGAGGCCTGGTCCCTCCTGATCCACCTCCCCAAATTCTGAGACTACAGGCAGGTGTGGCATGCCCCCAAAACATTGGTTTTAATTTTATATTCTTGTTATGAACAATTTTTCACTATCTTCCTAGAATGTAAGTACATGACATTGCATTAGTTGTTCTATTGTCTTGCTAGGAGGAAACTTGAGCTAGTTTTAAAAATAAGTATACAATATTTGAATACACTAAATTTCTACCAAATGAGCCACATTCCCCTGAGTCACATGACTGATTCTCCTGACAACTGCATCCTGAGCCAGCTTCCTGCCAATTGATGTCATTAGCATTTGGACATTCCAGGAATTATTCCTAATGGTCATCGCCATGTAATTTCTGTTCCATCAATCTCTGCTTTTATATAATATTATGAAAAAGTTCTAGAAATAAACAATTCAATATAAAAAACTTTCCCACTTCTAGTCTCCTTTTTTCACGTTCTTTTTTTTTTTTTTAGGTATTTGTTGAACAGGGTCTCCATTAGTCCCCCCAGCTGACTGGGAGCTCGATAATATAGACCAGGCTGGCCTTGAACTCACAGAGATCTGCCGGCCTCATCCTCCTGAGTGCTTGGGATTAAAGGGTGTGTGCCACCACTACTGGCTTAAAGATGGTTCTAAAAAAAAAAAAAAGCTGGTTCTTAGCCACCATGTGGGTCCTGGGAAGCAAACCTGGGTTCTCTTACAGAAAACAGTCAGTGCTCTTAAAACGCTGACCCATATTTCCAGCCCAAGCTTTTTTTTATTTCTTTTACATTCCAACATATACCAATTACAAAGTCTGAAAAATAAACTATAGGTTTAAATTCCAATACACATGTTTAGGGATTTATAGTTTAACAATAAACTTGAATGCAGGTAAAAAGAAATATAACTTTAAAATTCCTAAATTGACATACCAAGTTGTGTACATTTTATGTCTTTAAAAAAATAGATTATGATCTCTCATAATCTTAGAACGGAGGGAAGGTAGAGATATAGACTTCTAGTTATAATCTATAACTAGATATAGTATTATCAGTTAGTGTGGTATTATCTTTACTAAACTGTTACCCGCTTTGACTTACATATAAAGAGTTAGTGCTAGAGAATCCACAAATGAGGGAAAACATGCAGACTATGTTACTTCACGTAGCACAACAGCATTCTAGTTCTAACTATCCATTTTTACCTGCAAATTTCATGAATGTCATCTTTCTTTTTTTTTTTTTTTTTTTTTTTTTTTTTTTTTTTTTTGTTATCCACTCATCAGTTTGGGGACACTTGGGTTGCTTCCAGCTCTTCACTATGTGAAAAGAGCCAAGCAATAAACAGGGTGATGCATGTATCTCTGCTATAGGATGAATCCTTTGGTATGCACCCAGGAGTGTATATGGGTCCAAATTATCGAATTCCCATTTTTTAGTCTTTTAAGAGTTCTTCCACACTGCTTCCCATGGGGATTGCATGAAGTAACAATTACACCAGAAGTCAATGAGTGTTCCCTTTCTCCACAACATCCCCAGCATTTAGTATCGATGCTTTTTCTGTTTCTTGATCATGGTCCTTTGTTTTTTTTTTTTATTTTATTTTTTTTTTTTTGTATTTTTGAAACGGGTCTCCCTATAGGCCTTCAGCTGGCCTGGAACTCACTCTGTGTACCAGGCTGGCCTTAACTTGCAGAGTTCTGCCTGCCTCTCCCTCCCTGAGTGCTATGATTTAAAGGCATGCACCACCCATGCCCTGGCTTAAATATGGTTCGTTAGCCCACCACATGGGTACGTGGGAATCAAACCCAGTGTCATCTGCAAGAGCAGTCTGTGCTTTAACTGCTGAGCTATCTCCTCCAGCCAGATCATGGACGTCCGTACTGGGGTAAGATGAAATCTTTTTTTTTCTTTTTATTTTATATATATATAATATAAGATATATAGATATAGTATAATATATTAGCAAATACAAATTTTGACCTGTGATCCCCACCCTATGCCCCCACCCCACCAGAGCGTCATGTATTCTGCCAAACATGCCTTTTTATCTCTTTCTCAGTCTTTTTCAATATTCTCCATTTGGAAATTGACTGTTTGAGCCGAAGTTCACTGTTTTAGTCAGTGCTTTGAATAGTAGTCCTTTCTGTTGTTAGTGTTGTTGTTGTTGTTGTTTTCCAGGTAATGCTCACTCCCGACTGCTTTGGACAAAAGCTAAAGGGGCCGTGACAAGAAATACAACTAGGTAATTGGCGACTGACATCCACAGGTGAGGAAGACCATTTTCGTCATTTGTTTATGTCTAGGACGGTATTACGTCACTTAGACATGAGATAGCTTCTTTTTTTTTTTTTTTCTCTTTTTGAGTCAGGGTCTCCCTGTAGACCCAGCTGTCCCAGACTCTATATGTATACCAGGTTGGCCTTGAACTCACAAGATCTGCTTGCCTCTTGCCTCTGCCCCCAAGCACAGACTATAGGCATGCACCACCATGCCCGCGTAAGATAAAATCCTGAAACTGGGTTTTAATTTGTATTTCCGTTCCTTAATTAATAACCATGCTGAAAACTTTAAAGATTGTTCTTAGCCATCTTTACTTCGTCTCTTGAGAAGTCTCCGTTCAGATCTTTAGCCCATCTGATGACCCATTGAATTGGGTCCCTTTTTTTTTTTTTTTTTTTTTTTTTTTTTTTTTGTCCTTTCAAGAGTAGGAGTCTCCCTGTAGCCCCAGCTGTCCTGACTTGCTCTATAGACCAGGCAAGCCTTGAAAATCGCAAAGATCTGCCTGTCTCGCCTCCCGAGTGCTAGGATTAAAGGCGTTTTATCACAGCATATTCTGATTGTTAAACCTCTGTCAGATGTTCACTGGTGAAGATTTCCTCCCAGTTTCCTCCCTTTCTGTGGGTTTGCTCTTCACCTCATTGATTGTTTCTTTTGCTGTAAAGAAGCTTTTGAAGTTTAATGAAATGCGGTACCACTTGTGGATTGTTTAACGCTTAGTTCCTGTTTAGTGCTGTCTGGTTTAGTAAGTCTTTTCCTACCTATATCTTATAGGTTACTGCCAATGTTTTCTTCTAACAGTTTCAGAGTTTTTGGTTTCACAATGAGGTATTGGACTCATTTAGATTAACTTTTTATACAAGGTGAAAGATAGGGGTTTGGTTTCATTCTTCTACAAGTAGTTGGATCCAGTTTGCCAGAACCATTGCTGGAAGATGCTAGGCTTTTCCCTCCATGGAGTCCTTGTTAAACCGCTTTAATCAAAGATCAGGTGGGTAGAAATTGGCATGTACCAAGTTTAATGTCTTTACATTTTGTTCCATTAATCTATGGATCTATTTTTGTACCAGTACCAATGCTGTTTTGATGACGATAGCTCTGTAGTAGAGGTTGAAATCTGATATAGTAATATCTCCCTCTGCATTACTCTTTTTGCTCAGGTTGCTTGGCTATCTAGGGTCTCTTGTTTTTCCTAGAAATTTTAGGATTTTTTTTCTATTCTGTGAAGAAAGGCCATGATGGGGATTTTGGATTGGGATTGCAACGGAAATCTAACTTTGGGTAGGCTGGTCATTTTTATTATATTAATTCTTCGTAATCCATGAGCATGGGAAGTTCCGCCCTTCTTCTGGTGTCTTCCTCAATCTCCCTCTTCAAAAGATTTAACATTTTCTTTTGTGTGTGTTGTTTATTTATTGTATTTATTTATGTATTTATTTATTTATTTAATTTCAAGAGACGGGGTCTCCCTATAACCCCAGCTGGCCTGGACCCTCGGTAGACCAGGCTGGCCTGATCAGAGATCCACCTGCCTCTGCCTCCCAAGTGCTAGGATTAAAAAGCATGTGCCAGCCACCATGCCCGCTTAAAAGAAGTTTCTTAGCTGCTATGTGGTATGCTAGGAATCGAACCCTGGAGCTCTGCAAGAGCAGCCCGTGCTCTTAAACACTGAGCCATCTGCCAGCCCCCAAAAGAATTTAATTTTCAGTGTCAGACTATTTAATGTTTATTGAGGTTTTGTCTCAGTTTTTTTGTTTTTATTTTGAGGCTATTTGTGAATGAGAGGGTTTCCACATATTCCTCTCCAATTGCTAGTTACTGGCAAAAAGGCTACTGGTTTTTGTTGTAGATTAATTTTGTATTTGCCACTTTACTGAAAAGCATTCCTAGGATTTTCTGTTAACTTTTGTTAGGCATACCTTAGGTATATACCAAAAAGGGGAATATTTTGACCTCCCCCCTTTTCCATTAGTACTCTCCTTTATTTTCCTTCTCCTGTCCGTATTTACCTCTCTAGCAAGAGCTTCAAGCACTCTATGGAAAAGGGATGGAGCCAGTAGGCCGCCCCCTGCTGGGTTTCCTGATTTTTAGGAGGAATGCGTCCTTTTTTTTCTCCATTATAAAATGGTGTTGGAATGTGGAATTGTTGTATACAGCCTTTCAATCCATGGTTAGAGGAATGTTCCCTCCAGTCAATTCCCCCTCTAGGCTGAAAAAATATAAAGAAAAAAAAGGGGCATGTTGAAGATTTTATCAAAAGGACTTTTTTTCGGCATCAATTGGAAAGGACCATGGTTTTTAAAAAAGTGATCTTTGAAGGGGCTGGGAGAGATGGTTCAAGGGGTAAGAGCACTGAATGCTCTTGCAAGGGACCTGGGTTCGATGATCCTCAGCCCCCACATTGCAGCTAAGAACCGTCTTTAACGCCGTATCCAGGGGAATCCTGACACCCTCTTCTGATCCTCGCAGCATTGCATGACACAGGTCACTTCGCGACATGCAGACAGTACAATCATTACAAAAATAAATAAAAGTGGTCGTTTGAAACCATTATATATATTAATGAAATTATTGAAATTTACGTATTGTGAACCATCCCTGCATCTCTGGATAAATCCACCTTGATCATGGTGAATGACCTTTTGATGTGTGCCGGTATGTGGTTTGCAAGTACTTCGTTGTGAGAATTTTTTGGGTTTTCTTTTGTATAAATTGGAAAATGCTTCATAGAAGGAATGTAGGGATTTCCCGCTGTTTTCTATCCTGTTTGAATAACTAAGTAGATTGGTTGTAGTCCGCTTTGAACGACTAATAGAACTTCTCCCAATCCCATCCTGCGCCTGGGTCCCCCCACAACCCACAACACTCCTCCTCAATCCGTTTTTGCCAGTCTGCTCAAGACAGCTTCCAGGAAAAGAGATAGAAGAGGAACCAAAAATCTAAAGGTCCAGGGCTTCTACCCATTCTTCATTGAGCAAAGGATATTGGGAAATGTAGTTTTTATAGTCAGTCAAAAGAAAAAAGGCAGCTCTGTGTTCATAGTAACTAATACTTATCACATCTTCATCTACAATGGTAAACAGCTACTCATGTTTCATAGATATTATATATATTTTTTTTCTGAAGTGGCAATAGAACCTGGCACTGAGCTTCCTGCCCTGGGTCCACTGCTGAAGAGAGGCCTGTCCTCCTTAGACTTACTTAGGGAGCACTGACTATGTACAAAGTACCTGCTATCCACATGCTTCCTGTTAGAATGTGTGAAGTAACTAAAGAGACATAAGTTCCATCAGGAAAGCCATAAAGTCATAAATCCCTTAAGATGACCTACTAGTCACTAAACTGGATGCATGGCCTTGCTCAGCCTCATCAATAAGTCCACGTTCGAATTTCCCAGACACTGTGGAGGCAATCTATCCTGTCTCCTCGAGGCACATGAGATACTGCCAGGCTCTGCCCAAGAAATCAAAAAGGACTTTCAATTATCCAGGGACACCAGGCCTTGGCATCAAACACATTCCAGCTGGGCCCCCACCTCCTACAAAGGTGCAAAGATGTCTTTCCAGTGAGTTTTCTGTCTTCTCACTGTATACTCATACATTTCTCACCTGTTGCTGGTCTGACTTGGGTTCTTATTTCTTAATAATTTTTAAGCTCCGTCCTTTTTTCCTCTCCAAAATCTAACACTATCCCCACAGTAAGCTCTGGGAAGTAAGTTCTTTCATTCCCATCTTACAGAATAATAACAGAGGTGCCATAAACATGTGATGAAACCAGACTTCAGATCCATGCTGACCCTACTCTAGGACTCCAGTTGTTAAAAAAAGCATTCCTTACTGGTGACTACATCTTGTAATCTCCCTGAAAGCTTTTATAATACACAACACTTAAGACCTAGTTCCTAGGGCATCTTATTTAATTGATTAGTGGACTTAAGACCTACTTCCTAGGGCATCTTATTTAATTAATTAGTGGGAAGGCCCAGGTATCAGTAGGTTTTGTGTTATCATTATTTTAATCTCATTATTATGAAGAAAATGGAGTTTTTTTTTCTATGTTTAATTAAAAGTCAAGAAGGTCAGAGAACAAGCTCACCTGTCAAAGCAAAGTCACAAGCAAGCCATCCCCCCACACCGCCCTTGAATAGGAATATATTTATACCTCGCTGCCTTCTCCAAAGAGCTGTCTTTCCCCCAAAGAAAAAGAGGAAAGAGGCTTCCATAAAGTTGGGGAACACGGGTCACTGCCCTGCTTCAACCACTGCAGAATATTCCCAGGGAAAGTAGGTAAATGAGGGGCAGTGAGCCAAGCGGAAATGGCCCTGGTGATGCCCGAATGTAGGGCAGAAACCCAGCCCAGGGAAAGCAGAGGAATGGCCAGAGTGTGGCCCAATGTTGGAAAAGCACTTCCTCCCCCAGGGCCACGAGCTGGAGTGCTTCCTCCTCTCTAGATGAGCCCTGCCTGACATGTCTAAACCAGAATGTTCCACTAGTCCAGGACTGGAGGGTGACAAACACGCAGGGGCCCTGGCGTGGTCCCAGAGGAAGTCAAGGTTCCAAGTCTGAACTAGGAATGCTGGGGAAGGGAGAGAAGCGTCCACTCCATGAGATGAATGACCCCTGAATGGAGAATAAATATCCTCAGGAAAACCATGTGAGTAGAACTGGAAGCAGCACCCTCCTCCCCAGGTGACCAGGCAGGAACCTATAGTCAGCCCATCGATGAACCAGTGAGGTGGAACACCAACCCAGTGCTCAGATCTTTGCTCCAAGTGATTTTTCATGAAGGACCCTCACACACGACACACACCTGGATGAATATGGAATGGGATTGACCCTTTTCCAGCAGCCGGCTGCTCCTCACAACAGGCAGAAGAGACTGCTCACTTCCCCCATGCTGCCCAGGGCTCAGGGGCCATCCTCGATGGCCACCAGGCACAACACTCCCTTAGAGAAACTCCCCTCAGAGTTGAGGCTTGGTTCCTCTTAGATTTGTCCAAGTCCTTTAGCCCTCGAGAAGCGAGTATGGAGGCGGCTAAAATTCCAAGTCGATCAGCCAGAAGCCGGCTTGGCCTCACTCCTGGTCCCTCACCTGGCTTTCAAGACAAAGACATTTCACTCTCCAAGCAAAGCCAGAGCAGCATGGACTCTGGTTAGAGGTGCACCTGTTCGTGTCTCCCCCTAGGTGGGCTGTGTCTAACTTAGGGAGGCACACAGCCCTCTGTCCTCTGTGTGTGTGTGTGTGTGTGTGTGGGGGTGTGTGTGTGTGTGTGTGAACAAGCCAGTTCGTTTTTTTTTTTTTTTTTTTGTCTTTTCGAGACAAGGGTCGGCCCTGTGTCCCAGCTGGCCTGAACTCACTCGGTAAGACCAGGCTGGCCTGACTCACAAAGAGTCACCTGCCTCTGCCGCCCAAGTTGCTAGGATTAAAGGCGTGCGCCACCACGCCGGCTGAACAAGCCATTCTGTAGGGCATCTTGATACCTGCAAGCCCCCCAAATCCACCTGTACACCACACACACATACACACACACACACACACACACACACACACACACACACACACTGAATTGATAATCAAATGACCATAAAATCCTTTCACCTTGTGACCTATCAATGGGTTCACAAGCCATGAGGATACGTAACAAGGCCCTGGGAAATCAACAGGGATTTGTTTCTAAAACCTGGGGAGCCTCCCGTTGCACACTATGTTGCTTTAAGTTTTATGAAACAGTCACTTAAACATATACTATCCTAACTACTTGTAGTTAAGATCAGCAATTCCAGGTTAAACATAAACAAGGGTCATTCACACTACAGAACCTAAGCTGGTGGATACAGATGAGACAGCAGAGCATTAATATGTTAAAGACATAACCTGACTTGGCATCGTCTGCTACCACACAGGGCCCTTTCAGTTAGAGCCCACGATGTGAGATGAATCAGCTCTCCCCGCCCTTTTCTATAGCTAGATGCCCCTGAACCTTCCTCCACACAGCACAGAATGTCAGTGCATTGTTTACAAACTATCAACCTGCTGTCTCCCCAGGAGCTCCAGACCATGAAAGTGGGTTTATCTACAACCTCACACCCTAAGCTCAAATGCACACTCACGCAGGAGCTCACCAGGAGCCATAAAGAGGTCCTCTTGAGTAATCAAAATGTGTATGTGCTCAGCTGGAAACAAGGCTGTTTCTCAAGTCTCACTCTCAGACTGTGAGCAGGCCTTCCTGGAAACCCAAAGGCTGGCAGACCCCCTTTTTGGAAGCACAGTGCTGAAGGGGCAGGCATGGCTACTTACAGGGCCGACAGTAAAGGGGAGACGAAATAAGTCGAGACTGGAGAGATAGCCTAGAAGATAGGATGTACTGCTCTTGCAATAGCAACACCCACTCTGCTCCAGCACCCACTTGGCTGCTCACAACTGCCTGTAAACAACTAACTCCAGCTCCAGGCAGGAGGATCTGGTGCCTCCGGCCTCCCTGGGCACCTACAGTCATGTGCACACACACACACACACACAAACACACACCCCCAAAACACAGTAAAACAAAACTAAACTTATTTAAGAAAAAGAACTGAGGACTGGGTGTGGTGGCCTACACCTTTAACCCAGCACACAGGAGGAGAGGCAGTAGAATCTCTTGCAAGATCAAAAGCCGCCTGGGTCTATTTCATATCGAGTTTATCAGGCAAGCTTGGGCTACACTCCTGTCTCAAAAACAAGTAATTAGATAAAGAAAAACAACAAAGAGAAGTTAACAAATAAATACATAACACATGGTTGGATAATGATAAATTCTTAGAAAAGAAATAAAGCCTTAAAAGGAGGGAGTCTGGGAATGTCCTACAGGGTGAAGAGCTCAGGGACCTTCTTCTTGGAGGTGGCAGTATGGGAGGCTAACTTTCTTTTTTTTTATGTTTATGAAGTGTACTGTCCTGCTAGCATGTGTTTAGATGCACCTGTGTTGTGCAAGGCCACGAGTCAAAGAGGGTGTCGATTCCCCTGGAAACGGAGTTAGACAGTTCTCAGCTCGGGCCTCTGCACGAGCATTTGAGCACTGAATCTTAACCCATAGGCCATCGCTCCAGCCCCAGGAGGCTAACTTTCTGTTGGAATTGAGGAAGTGTGACCTGGGGATGTGGCAGGCAGAGGAGAAACAGAAAGGTTTCCCTCAAGGAGCCTGCAGTCGATGCTCAATAAATTGTGCTGCCGTAATAGCTCAGTGGAAGAAACTTTCTTCAACCAGATGGAATGTGCTATAGTTTTTTTATCTTATATGCCCCCCTAATATCCCCGTGTGTGAAGGCTTTGTCCTCAATCCGTGGTACTATTGGGAAGTGGTAAAACCTAAGTAGGTGGAGCCTTGCAGAAGGAAGCCAGGTCATTGGGGACATGTCATTGAATGGGGATGTAGGGACCCCAGCCTGTCTTCCTTTGCTTCCTGATGTCATGAGAACAGCTTGGTTCTATCGTGTCCCACAATACACAGGACTCACTGTGTTCCTATTAGCACCCTACACCCTTTCCTGAAGTATCTCAGACCCTTCAACAACTCAAGGAGGTGGAAACCATGCTGCTCCCAAGCCTACAGTTAAACCGAAGCAAAGGGAGATACAAGCAGCTTTCCCAAGGTCGCAGGATGCTAATAAATGGTGAAGCCAGAATGTGAACCGTGGTTTACTGCAGGATCTGGTTCAGTACTTGGACTTCAATGCTTATGGGTAGAAAATGTGTTTTGTAATGCCTCCCTCCCACATCCTACGCTGTCTTTCCTTCTGTGTCCAGCAGGTGACACCAAAGCATAGGGCCAACTATGCACCTGATCCAGATAGGCTAGGTTGGCTGAAATGGAACTGGCATCCAATCAATAGAGATTCCCTGTGCCTTGGATCCAAGCAGTGCAAGATCCTAGATTGGCATGATTTTTGCCAAAAATGAACTTTCCACAGCAAGTTCCACTGAGTCACAAAACAGTGAAGCATATGTGTTCTGGATCTCAGAATCAATCATAATTTTCCGTAAGGGGAAGGAGAGATCCGGGACACACAGGATTAAATGGTCTGGAAATGATTAGCTAGAAAGACACCCAACGAATTAAAATAATCCAAAGCCTATCTTGGATCATAAAACTAGTAAGTAGGGGCTGAGATCTAACACAGGACTAGCTGACCCCAAAGAATATGGTCTTTGTCAAAAGCTACAGTTCTCTAGTGATGCAAGCCCATGTGGGTGTTGTAGACAGAGGTGGAGGTAAAGGGCCTTCTCACAAGGAAGTTACATTGTGGTTGGGCTTTTGAGTTCTGGTTGTTGAGACATAGTCCGCAGTGTACTCAGCCCAGCATCAAAGCTCAGATTCTCTTGCGTTCCACCTCCCACCCTGATAGATCAGGCACCACAATCAGCTCAGCAGTATTAGGAGCACAAAGGAAGAAATGCATTGAAAAGTGCCCTCTTTAGTTGGTCGTGGTGGTGTAGGCCTGGTTCCTAATGGTTGTGAGTATGGAGGGAGGAGGACAAGGAGTTTCAAGTTCCCCCCTCGACACATGGTGGGCTATACGAGGCCCTGTGTCTAATAAAAAAAAGTACTCTCTTCAAAGAAAGGGTCTAGTCCTTTATTGTCACTTTATCTCTGCATCATGTGTGTGTGTGTGTATGTGTGGTGGTGTGTCTTTTTGGAGATAGTGTCCCTCCACCTGCCTGGAACTTGCTATGTAGAACCAAGCGGGCCTCGAATTCACAGAGATCCTCTTGCCTCTTTCTCCTGGTGCTGGATTAAAGGCATAGCACCACCACACCTGGCTTAATCCACCATATTTGGCCAATGAATAGAAAAGGAAGAAGCTACGTTGGATCAAGGCAGGATTTCAAGTGAGCTAAGCCTTGAGTGGATGAGTTACCAGTTTGCCAGGAGGTACAAAGAAAGCTAAAGGAGCTCCTGGTACATGTGGAAGATGACAGGGTGGGGTTGTGGTTTCTTAGCTCTCATTAAGCACCTCACACAAATTCCCACATTCGCTGTGTGCCCACATGCATATGCATGCAATACATACCCAGCACATACCCACACGGTTGGAGCATGCAATACATACCCAGCACATACCCACACAGTTGGAGCATGCAATACATACCCACACAGTTGGAACATGCAATACATACCCAACACATACACACATGGTTAGACCATGCAATATATACCCAGCCCATACGCATATGGTTGGAGCATGCAATACATACCACCCAGCACATACCCACACATGGAGCATGCAATACATACCCAGCACATACCCACACGGTTGGAGCATGCAATACATACCACCCAGCACATACCCACACGTTGGAGCATGCAATAACATACCCGCACATACGCATACGTTGGAAGCATGCAATATAGACCCAGGCACATAGCACACGGTTGGAGAATGCAATACATACCCAGCACATACCCACACGGTTGGAGCATGCAATATAGACCCAGCACATACCAACACGGTTGGAACATGCAATACATACCCAGCACATACCCACATGGTTGGGCATGGCAATATAGACCCAGCACATACCCACATGGTTGGGCATGCAATATGTACCCAGCACATACCCACCTTGGGAGGGCCAAAAAAAAAAAAAAGAAAATGCAATATATACCCCAGCACATATGCAAAGACGGTTGACATGCAATACATAACCCCAACACATACACACATGGTTAGACCATGCAATATATACCCAGCCCATACGCATATGGTTGGAGCATGCAATACATACCCACACAGTTGGAACATGCAATATATACCCAGCACAAACACACACAGTTGGAGCATGCAATACATACCCAGCACATACCCACATGGTTGGAGCATGCAATATATACCCAGCACATATGCACATGGTTGGAGCATGCAATATATACCTGGCACATACACACACGGTTGGAGCATGCAATACATACACCAGCACATACGCACACAGTTGGAGCCTCATTGTTCATAGTGCTGTCTGTGATCTTCTGGTCTGTTTCTTTTTTCACAAGCCTGTGATTTGTTGTGAGACAGATACAGGGAATTGGAAAAGTGGAGACTATGAGGAGACAGTAGGACCCCTCATTCACAGGGGACACGATCAAGTATACACCAATAGTACCAACTTCCACATAGTACTGTGTTTATTTCTATGCATGTACCTGTGATGTTTACTTTATAAATTAGGCACAATAAGGGATCAGTTACGGTAAACAATAATAAAATAATCAAGCCAGGCGTGGTGGACACACCGCTGTATGCACGGCACTTGTGCGGTAGGCAGAGATAGTTGGTCTCTATGGGTTCAACGGCTGGCCTGGTCTACGAGCGAGCTCCAGGCACACTGGTACTAAAAGGGAAGAACCCTGTCCAAAAATACCAAAAAAAAAAAAGTGTAAAAACAGTGACAGTACCATCAAGATTCAAAGCCCAGCTTAGACATGTACTGGCTGTGGGTACTTGGGACTTCATTTAATATCTGTTATTGGTCGCATTCCTCAGCTGTAAAATGACGGCTGGTGATGATGATCATGAATACCTACCTCACAGCACTGTCAGAGGCATCTGCTGAGTTGCATCCATGACGAATGAAGCTCTGAATGATAGAATCTGCAACACAGTACCACCTCTGGGGTTGATAAATAAATCCTCAGACTAGTTCTAAGACAGCAGAGGCTGGATTTATTTGATCTGCTTGTTTGCCTTGACTATTTCCACATCTGTGCTCCCTCCTCCTCTTCCTTTTCATCCTCTCTGTCCTTGTCCACAATTCACGCCATGAAAGGCATTTGCACTGAGTACTGGTCTACGATCCCAGTCACATACCGCCCTGTCCACCCGTACTGATACACTTCAAATGTTTGTGGCCACGGCTTTCTGCTAAGATAATGATGGTGCAGGGCTGGGAGAGTTGGCCTATCAGTTAAGAGTGCCAACTGCTCTTGCAGAGACCCGGGTCCGATCCCCCAGCCCCACATGGCGGCTGAGAACCGTCTGTAACTCCAATTCCAGGAGAACTCCAGTTCCAGGGGAATCCGAGACCCTCTTCTGACCTCTGCGGCACTGCACGACACAGTGCACAACCTGCAATGCAACAGTACATATCATACACATAGAAAATAATAAATATAAATTAAAAAAAAAAAAAGAGATAACTAGTGGTGCACATGGGAAATGAGGACACATTTGAGAGATGTTCTAAAAGAGCCCACTTGGGGGTTGATGCTATGTCCATGGATAAGAGAGGAGGAAAAGGACTAAGGGAACACATAGCATGGGGCTTGGGAACCCAAGAAGGAGCTCCAGGGCAATCACGGGCCACTGTCCTTTGTTATTCATGCCTTCATCCACACCCCAAGTGCTGGTGTATGCTAGGTAGACTAAGTGTTCTACAAAAACTGAGCTACATCCTCCCCACCTAACTCAAGTCTTAGGCTTAAAAAATAACTCCAGGCCCCAGAAGATGGCTCCGCAGGTTAAGGCCTGTGTCCTTCAAGCTGGATGACCTGGGGATACTTTTCTGTGACAAAGGTCTTTCCTCTGTGTGGAACCTTACCCTAATGTCCTCTGGTTCCTTTCCATATTTATTCTCTGAAAGAAGACCTGAGACTTTAGATACCCGGGTAGTTTGCCATTGTACCTGTGTCTAGGTCCACATGGAGAGAGAAGAGAAAGACACAAAGCAAGGAGATTGGCTCTGCTCTCTTGGAAGCACAAATCCAATGAAGAGGCCTTTGCCCTCAGAGTTGGGCTCCCACCAGTAGTTAAAAACAGTCACAACCATGGGACCACTAGGAGCTGGAATGAAAACCACAGGGAAAACAAAGCACAAGGTTCCACACTCTCAGTGTCAGAGTTCCCTTTCTACACCTTGAGCCTGAGCTGGAGGGCAACTGGCAGTCTACCTTCCATGTTTTTGATGTGGGCTACTAGTGGGGAAAACAACAGACTGGTCACATCTGTCTGGTAGTGCTAAACTCTAATGCCTTCCTCGTAGCTGCCATCCTGCCACCACTTTCCTTTTTCTTACTTTAACATGGGAAGACACACACAGAAAGAACAAATGTGTTTGCATCATATCTGAACAAGGCCAGGTGTATAGTCCTTTTAAAAATTTTTTGTTAAATCGTTATTTTTTTTTTTTTTTTTTTGAACTCCTGGCTCTTGTGCTTGAAAAGACAGGTTGCCTTGAATTACAGAGATCCTTGCTCTGCACTCGAATGCTCTGGATCTTCAAAGGCCTGGCCACCAACATCGCTTTGTGTGTTGTGGTGTGTGTGTGTGTGGTGTGTGTGTGTGGGTGTGTGTGTTGTGTATGCGTGCACGTGTGGACACACAGGTGGCTATGGAGGGGTGGTGTGTGTATGTGTATATAATGTGTGCATGTATGGACACACAAGGTGCCATGGAGGTGGTGTGTGTGTAATGTATAGCATGCGTCACGTAGGAACAAACGGGTCACTGGGGGCCAGGGTGTTTGATCCCCTCTGGAGCTGGAGTTATTGGGTCCCCATAGCTAAACAGATTGCAATAAGGCCGTCTTTATTCACACATGGCCATACGTGGCACTGCATAGTAACCACCACAGATAATGGTCTCCAAGAACAGACACTTTTACCATCAACCAGTCTCTTGGCAATTTTATTTTGGGGTTTTTAAAACATATTTTTAAGGGGGCTGGATGGCTGCTGCTGTTAAGAGTGCGACTGCTCTTGCAGAGGACCCAGATTCGATTCCCCAGAGCCTACATGGAAGCTAAGGAACCAATCTTTATGCTGAGCATGGTGGGCCACGGACACGCTTTTAATCCTAGCACCAGGAGGCAAGAGGCAGGTGAGATTCTGTTGGATGAAAGGACAAAAAAAAAAAAAAATGCTAATACCAGGCATGGGGAGACCCCTTTAATTCCTAGCAATTGGGAGGCAGAGGCGAGCGGATTCTCTGTTTCAGATCCAGACTGGTCTAACAAATTGAGTGTCCAGGCAGCTGGGCTTAGGGAATACCCTATCTCAAAAAGATAATGGTAGGTAGATAGGTAGATATGTAGGGAATAGATAGATGATAGAATAATAGATAGATAATCATTTTAATTTTTTTTTATATATATATAAAAAAAAATGGTGGCGCATGACCTTTCAATTCAGTACTCGGGGAGTCAGAGGCAGGCGATCTCTGTGAGTTCAATGACGCCTGCTCGACATAGCAAGCTCCAGCCAGCGTGGAGCTAAAGGGAGACCTGTCTCAAACGACAAAAAAAAAAAAACAAAAAAAATAGTACTGCCTGCATGTGTGTAAAGTAACAGATCCATGGTGGTGTGCAAGACCCCCCCGTGGAAGTCTGAAGGAGGCGCAGATCCCTGGAACTGGAGTCGCAGGTTGGGATGTTGTGAGTTGCCATGATGGTTGATAGATTGTGGTACGTGAACCCAGGTCAATCTAAAAGCACTCAGTAAAGCGCTACCTGCTAGCCTCTCTCCAAGTCCCAAAAAACAAAAAAATTTTAATTTCAGAATTTCAAGTTTCCCTTCAATTAAAGGCACAAGTAAACACTCTCTGAGGAAATTATTTGCCAGCTACAAGTAGTAGGCACAGCTCAGGAGAAAAGGCAGGCATTGCCTACAAATACCACTCACTCATTAAATTTTGTAAGAAAACTAACCTATACTCAATGTTGCAATAACTTCACAGCAACATGCTATGGCTTTTGAGCTTCACTTTGTTCTGGGCTAATTAATTGGGCCACTAATCCTCTGGACTGTCCAGAGAAAGATGCCATTATTAGCTCAACATCTAGAGGAAAACAGAGAATCACCTTAAGAGCAGAGTCAGGAAAGAGTGAAGCCCAACTACAACCTGAGCTTCTGCTGTTTGGGACGGGACCTCGCGAACAATGTCCAGTCAGCTGGCCTCAAACTCCCGCTCCACTTCCCGATGTGCTGGTAGAACCAGCACAAACTTCCAGTGTCTACCACACTGCCATAAACTATAAAGACTCAAGCCCAATGCCGGCGTGTGCCGCACACCTGTAATCCCAGCACGTGTTAGTCAACAGTCAGTTGTTTTTCCAATTCAGTTCAGGCATATTTCCCTTTCCCTTCCCCCCACCTCCCCACCCCATCCCAGATCATGCATTCTGCCATAACTTTTTTCTGCATCTTTCTCTGTTTTTTTTTTTTCATTTTTTAACAATAAGTGATAATTTATGAGTATAAGCATCCTTCATGTAAAACCAATTTGCAAGCAGTTGTGCCCAAACCCACACAGCTCATGGGTCCCACCATCCAGCAGGGGGGGCTTGTATGTTCAATCAAGTTGAGTGTGATGCTAATCTTAAGAGAATAGCAAACATGGAAAGAACACAAAGATGGAGGGTTACAACAGCAGGAAACGAGAGGAGAGGCCGAGTCAGCAACTCCAATTGCCTGGCAGAGTGCACATCTACTATGGGAAGGGATGAATGCAACTTTTTCAAATAAAGCAATAGTAGACATGACCACAGAAGAAAGAAGACCAAACCTGACCCCCGGGTTTCCGGCCAGGTGAATGATGCGAATCTAAAGGTAGGGTAGGCTGAGGAGGAGCCTGATGAGGAAGAGCAGGTAAGCTCCACTCTGGACAGACTGAATGAGGGGCATGTGAAGGAAAGTTACTAGCCCTCAGTCAGTTAGGACCTCAGAAGAAAAACAGGGCCTAAACACACAAGCAGACACAGATGTCCATGCACTGGATGGAGTGAAAGGGTTAATCCACAAGAACGGGTACAGAAAGACTGCCACGGCTAGACTCTGGGTAAAACAGAATATGGAGAAACATCAAAGAAATAATTAGCAAAGACAGGAACAAAAAAGCAAAGCCAATGTAAAATGGAGCTACAAAGTGCTGGAACTTTCGTAACCTTCATACCAAAGGTGGCAGAGATCAAATGCAAGCTGAACTGTGGAGACCACTGGGCTAACGATAGCATCAAGGCACTGCTGAGTGTTAGTGAAGAGCAGTACGGTGGAGAGACCACGTGAGAGAGGGAAGGAAGGATGGGGTGTGAGGGAATCAGGAGAGAGGCAGTAACAAAGGTCCTAGCTTGGGTTCATCACTCACTTCCCACCATGACAAAGGACACGTCCCAGCTCCAGTCTCCACGTCCCTCCCCTCCGGCTGGCTTAAGGTCTAAAGGAGGCAGCTGCTGAGCTGCACTTAGCTCACCACCTTAATGACGTTGCTCCAGTTATTTCTTGGGTCTAAAACTGTAGTTCTAGAATGAGGCTCTTCTCTTTGGAATGAATGTACAATTAAGTACCCTAAATAGGTAATCAGCATGAATTCTATGTTAATAATTTCAAGCAAATGATCAACTCAGATCCAAGATGAAACAAATTAAAATGTATACTTACAACTAAATCGTCTGTTACTTTGATACACAAGCTCCCATCAACATGCCTGTACTTGAGCACCACGCGCACCTGTAATGAAAATACATATTTCAAAACAATAAAGACAGATGGATGACATTTTTTCATATATAATTTTAGTCTTCAAGTGGAGTGAAAAGGATTTTTAAAATAAATACCCCAAAACCTAAAGACACATACTATAATCTCAGCACTGACGAGAGGTAAAAGGGGGAAAGCCAGCCATTAGATCATCCCTATTCCTAGGTTTTATTGCACTTTTTTGACAGGGTCTCCCTGGCCCCAGCCCAGAATGAGCCTGAACTCACTATGTAGACCAGGATGGCCTTAAAGACATATGTCCCACATCCAGCTTCTATTTCTATTTTAAATTGGTATGTGTGCCAGGCGTGGTGGTGCATGCCTTTAATCCTAGCACTTGGGAGGCAGAGGCAGGCAGATCTCTGTGAGTTCAAGGCCAGCCTGATCTACAGAGTGAGCTCCAGGCCAGCTGGGACTAAAGGGAGACCCTGTCTCAAAAATACCAAAAGATAAAAAATAAATAATAAATAGGTATGTGTGTTATATGTGTGGACATGTGTGTGCAGGTGTGAATGCACATGCACAGAAGCCAGAGGTCAACATAACGTATCTTCCTCTACTATTCTCCACTTTTAATTATAAAAAGTTTATTTTTGTTTGTGTTTTGCCTGCATTTATCTAAGGGTACCACATACACGCTGGTGCCTGTGCACGGCAGAAGAAGGAATCGGATCTCTTGGAACTGGAGTTAAATATGGTTGTGAGCTGCCATGTGCTGGGAACAGAACCTGTGTCTTCTGCAAGTGCTCTTAACTGCTGAGCCAACCCCATCCATTTTATTTTTGAACGAGGCCTCTCACTGTACCTGGGCTCACTGACTGGCTAGCCAGTAGCTCAGGGATCTGCTAGCCTCGTCCTACTCTCCACCTCCTCAGTCTGGGGTTATAAACAAACATACAACCGGCTTTTGTGGAGATAGTAAAGATCAAAACTCTGGTCCTCATGTTTGAAAATAATTTTCTCTTTTCCTGGACAGAAGGTTGGAGAGAGCATGAGCGTTCTGAATAAGGATTCAATGAATTCCTTAGTTCTGATAACACTAGACCTGGGGATGATGGGAACGGTGGGAGACAAAGTCAGAAAGCCAGCAGCAGAAGGCTGGGTGTGGACTGGAATCCAAACTTCATCAGTAAGAAATCGATGAAAATCCAGGTTTGGGGGTATTTAAAAAAATTTTTTTTTCACATAAATTTTTTTTTTTAACAAATCTAGACCCGTGTTCCATTCCCCCACCCCGCCAGAGCTCATGCACTCTGCCAAACATGCTTTTCATCTCTTTCTCAGTCTTTCTCAATATTCTCCATGAGGAAGTTGACTGATTTGAGCAGAAGTTCACTGTTTCAGTCAGTTAAAATAATTTTTTATTTTTATTTTATGTGTATGAGTTATTATCCAGCATGCACGAAGGACAGATGAGGAACTGGAGTTATGGATAGTTAACTGCCATGTGGGTGCTGCAATTTGAACCCAGGTCTTCTGCAAGAACAGCCAGTACTCTTAAAGGCTGAGCCATTTCTCCAGCCCAGAAGAACCAGCTTTTAAGCAGAAGACAGTGAATTTAATTTCTGTGTTTTCAGACAGACTGAAAAGGAGGATGGGCCCAGCTAATGCCTACCAGCAGCAGCATTTTCAGCCTGGTACTGTAGTAAAGATTACAAGACACAGTCCTGGCTGAATGCACAGGGAGAGAAGCCTTTCCTCAGGCCTTTTTTGTTTTTTTGTTTGAGACAGAAGCTCACTACGTATGCAGCCTAAGCAGACTTCAAATTCTCTAGTTTCCTGGGATGTCTCCTGGGATTACAGGTATGTGCCATCATTTCAGTCTCGGTCTAAGATCACTTAAAATAATAGCAACACACCTTATGGCAGTTTAGAAAATGTTCATTACAAAAAATTTGGAGTACCACCAACCTGGTCAACATAGTGAGTTCCAGCTGCTGGAACTGCTACAGGGAGACCCTATCTCAAAAAGGAACCCCCCCCCCCCAAAAAAAAACAAGAGCCTTTTAGGCTCATAGTGGTGGCACACACCTTTTAATCCCAGCATTTGGGAGGCAGGGGCAGGTGGATCTCTGTAAATTCAAGGTCATCCTGGTCTACATAGTGAGTTCTAGGACAGTTGGGACTACAGGAAGACAGTGTCTCAAAAAGACAAAAAAAAAAATTTTTTTTTTTGTAGCACCACAGTTACAGGTCATCAGCCCCAATGTATACTTTTTAAAGGACTTCAAAATGTCTTATTTAATATTGTATGCATGTGATAAGTGCATGAGCACATGGCATGACAAGCATGTGGCACTCGGAGGACAAGTTGTAGAGCTAGGTCTCTTCCACCTTTCCATGAATTCCAGGAGTTGAACTCAGGTTGTCAGGCTTGCATGCCCAACCCTTTACCTGCTGAGAATCTTGCCAGCCCCAAATATGCCTTTAAAACACAGTTCATGTTACATGTTGACATTAGAAATCTCATATATTGGCCAGTAGACACACCTTTAATCCCAGCACTCAGGAGGCAGAGGCAGGCAGATCTCTGTGAGTTTGAGGCAAGCCTGATCTACATACATAATGAGCTTGAGACCAGAGAGGGCTACATGGTGAGATCCTGAGGAAAAAAAAAAAAAAAGAGAGGCCTGAGAGATGGCGCAGCAGCTAAGAGCACTGGATGCTCTTACAGAGGACCTGAGTTTGTTTGACCAGCACGCTAGAAAGCGTCCCTAACTGTCTAGTTCCCAGGGGAATCTGAAGCCCTCTTCTGACCTCTGTGGACATTGCATGACATGAGTGCACTTACATACATGCAGGCAGTACACTCATATACATAAAATCTTTAAAAAAAAAAAAAAGAAAAAAAATATATGAGATATGGTCTCCCTGCAGCCCCAGCTAGCCTGGAACTATGTAGACCAGGCTGGCCTTGAACTCACCAGAGGTACGCTTGCCTCTGCCTCCCAAGTGCTAGTATTAGAGGCATGCACCACCATGCCTGGCTAAAATATTTTTGGGGGGATTTTTTGAGACAAGGTCTCCCTGCAGTCCCAGCTGGCCTGGAACTCACTATGTAGACCAGGCTGGCCTTGAACTCACAGAGATCTGCCTGCCTCTGCCTCTGGAGTGCTGGGATTAAAGGCATGCACCACTGAGCCTAACTTAATTTTTTTTTTGTATGTGTATGAACGTACGTCTGCATGTAGGTTTGTGCACCTGTGTCGTGCAATGCCGCAGAGGTCAGAAGAGGGTCTCGGATTCCCCTGGAACTGGAGTTCTCCTGGAATTGGAGTTACAGACGGTTCTTAGCCGCCATGTGGGTGCTGGGGATCGAACCCGGGTCNATCTTGGTGGTAGGCAAGGAATGGGGACCACTGTCAGAATTCCCCACTCAGGCCCCAAATGCCACGCAGGTGTTCCTTGTCTAAGGAATACTTGGGTCCCAGACTATGTGGACAAGGGATTAATATCTGGACTGCCTATTGTTGAAAATTGGGGTGGTAAGAGGCCCACAAGATTCTAGAGGTTTAATTCCTCCCTTGAGGGAGCCTCAGTCTTTTTTTTTTTAATTTTTTAAAAAAATTTATTTATTTTATGTGTGTGAATGTACTGTCTGCATGCAGGTTTGTGCACCCATGTCGTGCAGTGCCGCGGAGGTCAGAAGAGGGTGTCAGATTCCCCTGGAACTGGAGTTCTCCTGGAATTGGAGTTACAGACGGTTCTCGGCCGCCATGTGGGTGCTGGGGATCGAACCCGGGTCCTCTGCAAGAGCAGTCGGCGCTCTTAACCGCTAGGCTATCTCTCCAGCCCCATGTGTGTGTCTTTTTGAGACAAGGTCTCCCTTTAATCCCAGCTGGCCTGGAGCTCACTCTGTAGACCAGGCTGGCCTTGAACTCACAGAGATCTGCCTGCCTCTGCCTTCCGAGTGCTAGGATTAAAGGTGTGCGTCACCATGCCCGGCTTTTTTTTTTTAATAAAATATTTTTTTAAAAAGAAAAGAAATCTCATATATTAAAGCCTGGGCCCAGTTCCTCGAGATTATTAACTGGTTTTCATTTTCTTTTGTCTCCAAAGAGTATATTCACAATAATTTATGGAACCTTCAATAACACCATGGGCTGAATTTTACCTTTGTGTCTCTCACAGAACCTAATCTGGTGACATGGAAGGAACAGAGATGGTATGAGAAATGAAACCATTGCAAACATGCCTAAGGAGCATTTTTCCAAGAAATGGTTGTAAGCACTCTCATCTTCAAAAGACTAAAAACTGCCATTATCCTGGGGAGGTATAGGAGCTTCCAAACTGGGATGGTCCAAGAATGTCTGAAAGGGGGGCGGGGGGGGGGCGACTGGAGAGATGGCTCAGTGGTTAAGAGCATTACCTGTTCTTGCAGAGGATCTGAGTTCAATTCTTAGCACCCACATGGAGGCTAACAACCATCCATAACTCCAGTTCCAGGGATCCGATGCCCGCTTCTGACCCTGTGGGTACTGCACGTACACACATACAGGCAATACACACAAACACATAAAAAAAAATAAACATACTAAAATATACTAAAAAAATATTTTAAAAGGGCTGGCTGGGAGGTGGCATAAAACGATCGACACGTTACAGACATCAGGTACCTTTAGCCTGGGTGGGAGGAGAGAGGGGCACCCAGACTAGGCACCCCGGAAGCAGGGGGGGAGGAGCCCCAGCCTTGACAGGCAAACAGCCACACCACAGCGGAAGTTAGGAATCCGGCGGGAGCAGACCTCTGCAGTCGGTGACTACAGAGGATCGAGGCCATCAGCGCCTCGCCCGACCTCACAAAAAAGCCAGCAAGCACAAACACCCAGGGCCGGCCCTGCGTCCTGGGAAGACGGCCCAAGGGGAAGCCATCACAGCCCGCGATCCCGCCGCGATTCACCTTCATGGGATCGGCGAGGTAGAGCTTCTCCGCCGCGCGGCTGAACTCTTCCCAGGTCTGGAACTGAGGCATTGCGGCGGGCGCAGAGCTAGGTCACGGACGAGAAATAGCAACGCCACCCGGTGCTCAAGTCCCTCGCAAAACTGCCCACGGACGCAGGATCCCCCGGGCTCAAAATGGAGGAGTCCTTCGTACCAGCGCTCGCATCATTGAACAGGTTCGGCCTCGATTATCCAATGGAAAGGAGGGATGCTGGAGCTGGGGGCGGGTCCTCAGTGCGAGAGGCGGGGCCTCGGCAAGAGGCTCTGGGAATCGGCCTAGAGAGTCCAGAGCCAGGAGACGGAGGGCGGCGGCCATAGCGCCCCCTGCAGGACTGGAGGGGTCGTGCCTGTGCCACGGGCGGCTGCAAACTGAGATTGTTAAAACTGATTCCCTTAACAAAGACTGAGCAGCTCTGTGATGGAGGTGACAAGGTCCAGCAGTCACACAGCCTGGTGAAGGGGGGTGAGGGGAGACAAGGAGAGTGCAACCGAAAATGGTTGGCTTTGATTCAGTGGACCGCAAAAGTGATTACTTTTAGGTAGAGCATGGCTCTTAGAGGTGATGCCAAACTGAACAGGTGGGGGAAGACGGGCCAGACATCTAGGCCCATTTTAGATCTACAGTGTACTTGAATAGTGTTAGGAAATGAACTTAGTGTTTAGGAGATGGAGAAGCAATGGAAGAAGCCACGTCATCACATTTGCTAGGATGAGAAATGTGAGCCTTGGGGCCGGAGGGGTGTCTCAGAGAGGATCCAGGTTTGATTTCCAGCACCCACATGGCAGCTAGCAACCATCTGTGACTCCAGTCCCAGGGGATCTGAGGCACTCCTCTGACCTCCAAAGGCATTGGATCCCCTGGAATTAGAGTTATGGGAAGGTTGCTAACTGTCATGTGCGTGCTGGGAATTGAACCCAGATCCTCTACAAGGGCCTCCAATGCTCTTATCTTCTGAGCCATCACTCCAGCCCTGGCATATATACATATATATATATATATATATGTGTGTGTGTGTGTGTGTGTGTGTGTGTGTGTGTATTTTTGAGACAGGGTCCCCCTGTAGCCCCAGCTGTCCTGGAACTCGCTATGTTGACCAGGCTGGCCTTGAACTCACAGAGATCCACCTGCCTCTGCCTCCTGAGTGCTGGGATTAAAGGTATGTGCCACAACACCTGGTAAAATATTTAAAAATAATAATATAATAATAAATGTAAGCCTTGTGTTCCAGGTGATGTGTGACAGAGGCTACCTTTTAAAATAAAAATTTTGAAGGTTTATTCTAGTAGCAAAAAACATAAGTTTTAAGATTATATTTTCATGAATTTTGACAACTGTATACACCCATGGGACATATACCTACAAGCTTGATATCATAAGGTATTTCGTTATCTGCAGAAAGCCTTCATGCCTCTTTATTTTATTTATTTATTTATTTATTTATTTTGGTCTTTTTGAGACAGGGTCTCCCTGTAGCCCCAGCTGTCCCGGAACTCACTCTGTAGACCAGGCTGGCTTTGAACTCACAAAGATCTGCCTGCCTCTGCCTCCCAAGTGCTAAGATTAAAGGTGTGCGCCACCACGCCCGGCTCTTCATGCCTCTTTAATAATCTCCTCTACTCGCACTCCTGGTCCCACAAATATGCTGTTACTATGAATTACATTTCCCTGTCCATTGAACAACTTTAAGCGGGTTTTTGTTTTTTTTTTAATTTTTTTTTTATTATTATTTTTTTTTGTATGTGTATGAATGTATTGTCTGCATGCAGGTCTGTGCACCCGTGTCGTGCAATGCCACTGCAGAGGTCAGAAGAGGGTCTCAGATTCCCCTGGAACTGGAGTTCTCCTGGAATTGGAGTTACAGATGGTTCTTAGCCACCATGTGGGTGCTGGGGATCGAACCTGGGTCCTCTGCAAGAGCGTCGGTGCTCTTAACCGCTAGGTTATCTCTCCAGCCCCATTAAGCGGGTTTTTGTATGTTTTGCATTTGCTTTGCAGTGGTGGGGATTGAACTCGGAGCTTTGCACATGCTAGGCAAGGTCTCAAGCACTGAGTTATAACCCCAACTTACTATCCTGCTTTATTTCTCTATCTCTTTCTGTCCATCTTCCCTTTCCTTCCCCCATCTTGCCTCCTCTTGTCTTTTTTGAGTTGGGGGTGTATAGGCATGGCTGGACAGATTTATTGGCTTGTTTATCGATCTATTTATTCACTTACTTACTTACTTGCTGTCTTGTATATAGGCTGTTCTGTAGCCCAGAAGGCCTTGAACTCCCTATGTAGCTGAGGATTGTAAGGTTATGGCGCTCCCCCCCTCCCCCGGAATGAAAGGCCACGAGGTCTAAGTTCTTCGGAGCAAAGTTTAATTCAGGGTAGCCGGGGCTAGGTTCAGGGGAGAGGTAGAGCCAAGCACAGAATGACGTCTTGCTTGGGAATTTAAGGGAGAAGGTGGGAGCGGGATTCAGTGGGAGTGGGGGTGGGTAGCGCACTCTGCAGGAGTCTGGAGTCTGGCTTCCAAAAAGGTGGAAGATTCCTGAATAATTGGTGATGGCCCTATTTAGCATAGCCAAAGGTTATGCCTGGTAGAGCAGGTTATTGGACCTCCGGTCTTAGGTGTCTCTGCATTCCAATGGGCTTCTGGATCTCAACCTGACATTCCAGCCTTTTGTTCCTATAGGAAAAAGGGGTGAAGTTCTGTCTTCTGTATCTGCTTCAGAGCTGATTAGGGGCGAAGTCCTGGGGGAACAGCTGTCAGGCTGGAGTTTCCCATTTTGGCTGCTTGGGGTGCTCTGCCCACTGGGTTTGGTCCAGATCGATAGTGGCCAGTACTTAGTGGATGTTTTCTCTGCAACTGAAAGGACAAGCTGGTTGAGTCTTACATGAGTATACCAGTGCAGGGACCAACAGGGGGCTACAGGGTGCATTAGCAATTGGAGGGTCCCGGTCTAGGGAATGTAGAGGGAAAAAGGATGTGTACCCTGGTTTGAGAAATTGGAAAAAGTTTTAGTGCACAGAGCTCTAGAATGAGGGCCAGCTTTAATACACGGGGCTCCAGAATGAGAGCCATAACCATGAGAATATAAAAGGTGGTATTTTCTGGCATGGCACATTAGATCTGTCATCTATCTCTGAGATATTTTCTAACATGACACAGTAGATTCCTAACTTGGCACAGTAGGTCTCTCACCTATTTCTCTGATAATAACCTATTTCATTTTCTCTTCTTTAGATTACAGTCTCCTGTTGGGGTGTTTAAAACCACACAGTTAGCTCAGATAAATGAAGTTTGTTTTGGTGTTAAGGTCAGTTGAGGTTCTGGTCCTTAAGGGGTCACTCAGGCCTTGCGCCTGGCTCTCTTCACCAGTTCCATCTATGTGAGGACAGGGTCAGGCCTTGCTTGACCAGAGCTTCCCTTTGAAGCATGAGGAGTCTCTCCTCTATATGGACTTTTTCCTTTGACTGGACACTGGCAGGATGAAATCCCTTTAAGTGAATCTCCAAGACTTCCCTGGCTCGGGATGACTGGTGACTCGCTGCCACAGGACATGCACAAAGTTGCGGATGCAGGACCCTAGGACCCAAGTCGACCTCAGAGGGTGGGGGCCAAAATATTGTCCCATCAAATCCCTCTTGCCAAATCAGATTAGAGCTTTAAGTGTGGTTGCTAAACCTCCAAGAGGATTGTTTGAATTAATTTGGTACATTAATTACCATACAACTCCTAAGTAAAGCTTGAACATTGACTTAAGCACTGTTAATAAATTCTTAATTGCTGTGGCAAAAATATTCTGACCAATAATAAAAGCTCATGGTAGGAGCCTGGTAGTGGCTGTAGCACAGGCTAGGAAAGGATGCTATTTACTGGCTTGTGTTGCTGGCTCATATTCAGCCTATTGTATACAATATAGAAATATCTGGCCAAGAATGGCATTGCCCACAATGGGCACAGGCCAGTCCAATGAAGGCAATTATTGAGGTTTCTCAGCTCAGGTGTATCAAGTTGACATTAAACCTATGCAGTAAGTCCTACAATTTGTTCTTTAAGGTCTATGAAGGTCATTTAAGTACTCAAAGTACAATGATTTAAACCATGCAAGGCAAAAGTTTCTAACAACATAGGCCATGAAACAAACCCAAGATAATAAAGGGGTTAAAAGTACCTTCTCAAATGAAGGCCATGTCACTTGTCCCCAGATTTTGAATTATAGCTTTGAAAAGGAAAGGGAAGGGGGGGCATTGTCACATACCAGCAGCAGGCAGATAATACTTAGGGCTCACCCAAATTGGTTACATTTGCACTGTCCGTGTGGTCACCGGAAGCAAAACCTAATTTTTCCCAAAGATATTAAAAGTAACATGTGCAAAGTATAACAGATATACAAAACAATTTTAGTATGTATGGGTAACTCTATATATGTCTGTTTTACTTGAGGCTGTAACTAGATATATAGTACCTGGTAGGTGGAACACAATTTCTTGTATATGCCATAATTACATTATAGAATTTTTAAAAGTGAACAGTACTTCATGCATACACTCATAAATAAGGTTCTAATAAATACATTTGGCGATGACACTTTGTAAAGGTTGTGCTAAGCAAAGGCACATGCATTGTAATCATACAGATAGATCTTAATATGCTGTTTAACAATGTCATACACACACATTTATGCACACATTCCTTTAAGAGATTTTATCCTAGCAGTTGTATTGAACCATCATATGCATTGGAAAAAACACCTTTAGAAACATTATTTAAAAACATGCAGCTCTGATTAATTGTGCTGCCAAGGCTAAGATGACATCTTGCACCTTTGGTTTTAAAACTATGATCTCATTGAAATACTTTAACAAGTGATGGAAAACAGAATTATATATAATAATTAAAGAACTGACAATACCAAAGGTACTTAGGCTGTTTCATTGGAGGGAAGGGATTGTAGGGGAAGCAATGTGCCACTGTCCAAGTACCAGAGTATGAATGAATCCAGGGATTTTTTTAAAATGGTCTCTGGTCAGAAGGACGGTTACATAACACAGGAGAAAAAAAATCTGTTAGTGAACCCGTAAGGCTCAAAAAATCAGGTCTTCAGATGTCTGGAAACAAGAAAAAACTGGAAAAGAAAATTTTTAGTTGTAATACCTGTGGAAAAATAATTTGGACAGAGAAGAAATAAAACCTTCAGATAAACAGTGTAGAAACCTAGGAACCTGGGTTCAAATCAGGCCATTGAAAAAAAAATTTTAGAGGCATGCCAAAAGTAAACTTAATTTTTGTTTGTGCGCAACATAGAATAAAACAAGTTTGAAGTGGCCACTTTGTTTTGACAAAAAACACAGAACATGGACACATGACAGTTACAAAGACACATTGAAGAACGGTTATGACAAACGGTTATAACACACAGACAGGTTTGGACAGACACATGACCTAACTGTATCCATTAACTCTGGACAGTGGGAAAATCCCCTTTTATCTAAAGTTGCCCTTCCTTGTCCAGGGCTGTAGACAATTATCACATTTACAAAGAATCACTTAGAGTTTAAGACATTTGCTTAGGTGGAAAATAGACTGTATGTCCTACTGTGCTTTGCAGCACAGCCTGTTCTTGTACACCTGCGAAGGATGGTGGACTGGGTAAGCAGGAAAATCTGGTGGCTTGTGCATATTACCTGCTAATTTAATGAGAATAAATTTAGTTAGTGGAAAAATCAAAAGATCCCAGCCAAGTGAAAGATTACTCCCTGAGGGAAATGCTGGATGCTAGTGAGGCAGGGTGTGGTCAGCAGACCTTCTTAATCTCAGATAGAGGCTTCTCAAAAGATCCCAGCCAAGTCAAAGTTTACTGCCTGAGGCAAAAACTGGGTGCAGGTTGGGCAGGGCGTGGTCAACACACCTTCTTAATCTCAGACACAGGGGCTTGTATCCCAAAGCAGACAAAAATGGATTTCTGAATAAAATGGGGTTTATAAGGAAAAAACAATGGAATGGAAAATGCCAAAATCTGAAATAATCCCTTAAAATTTAGGCAAAAGTTTTGTAAACAAAATATAAAAAACCAAAATTGTGAAAGGATCAGAATATGCCATTAAATAAATTGCAAGAGAATTAGAATATAGAAATATAGCATTAGTTATTACAAGGTCTGATGTAAATTCAGGCTTCCTGCCACGTGGTCTTGTTGTGGCTCAGCAGAAATGGGGCAGCTGTGCGGCAGACTGGGGAGAGGAGAGAGCTGTACGAAGGAAGTAAAGTTTTTTAGCCTCAGAAGATAGGGGAACGGCGTGGAGGACGAGTCCTCTAATGGGAAGCGGCGTGGAGGCATACATCCTCTAAAGGGGCTGGTCAGAGACTCCAGGTCTGGAGTGTCTCTGAAGCAGAACGGGAGGCTAAAATGAAGGAAGAATTGGAGGGTAGACAGGCAGAGAGAAGGAGGGAGAAGGAAGACGGAGGAAAGCAGGAGAGAGTACCGCCTTTGCACGGGAACCCAGTTCAAGCCTGTGGATTCAAAACAATGAGGGGCTAATGCTGAGAGAAGCAGAGGGAGAAGGGAGGAGTACAAGGGGAATGAAGTGGAGAGAGAGAGAGAGAGAGAGAGAGAGAGAGAGAGAGAGAGAGAGAGAGAAGAGCAGTACCTCATCCTGAAGCCAGTTGTCTGGAGAAATACTCGGCTGGCAAGTCCAGGGGTTGCAAAATGTCATGGCACCAATAATATTAAGTGTAAAAAAGCAGGAAACAAAAAAGGCACAGGAGGCATAGGTCACTCTAGGAGCATGCTTTACTTCCACGTGGGACAGCCAGCATGAGCCGCCTGCAGACACGTGGTGGGACCAGACAGCATGGCAGGGGGCAGAGAGAAAAGGGTGGGATGGGGACAGAGAGAGACAGAGAGGCACAGAGGAGAGCCTAGGTCGGCCACCCAAGGTCAAAAGCAGAGGTGGAGTTCTGGTCTAGTGTATAGGAGGGGGACGGGAGTCCTAAGAGGAATAGAGGGACTAGAGTGAAGGGCAAAGAATGCCTGTACATACAAGCATTCTGACCATTTACCAGAGCGCTGGCAGAAGTCTCTCAAAGCTGAGAGAATTCGGAGATCTAAGGTACTTAAAGAGTGTAGGAGACACTCCAAGGGTGTGAGGCCCAGGGCCTCTCCTTTGGAGTGTGAGGCTCCCATATTAGGAGGGGGCAGCTAGAGGGGGCAGAACATACACAGGGTTACACAGAAGGTAGGGGTGGGAGATAAGAATCTCCCCTCACTCAGGTGCCCGTCCGGCTGGCTGGCCGCCCGCGAGGCGACTTAGGAAGTCTTACCATGAGGGCCACATGTATAAACCCCGTGCTCGGTCATCACAAGTGTGATGAGTGCCCGATGAGGTGAAACGACTTCGGCGGAACCACGGATTAGGGCCCAATCAGATTCCGTAGCCCGAGAGCTGTGGAACCATAACACACACTCATAACTCTCATGCACAATCACACGGGAATAGAGTAGGGTTGGATAAGGAGAAAAGAGAAGGTACCTTTGGCCGAATTCTGGTGGATGCTGTTGTAGCCTGCACTCGGTATCTGGCTTACCGGCTACCCCGAAGGTGCTCCAAGGGGTGGGGGGCGGGCAAAATGGCGATCCGAGTCATGGCACCAGAATGTAAGGTTATGGCGCACTCCCCCCGGAATGAAAGGCCACGAGGTCTAAGTTCTTCCGGAGCAAAGTTTAATTCAGGGTAGCCGGGGCTAGGCTCAGGGGAGAGGTAGAGCCAAGCACAGAATGGCGTCTTGCTTGGGAATTTAAGGGAGAAGGTGGGAGCGGGATTCAGTGGGAGTGGGGGTGGGTAGCGCACTCTGCAGGAGTCTGGAAGGCGGAAAATTCCTGAATAATTGGTGGTGGCTCTATTTAGCATAGCCAAAGGCTATGCCTGGTAGAGCGGGGTTTTTGGACCTCCGGTCTTAGGTGTCTCTGTATTCCAATGGGCTTCTGGATCTCAACCTGACAAGGATGACCTTCAACTCTTGATCCTCCTGCTTAGCCTCCCACGTGCTGGTATTACAGGCATGCCCCACCACAGTTGACATGCTTACATTTTATGGAGCTGCAGCCTCCCACAGAGACTGAAGGAAATGCTGCAAGTGTAGAAGCAGGGAAACCTCTTTGGATGCTACTGCAGTAATACATAAGCCATGGATAGGAATAAAGGTATGAACTTGGGAAAGGATGGGATGCAGATTTGAGACTTACTTGAATGATTGATTGCATGTAGGTGACACAGGAGAAAGAGAAGAGGGTGATTCCTGGACCAGGGGGTAGTGATGCCATTGACTTACAGGAGGATCAAGAGTTGAAGGTCATCCTTGTCAGGTTGAGATCCAGAAGCCCATTGGTGTCTGGGTTGTTAGCTGAGTCATCTACACAAAGATTAAAGTCACTCATAAATAAAAAGGGAATGAGATGCTGAAGAAGGCTAGGCGGCAGGGCCCACATCCTCAGCAAGAGAGACATGCACTAGTGTGGGAGCCACAAAAAAACGGAAGCAGAAGAGGCCAAGAGGACAGGCTAGCAGGATGACTCTCTTCAAGAAGAGGTTGTTTTTAAAAATAAATAAATAAATAAATAAATAAATAAATAAAAGCTTGTAGTAGCATACATAGTAATGGGTTTCACTGTGACATTTTCATACATATATAATGAGATATTTTAAACATATTTACCCCCATTACCCTAGACCTCTTTCTTAGCTTTGTCCCTGCATTAATGCTCCCTGATCGTATTAAACCCTTCTATCCATATGCACATGAATGGAAAGATATAATATAGGGATTTTTAATCCAAACTTTGCTTGCCTTTCCAAGGCATAATCAACAAGTACCACACTCCAGAGCTTACCATATGAACTTGCCAAACTTTCAATCCTATAACCTACTGCCAAATCTTTTTTTTTTTTTTTTTTGGTATTTTTTAGACAGGGTCTCCCTTTAGTCCCAGCTGGCCTGGAGCTCACTCTGTAGACCAGGCTGGCCTTGAACTCACAGAGATCCGCCTGCCTCTGCCTCCCAAGTGCTAGGATTAAAGGCGTGTGCCACCACGCCCGGCCTACTGCCAAATCTTAACTGTGATGTTGATTTTTGATTTAGAGACCACCTCTGTGAGGTGTGTGTCAGGAAGTTTCCAGATAAGATTAACTGAAGGGGGAAGAAATTGTGGGTGGCACCATCCCACAGGCTGGGGTCCCAGACAACATGGAAAGGAGGAAATGAGTTGAACCCCAGCATTCACCTCTCTGCTTCCTGAGTGTGCAAGCCATTTGGCCAACTGCCTTGCATGTCTGTACCCCAAACTGCAAAACAAAATGAACCCTTCCTTTCTTAAGTTGGTTTTTAAAATATTTTATTATTTTTTTATTTTATCTGTATGAGTGTATTGCCTGCATGTATTCAGTGGGCCCATGTCATGCAATGCCCTCAGAGGTCAGAAGAGGGTGTCAGATACCCTGGAACTGAAGTTATCAACAATTGTTAGCTGCCATGTGGATGCTGAGAGCCAAACCCAGGACCTCTGCAAGAGCAGCAGGTGCTTTTAACTGCTGAGCTACCTCTCTAGCCCCTGCACACCCTTAAGTTGCCTTGTCAGGCATTTTGTCACCATGAGAAAAATACATAATAACACTAATCCTGAGAATTGTCAGTCACCCTTATGTCACTGACCTTACCTGGAGTACTAGATCAGATCTATAGAGTTACTCACATTCTCAGTTTGAGGTTACCCGGTTCATGGATGCTAAGCAGTTTTATGCAGCTAAGACATAGACTTTCAGGATATGCAATAGTGAGCCTCACAGAAGGCATCAAATCTAGACCCTTCCTGAGTTATTCCCCATCAGCCCCCAAAGTAAAATAATTACCCTCACTAGGGCTCTCCAACTGGGGGTAAAAATGAGACAATATTTACACAGATTCAGCTTATACTTTCCTTGTGGCCCACACTCATGCAGCCATCTGGAGAGAAAGGAGCCTCCTCCTGCCCATAATACCCTGATTAAACATGCCCCTGAGATTTGACCCGTCTAGAAGCCATCTGGCTTCCAACCTACGTGGCCATTATACATTGCAAGGCCCATCAAAAAGACCATTTTGACATCTCTCATGGGAACAATTAAACAGATCAACAGGGTAAATAGGCAGCTAAGCCTCTACTCCATGCTTCCTAAATTCCCAATCCCACACTCCCATGTCCGCAGTGTACATCTCAGGAAACCCAGAACACTTTAGATCAGTTTACAACCACCAGAAGGATAGTTACAAAGATCAAAAAACAATCTAGTGCTCCCTGGATCCTCCCAATGAGAGATCTTAATAATTCTTACCAAGGCACACATTCAGGACCAAATCCCTACAAATTCTAATTGAGCCTGTCTTCATGGGCACAGTCTTAGGCCTTGTGACCCATTTCTAAAGCCTGTCTTAATTGTCAAGCCAATCCAGAAGGGCTATTTAAACTTACTTCCTTTCCACATATGCTGGGGGCATATTGGCAAATAGATTTCACTCACAAATGCACTTGTGCAAGGGACCCAGATATCTGCTAGTGCTAATGGCTTCCTTCACGGGATGGTTACGGACTTTCCTCACTAAAACAGAAAAGGGCCCTGGAAGTAACCAGCATCCTACACAACACAATCTTGCTTGCTTTGGGCTTCCCTAGTCCCTACCGTCTGATGATGGCCTGGCTTTTATTTCCACTATCTTCATAACACCGGCCATCTTCAACCTTCTAGAAAGGTTGAAAGGGCAAAACTCAAGAGACTTCTCACCAAACCCACACTCAAGACTCCATAGTCTTGCCAACTGTCCTCCCAATCTCATCTTTAAATTTCCACATCGCCCCCAAGTCTCATCTCAGCCTTTCAGAGTGCTTCACGGTAGGCCCTTCCTCCAGCCTGGTGTCTTATGTCTATTGTTTTATGTCCTGGGGACAGGCAATCAAAGCCATCACCAATGACCACAAGCCCCAAACTTGACCTCAGTTTTCAGGATTTCATCCTCCTGTTAGCTCAGAGGGTTGGGTCTATTTGAAAACTCTCAGAGAAGCTGGTTGTGGTGGTACTCGCCTTTAATCTCAGCACTCAGGAGGCAAAGCCAGGTAGATCTCTGTGAGTTCTAAGCCAGCCTGGTCTACATAGCGAGCTCTAGGCCAGCTGGGATTAAAGGGAGACCCTGTCTCAAAAAGACAAAAAACAACAACAATGACAAAAAAAACTCTCACAGGATAAAATACTATTTGAAGCTTTTGGGCCTAGACCTTATTAAGTCCTGCCCATGTTTCTAATCACAGTCAAGCTATAAGGCCAATATCAAGCGATCTCACCTACCCTGTTAAGTGACTGTATAGCCCTAGAAGCTCCAAGGGCCTGCTCCTTTGTGCATTTGGAGACCTCCATCTCTTCTTCTGTCGAGATCCAAGAGAAACCCACTCTCAAACACTGTGTGTACTTGTTACTTATATCCTTTATTGAATACAGGAGAAAACCAACCTAAGGTATAAAAGGTTTATTCGGGCTCACAGTCTGAGGGTGCAGTGGATGATGGCAGGAAACATGAGGCAGCTGCTCTCATTGTGCCCACAGTCAGGAAGCAGACAGGTGGATAGTGGCTGCTGTCCTGCGGATGTCCGCCTTTTTATTTGGTCTAGGACTACAGCCTATGGGATGGTGCCACATTCAGGGAAGGTGAGGCGTGTTTCCATGTCATTTTAAATCTTGACAAGTTAACAAAGAAGATTTATCATCATAAAAAAACCTCTAGATTCTAACTAGTAGCCAAAATTCTTTCTTTCACTGTCCTGAATTTTGTGGTTTAATTTTATAAACTCTCTCTTTATTTCATCAACATTCTGTATGATTCAACCCGGTGTACAAAATTCATCTTAGACTTTGTAGAGTATTCCTAGACCAAAGCCACCACTTCCCTGGAGCCAGCCTGGTCTACATAGTGAACTCCAGGCCAGTTGGGACTAAAAGGAGGCCCTGTCTCAAAAAGCCCCCCCCCAAAAAAAAAAAGAAAAGAAAAAAGACTCCTGTCTTTAACCTCTTGCTCTAATATTGCTGGGCTCTTAGCCTGGATATCGGCTTCTTTTCATCTCTGCAATCACTATTTATCATAAGCTGTACCTGCCTGCCATGCTGAAATCACCTTATGATGTTTCTACAAGAGGATGGCTTCTGCTCTAGTCCGCAGCCTTGCCCCCATGGATATTGTCCTGGCTCTGTCATAGTCTCTCCTGCCTCCCCTGGCCATTGGATCTGAAGGTACCAATCACTGGTTTTCACCCTCTCAAGTTCTCTCAAGTGACCGCCTTAGGGTTGGGAGATTAAAACAATTTCTCAGCAAATCAAAATGATGTCTAAGCACCAAGCACCTGTTTCCTTAGGACTTATTGTTACTATTGACAAATCACTAGTCACTCATACACTATATTCCACAGTCATGAATTCAATAGCTATGAATTGTAGGCTTTTACAAGACAGCCATTGTGCTGAGCAGAGTATTTTACAGGCTAATGAGCAGAGACAATAAGGCAAATTCACAAATACTTATAGACTGAAGACAACAAGCTTCTCACAAGGGCCAGAACATTCTGATTCCTGAGATTTCCTTTATCTGTGATTCCATATCTTCTACCAACAAGCTTCAGGAGCAAGTGTGATGGTTAATTCCAGTTGTCAACCTGATGAGATCTGGAGTCATCTAGTGGAGACAGTCCTCTGGGCACACCTATGGGAGATATCTTGATTAGGTTAAAAGAGTTGAGAAGACCCCATCCATTGTAGATGGCATCATTCCCTGGGCTAAGATCTTGGACTGTATAAAAAGGAGAAAGTTGGGGCTGGAGCAGTGGCTCAGGCGTTAAGAGCACTGACTGCTCTTGCAGAAGACCCAGGTTCAAATCCCAGCACCCACATGTCAGCTAACAACCATCCATAACTCCAGTTTCATGAAATCTGAAGCCTTCTTCCATGGGCACTGTACGACACAGGGGCACCTGCATACATGCAGCCAATACACTCATACACATAAAATAAAAATAACAAAATATTTTTTTAAAGGAGAAAGTAGGAGTAGAAGCATCCATCACTCAGCTTTCTGATTGTGGGCCTGATGTGACCAACCACAAGTTCCTGACACCTTGCTTTCTTTCTTCACCACAATGGACTTTACCCTTAAACCATGAGCCAAAACAAACCCTTAAGTTAGAGTAATTTTTTTTTTTTTTTTTTTTTTTTGTCTTTTTGAGACAGGGTCTCCCTGTAGCCCCAGCTGTCCTGGAATTTGCTCTGTAGACCAGGCTGGCCTTGAACTCACAAAGATCCACCTGCCTCTGCTTCCCAAGTGCTAGGATTAAAGGCGTGCACCACCACAAGTTGGGGTAGTTTTTCACAGCAAAAGGAAAAGTAGCTTAGTCAGCAGGCAAGAGAGGGAAGGAAGGGGATGCTTTTCTTTAAGGTGTAAGAGGTGTTCATTGGCCAAGAACTTGCCTAGCATGCATGAGGGCTTGAGTTTCATCTTAACACTGCAAAAAAGAAAATTATTTTTTTTAGAGTAGAACTGTTTGAACTTTCGTCTCTGTTTCCCTTGGTTCCTCTTCCAACAGTGCTGTTGCTGTTCTAGACTAAGAACAGGTGTGGCTCCTTGAATGACTTCTTCCTTTAATAGACATTATAATAGTCCCATTGCAGCTGGCACTCCAGGAATGTGTGTGGCTGTGTTTATTTTCTCGAATTAAATATTTATAGAGCCCACTGTGAGCCTGCAGTCAAAGAAGACCTTGTTCTCCTACCTTCCCAGGTTTCATGGAGTCAATGCAAAGCAGGCTGGGTAAAGCACACCTCAGAACAGAAGCCAGCGGAGAAACCTGTTTGCCAGGGACGCTGTTGTCCCAAGTAGGGAGGGAAGGAAACCTGAGCTAGTTCCAACAGCAGCGGGGCCAGGGCAGCTTTGGCTCAATGTCCAGAGGAGGGCAGTGGTGTGCGGTAGATCCAGCCAAGTGTAGTGCAGATTTCAGCCTTTCCTGACCCTGCCAGTCTCCAAGAAGCAGGGACCCAACTTAGCTGGGAGGTGTCTTGTGATTTGTTTCCTTTTGCCCAATCCCAACATTTCCTTTCACAAGCGAGCTTTGGGCAGGGGTTCCCAGTCCAGTGTACTTCATTAACTGCTTATTGAGCACCTATTCCAGGGTCCGTCTCCCTAGTAGATGCGCTGCATTGAAGGCAAAGAGGTGTACCATAAGCTCAGGACCGAGGAGGGTGCGGAGGTTAGGCAGGTTTATCAATCAGAACTGGAGGCAGAAATACGTATCTCCGCAAGGTGGCGCACAACACTGAGGGTTCCGCAGAGGCCTAAACAGCCCATGCCTTCTCAGGTGTTTGGGGAGCTAGGGGGTAAAGCCTTCCCAAGGCAGGTCCACAGAAAATGTCAGCATGTGCATCAAGTGCCAGAAGACAGAAGTTTATTGCTTCTGAGAAGCAGCCCAAGGCTGATCTCCAAGGACTCGCTTTCAACAGTCTCTGGATTTTCTTTCTTTATTGTTTGTTTGTTGTGGTGGTGGTGGTAGTGATGAGTTGTTTGCTTTTTTTCTTTTTCTTTTAAAATTTCTTCATTTTATGTGTTTGAGTGTTTTCATGTATTTAAGTGCACCTGTGTCAGGCAATGCGGCTAAAGTCAAAAGAGGCCGTTGGATCCCCTAGGGCTGGAGTTACTGATGATGGTTAGCTGTCCTGCAGGTGCTGGGAACCAAACCCAGATCCTCTGTAAGAAGCAGCCGGTCCCTGTAAGTGCTGGGCCAACTCTTCAGTCCTGGGTCCTTTGGTCTCTGAGACAAGGTCTTATATGTCAGCCTGGAACTCGTGGTAATCTTCCTTCCTCTGCCTTCTGAGTGCTAAGATTACTGTTGTGAGCCAACAGACTGAGCTTGTATTTATTCATTTATTTATTTGCTTGTTTGTTTGTTCCCCAGTACTGGAGATTGAACCCAGGGTCTTCTACATTGTTAGGCAAGCACTCTACTTAGGAACTCTCTGGCCAGCCAGCTCCCTCACTCTCCTGAACCCTGGAACTGCCACAAGATTGCCTTGAGGCTGGGGAGGGAAGAAGGGGCTAGAAGGGGAAAGGCAGAGATAAGGAAGCCCCTTCAAGGTCTCCAAGCTCCGTGGCCAGAGATCAATGTCTGTGAGAATTCATGCTGCCCCACACGGAGGAGGCAGCAGGTGCTCCCCCTGCACCCCCCCCCAAGAATGCTGACATTTTTATCATTTGTGCTGGTAATAATCTCTTTAAAAGATTTCAGATAGAAACAACACACCTTAAAAACAACAGGAGGAAAAAGCCTTCAGGGATTTGTTGTTGTTTTCTTGGGGAGGGGAGGGTTGTTTTCCCAAGGGTGTTGAGCACAAAGAAGCTCCGAGTGAACCTTAGGGATCAGCAAGGAAGGCCACCCTCAGTGCTATCTCCTCAGGGTGAAGCAGGTCAGGTCGGGTTACAAGCTGCCCAACCTCTGCAGCTGCCTGTTCTAGAGACTAGAAGCCAACCAGGCAGGGTCACCGAGATTCCCGAAGCTCCCGGCTCGGCTCATCAATTTCATCTGAATCTGATTAAAATGAAATCCAAGACCAAGTGCTGGAAGAAAAGGGCAGGATTTGACCCCCACCAGCCGCATCCCCTCAGTCCCTCCCTCTCCCCGGCTCTCTGGCCTGGGTCCCATCACCACTCAGCTCAAATTTCTCCTTTCCCTGGGTAGCCCCGCACTGCCCAGAAGCCCCGCCCCGCACTGCCCAGAAACCCCGCAGAATGGCCCCGTTGTAGGCCACACAAACCAAAATAGCAGTATTTTCTGTTTTCTGCCTCAGGGAGATTCACTTAAAACCCCAAAGTCCCAGATGTGGACGACAATGGAAGTTGTTGTTGCAAATTAGCGATCCTGGAAGTGGTGAGAGGCAGGTAGTCGGAAACCAGCCAGTGGGGTGGGCCTGGCTGTGGGAGAGAGGACAATTACACAGTCACTCCAATAACCCAATTAGCAAACTCTGGCAGGAAATCTCTTCATCAACTAAGAAGCAGGGTAGGGAAGGTGGGAACTGAGGACTAGGAACTGAGGGAGCCGGGGAGCTTCTGGATTGAAGAGCTAGGAGTCAAACTTCACCTCCTATGCTGCCAAATGCTATTTTTATCATTTTTTAAATGTTCTGGGTTCTTTTTTCTAAACCATGCCCTGGGGCATTGCATGAATAGTGTTTGCATTAATTAATGAATAGGATGACATCTCTACTCTGCATTGGGCTCAGCTCCGCTGTGGAAACCCTCTGGGTGGCCTGAGGAACAGGGATTGTGGAATCCTGATGGATCACAGCTGTCAAGTCATGGCCATTCAGTAGGAAAGGTCAGTCGCTGCTCCTCTAGCATCTTCCTAGTATGAGGGCTGTCTTGGGTTTGAGGGGAGAGGGGCAGGACACCATGTAAATAGAACAGGGTCAGGAGTCGTGAGCAAAGACCAGGAGGAGCAGGCACAGCTCTCCCGTGGGGCTGGAACGGTGACCTTACCAGCCTAGAAGAATAACCTGTGGGGAAAGAGGGCCCTGGAGCAAGCAGTGAGAAGTAGGAGCAGGGTGAGGATGGTCCTCGTCCCACATCCCTGCCATGGCTTGATTTTTCTGTCAGTCACAGGGCATGGGACTAGCCTGGGAGCATGCTTAGTGTGGCACCCGGGACTGCAGTGTGTGGCACACAGAGGACTCATCTTTCACGGCAGAAAGTACAGAGAGAAAGGGTGAAACCTGCCACCACTAGGTGCCCTGTAACTAGGAGCACGTGGAGAGGAATGGAGGGCATGGGCCTGCCCTGTGTCGGCCTCCTCTTCCCAGTTACTCTCCTTCTCATTTTTTCCTCTCTCATCCTCACCCCCACTTCCAGCCTCTGTGGGAGAGAAAAATGTCAAGATGAGGAAAGCTCGGTACGAAGGCCTGGTGCTCTGCGTCCCTCCTGTTTGACCAGTTCTAAGCACCCTGCATCTGTTCCTCTGCTATGTGAAGCTTCTCCCTCCTTATCAGCTGTCTTGTCTTCAGAGTGCAAGGCCAGGAAGGCCAGCACTGCCTTTGTGACTCAGGACCTGAGACAGGGCCATGCAGAGTCCCGTGTAGTGAATATTTACTGGTGCCCCAAATGACAATACATGGAGAAACCACCAGCCCCTAAAAGTCTTAAGGGAAACATTTCTCTTGTTCACTGATGGATAGAGTTTCTGTAGCCTGGGAGATGTTGACTTGGGCATATGTGTTGGGATCTGTGTAGCTGTCTGCACATGGCCTACGACTTGAGAACATGTCCAACTTGGCTACACTTGGCACAGCTTTCCTTCTTTCATTCTGGTTGGAACTCAGACTACTAGCAAGCCTCCTCTGCACAAGGCAGGGATGGAGTATGTGCATAGATCAATGAATCCACCCACACAATACTGACTTTTCTCAGGACAACCCAAAGTCAGCCGATTTCACCTCAGTTTTCATAACTGCCCAGTGTACCTCACTCGACTCCCCCGCTCCCCCTAGGGCTTCAAGATTGGAACCCTGAAAGATGGATTCTTGGTTGGCCCCACACCCTGTCAGCAAATCCAGGCCCCTAAGGTGACTGAGGTTTTCAGAGTTGACTCCCTTTTGTACAAGTCAGAAGAGCCTCAGCAGCCAAGAAGTTCCTCCAAGAGGCAGGAGCCATGAAACGAATCCCAGGCTCGGCTTTGGGCAGAGGTAGGAGAACTACTTTGAAGGCTGAGGGTCACCCTGAGGTGCTCTGAGAACACTGGCTTGCCCCTGCCAGCCCCTGCCAGCCCCTGGCCCATCTCCAGCTGTGCTCAGCTGTGAGGCCCACACAGCCTCAGCTCTAAGCAAGCCCTGACAAGAGATGGTCTTGGAGCTCACCCTGACCTCAGAGCACTCACTGCAAGCACAAACAGGCCATCCAAATGCCTCCTAATTTCCGGGGGGGGAGGGGGCAGACCAAATGTGTCCGTTGTTCTTGGGTCATGTTTTGGTTCAATTCCAGGTGGCTGGCACCATCACCTCCATCAGGAGACAGAGGCTAGGGGAGCTGAATGGGAGACTTACTTTGAAGCTGGCGGCACTGACCTCTGGTGCGCTGTCTGGGTGTTCTGAAGACTTTCAGCTGCTCTGAACTGCAGAGCCTTCTCCTGGCTGACTTGGGGCTTTTTGGATCTGGGTGATGGTGAAGCAGAGCTTTGGCAAGAGCCTTAGAAGCTGCTGCCAGGAAAGCAGCTGAAGGAAGATGATTAGACCCGGTAATTGGTTGCTGTTTTTCCCTTCCCCTTTCCCCTCGGACAACAGTGACTATTTCTAGAAAAAGCTACGGTCCAGACCAAGGCTAAAGTGCCCCAATTCTAGGGGAAGCTCTTGACCTCTAGCCAGGCTGATGCTTCTCATCACTCCTTACCTTGGGTGGCTGGTCTGGAACGTGCTATGTAGACCAGGCTGGCCTTGAACTTGAACAGAGATCCATCTGGCTCTGCCTCCTGAATGTTGGGATTAAAGGTGTGTGCCACTGTGCTCAACCTGAAATGATTCATTAATTTTTTTTCTTTTTTCCTGGCTGAGAGATGTCTTAGCAGTTAAGAGCACTAACTGCTCTTACAAGAGGACCTAGGTTCAATTCCCAGCACCCACATGGCAGCTAACAACCATCCATAACTCTAGTTCTAGGGGATCCGACGCCTTCTTCTGACCTCCACAGCCATGGATACAATTATACACATGGTTACACTTATACACTTGGGAAATAATTCATACACACAAAATAAAAATAAAAGTAATAAATAAGAATTTTTTTTTCAAAATTTATTGTGTTTGTGAATGGGTGTCACAGCACGCATACAGAGGTCTGAGGACATCTGTGAGAGTTGCTTCTCTCCTTACACATGTGGATCCCAGGGATCAAACTCAGGTTATCAGTCTTGGCAGCAAGCACACTTATCCACTAAGCCATCTCATTGGGCCTGTGGAATGATTCTTGAACCCCATGTTGTCCCCTTCCCTAAAGCAATGTGGATTTTACCTAACCCATGTTCATGCTCAGAGACTATGTATCTTACAACTTTGCATCCAGGGTCACCTTAACATGGAGTCCCCAGTTCTAGCTGCTTAGGGAGATTCAGCCAAGCCTATGGCAAAGCACTTCATTAGAGGCTTTTGTTCTGGTGAGCTGACTCATCACTTACTGAGATAAGCTTGCTTCTGGGCTGGTTCCAGGACCCTGGCCCTCCTGTTGGCCATTTCACCAGACCAGATGGCTCATATTAGATCTCAATTTGCAGCCTGCCACCCTTTGTGGGCATGTGCTTTGGGTTTGTCCCAGACTGCTCAGCTGGTCCCTCAGGGGATCTAGGAAGTCCTCACCATTAATTCTAGCTCAGCACAGAGGCTATGGGTCCAATTTCCAGTTTCTGCCAGGCACCTACTGATCTGAGCTCTGACTCAGAATTGTAGACTTTAAGCTTGAAGACAGAGCTCAGTTGGGGTCCCTGGGAACCCTGCAGTGGGTCTTAAGAATCAGGGCTGGGGGGCAAGGGGATGGAGAGATGGCTCAGCAGTTAAGAGTACTTTCTTCTCACCCAGAGAACTTGTGTCCAGTTCCTAGAACTCATGTGGCAGGTAACACCCAAGCACACATGTGGTGAACTTACACACATATGGGAAAAACCTCATACATATAAAATAAAAATAAATAAAAATCTTGCTGTGCATGGTAGTACATACCTAATTAATTCTAGCAGGTGGATCTCTGTAAGTTCAAGGTCTATATCATAAGTGCCTGGTCAGTTGGGGCTACAGGGAAACCCTGTCTCAAAACAGTAAAAAAAAAAAAACAAAAAACAAACAACTAAATAAAAATACCCACCTTCATGTCCTATGAAGAACACATTAGTCAATGGATTTCAGATTTTACTTTATGTATGTTATATCTGGGCACCTCTGGGAGTTTATGTGCATCATTTGTTCAGGGGCTCACTGAGACCACAGGGCACTGGATCCCCTGGAACTGGAGTTGCAGGTGGTTGTGAGCTGCCTGATGTGGGTGCTGGGAACAAAACCAGGGACCTCTGCTAGGGTAGTAAGCTCTTTAACCACTGAGCCAGCTCTCCAGCCTGTAATTAAGGAATTTAAAGTGTTTAGAGTCTGAACAGTGAGGATGGTATATATTTGAGACATTTGAAAAGCTATGGCAGGGCAGACCTAATTGGGTGTAGGACTGAAGAGGAAGAGCGGTCATATGTAGAGCCCACAACTCTGATATTCTGAACATTTGTAGCCAGGAAAGCTGTATTTGAGAGTCTGCTGCAATATATTTATTTGATCTTGAATAATTATGACCTTGAATTGCTCCTCTGTAGAGATAGAAATATTTTTTCCTTCCAACCTAACTGGGAGAAAGGCAAAACCTGTGTTTACATCTCCTGGGTAGCAGACACAATTTTATTCTGAAAATGGAAAGAAATAACATTTAAAGGTATTTTAAATTTGAAAAAGACATAGCACACTGTAAATCAAAACAGGTGTATCCCTTGAGTGCATCGCATGGAGGGCTGAGAGATGAGGAGAGGGGCAGGTACTTTGGTCGGACTAATAAAAGCAGATACTGTTTTGCCTCCCTGAGTATGTTGCTTCCTCCTGATTAAAGCCTAGAGACCTCTTAAGAAGGAAGAACTTGGTGCCGGTGCGGTGGCACATGCCTTTAATCCTAGCACTCGGGAGGCAGAAGCAGGCAGATCTCTGTGAGTTCAAGGCTAGCCTGGTCTACAGATTGAGTTCCAGGACAGCCAGAGCTACAGGGAGACCCTGTCTCAAAAAGACAAAAAAGAAGAAGAAGAAGAAGAGGAGGAGGAAGAACCAAGCGCAGCGAGTTCATTGGGTGTGTTGAGTTGCTGGAGAATGATCCCATCACTTATGAGGAGTAGTTACGTTTCCGAGAACTCTCCACGTCTGCTGAGCTCCAGGTTCCTGTTAGCCGGCCTGTGCCTGGCTCGGCACACAGCCAGAGCTTATAAATGAGGTGGGTAAGGAGGAGCGTGCCATCTCCGTGTTTGCTCACTCTCACAAGCTGCTTTCACAAGTCTCTCTGAGACTTCTTGGCAAGGGCTGTGGAGCTTGCCACCAAGACTAAGGCCGGCTGGCGACAGAACAGGGAAAACAGGAGCCTGCAAAGCGCAGGCAGGCAGGAAGCACTGGGGCCCGTTCCAGAGACCCATCGCTCCCAGCGGGACTGCCATCACGACCTGAGATCTGCCAGGAAGTTGTGAAATGAAGCTTCCGGAAGCCTACCACAGAGCCAGGAAGAGTGTGGGTTGAGGTTCCTTTGGTGCTCTGCGTGTCTCTACAGAAGAGAAGATTCTACTGGTTCTTTGGTTGTCTTCCCAGCCCCTTCCAAGCCCATGATGAACCTAAACTGGATGGCAGAGAACTTCCTCCAACCCTGTCAATGGATGGAGAACAGCCCTGAGCTTCCCATCAGAATCTAGCTGAGTCTCCTATGAGCTTTATTTTTCTTCTTTTTTGAGACAGGGTCTCCCTTTAGTCCCAACTGGTCTGGAACTCACTCTGTAGACCAGGCTGGCCTTGAACTCACAGAGATCTGCCTGCCTCTGCCTCCCAAGTGCTAGGATTAAAGGCGTGTGCCACCATGCCCGGCTTAAAGATGGTTCTTAGCTGCCATGTGGGTGCTGGGAATCAAACCCAAGTCCTCTGCAAGAGCACTTGGCTCTCTTAACCGCTGAGCCATCTCTCCAGCCCGGAGTCTCCTATGAGCTTTTGTGAGGATCCACTGAAACAAAGCAGGAAGAAACCCTTTGCAATTTGAACGGTTCCTTTAACTGGAGAACTTGCTTGCTCCAGACACAGAAGTGAAGGCCTGGGGGACTAGAGTCACCAAGCAAAGCCCTATGAGCTTGGCTCTCCGGCTGTTCCAGCTCTTCTCCTGGGGACAGAGAGAAGGGACGGTTTCCTAGGTCTTCTTTTTGGTTTTGTCTAATGCAAGCATCTCAGGCTCCCACCATGTTATGGATTCCTAATGAAATGGAGTTTTCAAAGACTACAAAACTGTTTTTCTTCCTGGCCAAGGCTTACCCTTGCCACTGGTCTCAACATAAGAGCAGCTCCCCAGTGCAAGGACCAAGAGGGGCCCTGTTTGTAGCAGGATTTGCATTTAAAACATGACAGGGTCTTTACCCCTTATCTAGCAAGAGTGAGTAATCTATTTGGGATATTTAATAAAAACCAGACATTACCTCACTGGTGTCTTATCCAAAGCCACGCTAGTCTTCCTATTAACTCCAGCGATTTGGGGTCTTTTGCCACGTTAAGCAGTATAGAGAGATGTCAAAAACTCTCTTGTTTTGGGTAAAGGGAGTCACAGAACACACAAATTTGAGAAGCTCTATTGTATTTATACTCAAGTCTGTTCCCTACCACCCCTCAACACAGTCTGTTTTCTTCATTTTGTGATCAAGACAGAGGAATTAAAGCTTTAGCCCATCCCCCAAGTCCTCCTGACTCCAATCAACTCTAATCTGGTTTCCCTGCTTCCTCTTCCCTAAGGAGTAAAAGGAGCTTTCTGTGTGAACTCCCACCAACCCCAGGAAAGTGCCAGTGTGGTTGCTGGGGAAACCAGCCAGAGACAGACTCCTTCTCCAGAGCTATGGCTATTCTCCAATGGAGGTGTCAGAGAGATAGCGACTGGGGCAGTAGTCATATGCCCTATAAGCAGCTGCCTGAGCTACAGAATGAGGTAGGCCTCACGTCTCCCCCAGATACAGAAAAGGCTGACTATATCTTGAAGAAGGGCCTGCTCCTTGGACAGTAATGAGATCATACATGGGCCACCTCATAGTGATCAGATAGTATAATCCCAGGGCAGACAATACTACATTTGTGTTTTCCAGTAGGAAGACTGAGGCCCTATTAAAACTTTTTTGTGTCCATTATCATCTGTTAGGTGGTACAAAAGAATAATTGTCAGTTTTGATCAGAGGCATCTTGATACGATAAATCATAGGAAGATATCCACAGCCTGAATCAATGCTTAGGGGAGCATGTGGAAATAAAGTGACAAGAATTCTGGACTTGCTTTAAAACATGTTAGCAGAGGAACTAAAGAGGTGGCTCAGCAGTTCAGAGCACTGGCTACTACCGGGGTTCAATTCCCAGCACCCACATGGCAACTAATGACTACCTGTAACTCCAGTTCCAGGGGATCTGACACCTTCTTGTGGCCTCCACAGGCATTTCATGCACATGGTGCACCTACATTCATGCAGGCAAAACACATACACAAAATAAAAATGCATTTTAAGCTGGGCATGGTGGTGCATGATTTTAATCCTAGCACTCGGGAGGCAGAGGCAGGTGGATCTCTGTGAGTTCAAGGCCAGCCTGGTCTACATAGTGAGTTCCAGGACAGCCAGAGCTACAGGGAGACCCTCTCTCAAAAAGACCAAAAATAAATAAATAAATAAATAAATAAATAAATAAATAAATAAATAAAATTTAAAACTACTTAACATGTTAGCAGGAGAAACTAAGGCAAATATGGTAAAGTACCACCAGTTAAGTCTAAGTAATGAATAATGTGATTTGAACATACTATTTACTTAACTTTTTTTGTTGTTTGTGGCAGGTTGTCAATCTATGTACTTCAGACTGACTTCAAACTGCTCCTTCCTGGGCCTCCCATGTTCTGTGACTACAGCATCGTGTCTGGCTGTGTAGATGATGTAATATTTCCAACATTAGTTTTTTCCAATCCCATAATTAGAGTTGAGGGTATAGCTCAGTGGTAAAACCTTGCCTGATGTGTACAAGACCCTGGGTTCCAGCCCCAGCACCACAAAATAATTAATGGGGAACAAGTATAGAAGGCAAGCCACCAACTGTGAGACTGGAAAAAGAGAAACGGGGAGGGGGCTGTGGAAGGAACTTGGGACTTCTATATGCTAGGCAAGTGCTCTACGACTGAGCTACACCTCTAGCCTGAGAGAAGCTATTTAAAACACAGGAAACTGATGGATTCCTACAAGTTTTTTCACCAGTCTCATAGATGAAAACAACAAAAGTTAGAAGAAAACAGAATACACACTGCTAATCTGGAAAATGCTAATTAGAAAACAAGACAGCAATTTAGCCACATTAGAGTAGGAAAAATGTAGACCTGTAGAATTCGATACATTCTGGGCTTAATGTCTTTGGCCTCTGTATGTCCTACAGATGGCAGCTATCTAGGGTAGAATCACACTTGGGCTCTGCCTCTTGGCAAACACCTATTTATAATCCCAGAATTTGTGGGTCTGGAAAGCCTGAAGTAGGATCTGTAGTTCCAGCCCAGCCTGGGCCACTTAGTGAGATCTTGTCTCCAATTTTATGGCTGGGAGATGGCTCATTAGGTAAAGGCCCTTACCGGTAAGCTTGAGCACCTGAGTTCAATCCTTGGTACCCACACAGAGGAAAGAGAGAATCTACTCCCAAAAGTTGTCTTTTGATTTCCACATGTGGCCTGCTCCCTGCACATACATACACACACACACACACGCTCACACGCACACGCACACGCACACGCACACGCACACACACTTATGCACACAAATAATAAATGCAGTAACATTTTAATGAATTGATTTCTGAAAGCTCTTCCATTTTTAAGATATTTGTTTTTACTTTATGTGTGTGAGTATAATACCTGCATGTATGTAAGCGCACCCATGTAGTGAAATACCTGCAGAGGTCAGAAGAAGGCTTTGGATCTCGTGGATCTGGAGTTACAGATGATTGTTAGCCAACATGTGGGTGCTGGGATTCAAACCCCAGTCTTTTGCAAGAACAGCCAGTGCTCTTAACCATTGAGCCATCTCTCCAGCCTGTTGAGATTTATTTTATGTGTGTATTTGCCTATATGTATGTAAGTGCACCGTGTACATGCCTGGTGCCTGCAGAGGTTAGAAGAAAGTGGCAGATCTCCTGGAACTGGAGTTAAGGATGGGTGTTAGCTGCCATATGGGTGCTGGGAGTCAAACCCAGGCCTCTGCAAGACCAACCAGTGCTCTTAGCTGCTGAGCCAGCTCTCCAGCCACAGTTCTTCCATTTTTTTTTTAATTTTTTTTTATTAATTTTATTTATTTTTGTATGTGTATGAATGTACTGTCTGCATGCAAGTCTGTGCACCCGTGTCGTGCAATGCCGCGGAGTTCAGAAGAGGGTCTCAGATTCCCCTGGAACTGGAGTTCTCCTGGAATTGGAGCTTCAGACGGTTCTCAGCCGCCATGTGGGTGCTGGGGATCGAACCCGGGTCCTCTGTAAGAGCGGTCGGCGCTCTTAACCGCTAGGCCATCTCTCCAGCCCCCTAGTTCTTCCATTTTTTAATCTATTTTTTTTCCATGATATCAGAACCTTTGGCCCAACTTTCATCTCTGTGTGATTAACTCTCAAAGCATATTTTCTAGCCCTTTTCTCCCTGAACCACTTATATACATCCACCCACTTGCTTCTTACTCCTTCTATTGTGTTGAACTAGTCATCTACATCAATTATCTGTATCACCATGGTCTCAAAACAGCTCCTTTTAATTCTCATTTCTGTCCATAGCACACTCAATAAATATCTATTTTAATGGTCATTAGTCCTTTCAATTTGTACTTCTTCCCACTGAAATTACCCCAGGCAGAACTGCTGATTTATCCTTCAAAAATTCTGGGCTTCCTCATGCCCCCCCCCCAAAAGCTCTTATATTTCCCCTAAAATATTGCTTTACATCAATTATTGGCAAGCTCAAAAGCATTATGATGGCCCACTGCCAGCACAAGAGAGTCCAAAATCCTTAACCATTTGTGTGCTGCCTACAGATTTGGTGCAGATATCCTTCCCCAGCTTTACCGTCTTCCATCCACTGCTCCAGGCTGTGTGTTTTCCTTTCTTTCCTGTTCTGTCCCAAGATGCCTCTGTCTACTCTTCAAAGTCAAGTCCAGTGTCTCAGCCCAGATCACTGCTAGAACCATTCAGATAACCCAGGCTAGTGTAGCTTCAGTTCTGGATAAAGTTCATTTTGGGGAAAGAGGTCTGGAAAATCCGTGTTCTCTCCATTCTCAGACTTCTCTCTGTAAATAATAATCTCAATGGCGCTGGGACTGAGGCTCAGTATCAGTACCTCCCTAGTATATGGAACATCCTAAATTTAACAATGTGCACACGTTCTCTCTCTCTCTCTCTCTCTCTCTCTCTCTCTCTCTCTCTCTTAAATTTCTTAGCAGACTCAGGAAACAGGTGGGAGGAATAGACACGGTCATTCAAAAGTATGTCATACAAGTGAAGGATAGAGTCAGGCTTAGTGGTGCACATCCTGTAATCCCAGCACTCAGGAGGCAGAAGCAGGAGGATTAAAGAGTTTGAGGCCAGCCTGGGCAACATAGCAAGAACTTATCTCAAAACTCTAAACAAGGGGCTGGAGAGATGGCCTAGCGGTTAAGAGCACCAACTGCTCTTGCAGAGGACCTGGGTTCAATCCCTAGCACCCACATGGTGGCTGAGAACCGTCTTTAACTCCAGTTCCAGGGGAATCTGACACCCTCTTCTGACCTCCGTGAATTTGCATGACACAGGTGCACAAACCTACACGCAGACAGTACATTCATACACATATGAAAATAAATAAAATTAAAAAAAAACTCTAAACAAAACAAAAACCATAGGTACATATACTAACCCCACCTCATTTCTTGCCTTCTTTCCTCATCATCAGCTAAGAGAGGCCGGCCTCCCATCATAATTGAAGGGCTGTAGGGAGAGAGCCTCTGACTCAGAGCATCAGATTCTTTTAAGTGTAATATGTTATCAATTCTAAAATGCACATTTTCACATTCTAATATCTGTAAAATCAGGATCTATGCTACCTCCCATAGAATTTCTTTCTTTTGGTGGTTTACAGAAGTGAAAGGTAGGGGTGGAGATGTAACTCGGTAGGTAGAGTGCTTGCCTAGTATGCACAGAGCCTTGGGGTTGAGGCCGAGAACTGTATAAACAAGGCCGGGTGGTGTACATCCCATCTCTCGGGGTAGAAACAAGAGGATCTGAAGGTCTAGGTCACCCTTAGCTACACAGAGTTTGAGGTCAGCCTGGGCTGCTTTCTTCTTTTGTGTGTGTGGGGAGGAGGGGCTCCGGGCCTTGAACCTATGGTTTCATACATGTTAGGTGAGTATTCTACCTCTGAGCTGCATCCTCATTCCTTGATGGTTTCTTAAATTGAATGAAATACAGTAATACAGAATAGGCTTCACTGTTGCTTTCATGTGCCTCCAGGGATTCAGGCAAATGAGACCCTTCCTGTGCCTTCTGTCTCCTCTTTAGATCAACCCCAGTAAAGCCAGGAGCCCCAACTTAGGTCACTGTCTACATTAGGCCTCCACTGCCCATTGTCTAAATGGCTTGGCAGCAAACTTTTTGGGTGGTGACAATCTGTGTGCTCAAGGGAGACTCTGAACCCAGTAAGGTGCTCCATGAATAATTCACTGTTCTATTGTATAAGCAAGAAGCTCTGAGTAATGGGAGAGTCAGGGCAGAGACCTGTTTGTACACACGTGTGCACACCGGGACTGGCTTTCTCCATGACTTTTTTTTTTGTGGGGGGAAGAGGGGTTCTGTTCAGCTTTTCCTGCACTTGACTGCTTTTGCAACTGTAAACAGAACTGTTGCCAACTTTGTCCCTTGGATTAATTGGGCCAGGGCCTGGCTACAATGTTTTCCTGCTTGAAAGTAGCAGGGGATTGTGGGTTTCACCCAAGGCCCAGGCGAGGTGATAGGGAAGACAATGGTGAGGAGGGATGGATGCAGACATGGATGAGTTCAGGAGTGCCTGCATAGGAGTGCTTTTTCTTGGCATCCCAAATACACCGGACTCCTTGGCATGCCTGGGTGGAGGAGGTTGTGGAATCCTACTCTGAGGTGCACAAGAGGACAGTATTACATGTGGCAGCACAGCCAAGCCTCTCGTTATGATTTGTTTTGTGTTGGGGATCGAACCCAGGTCCTGGAGCATAACTCTGAGCTGCATCTCTGGCCCCTGCATACGCCTTCTTGTGGGAGAATAAATTTAAAAGGCAGCATCGAGCCTGTGCAATCCTCGGATGCTGTTCTTTGACCTTCCTTCCAATTGCTCATGGCTCCAGAGTGCTTTATCTTTGCCAGAACCTCATTGGGAGGAAACTGGAGAGACAAAGGGGGCACCGAGTGTGGGAGCCAGTTTCTATTCCTAGCCTGTGGTTGACCCAGCAGGTAACCTTGATCAGGTCATTATGTCCTCCCTACACTGGCAATAGTAGATTCCATCCTATGTCAGGAAATTCCTGTGAAAATTGTTGTTGATATTTTAATGTGCTTAGAGATCTTGCAAGAGATAAACAATATCCCTGTTTGGCCCCTTGTTATGGGGTGTCTTTGAGATCAGGCTCCCTGCCAATAAGTGTGCTCTGTCCTTTGCTTGGCGACCAGGTTTAGAACACACTTGGGAGTTGTGATAAATATAGCTAACATCTATTACACATTTATGATATGCTAGGCATAGAAGTTTAATACAGCAACGAGATGAAACAGGTCTACAGAGGTTAAGCAACTTCTCCAAAGTTGTACGGTTGATTTGCTCTTATCCAGACAGTTGAATCATGTTGAACAACTGAATAATTTGTCACTAGTGAGCACTTGCTGTATGCTCTGTACTGAGCTGGAGGAGAGCTCGGTGATAACACCGCGGTACAAAGTGCTTTTGGAAATCTGAGGGGCAACTTGCTGCAAACAACGTAGCCTCCGCAATCTCAGGTTTTTGCTCCTTAAACAGAACATTTAGATTCTCTGGGATCCTTCTGTCTAGAAAGATGCTAATTTGCATTGGTTGTGGGAAAAGGGCATGGGGAGGGCCCATTTCCTGGTAAGATCTGGAACCAACTTCAGACACCGTCTGGTGCTGATTCACAGTGCATTTCAGCTCTTGAAGCCCTGTGATGTTCTGCAATTTTAAAACCCTGAATGTTTCTCAAATTGTGGCTGTAGATAATATTGTACTGATATCAATAACACACACGGGGACACACACACACACACACACACACACACACACACAGTGCCAGAGATGGAAACCAGGGTCTTGAACATGCTAAGCAAACACTTAACACAAGCCTCACCCTGTATCAGTATTTCATAGGATAGTTTCACAGGTAAGCACTACACAGAAAGACACCTCACTGGAAGGAGAAGTAGCATCAATGTCAAGGAAGTTAACTTCCCACATATCCCATGTAACTCTCACTTTTGCAGAACTGGCATTCATCAACATATCACTGACTTTTTTAATTTTTAAAGATCGATTTTTTTTAGTTTTATTTGTTATCTTATGTGTGTGGGTGTTTTGCCTGCATGTATGTTAATGCACCTGTGTTGTGCAATACCCACAGAGGCATTGGATCACTAGGGACCAGAGTTACAGGTGGCATTGAGCTGCCTGATGTAGGGAACTGAACTAGGAGCCTCTGGAAGAACAGTAAGTGCTCTTAACTATTGAGCCATCTCTCCAGCTCCAACATATATCATTATTTTGACATTTTGTTATCTCCCCTGTTTTGGGAATATACTTTGGAGATATATATATCACTATACCAGCCAAACTATAGATACCTTTTAAATTGTCTTAATTATATTTTGTGTATTTATTTATTTGGGGGGTACATGCATGCCAAGGTGCACAGGTGGAGGTCAGAGGACAACTTTCAGGAGTCAACTCTCTCCTTCTACCATATGGGTCCTGGGTATCAAACTCAGGTCATCAGGCTTGGTGGCAAGGTTCCTTGCCTACTGACCTACTGAGCTATCTCCATGACCTCAGACTACATTACATATTATCTTAAATGTAAATATTTAACTGACTCTCTCTCTCTCTCTCTCTGTCCCCTAGCTTGCCTGGAACTCACTATATAGACCAGGCTGGCCTTAATCTCACAGAGATCTGCCAGCCTCTGCCTCTGCTGGGATAAGGCATGCCCATCCTGATGTATGTCTTTATCCCTCTGAGCCAACACCAGCCTAAAAGGTCAACAAATGTTTGTTAACTTAAAAAAGAGATAGAGAACTTGGAGGAAAAAAAAAAAACCACTGGAAATGACAGCAATTATTGATAATTTTCAAGTGATTACTTAGTTGTTAATTGCTGCTCATCAATCAGAACTAGGAAAGATTGGTGGTTGTTTAAAATGCAACATCACGTTAATATGAATTGTTGGCTTTGGTCAGAGCTGGGACTGGAGTTAAAGCATGATCTGTAAAATAGATCTTCCTTTAAGAACTTGGCTGCTTTCTGCTGCCCTAGGGTGCCAGGCTGTCCAAAGGCCAGATGTATGCGCAAGGATCTGACACATACTGAAGGTCCTGGGTTCGGGTGACTGCCTGTGATGCCACCGCTTGCAGTAACAACTGATTCAAAGGAAGGGCAGGGAAGATTACAATTAGAAATGAAAGTCATGCTTTTGATTGGGTGTCAGGGGACCAGTTTAGGTGCCTCCCCACTTCAAATATGTCTCTCTGCCTTGCCCTGCTGACTACTTGGCACCTGGGGTTGGAGCAGACATTCAACCTGAAGCTTTGTGACCCTCACACCCTAGCGCTGCTCTGAAAGATCCTCTTACCTCGACTCCCTAACTCACTCCTAGGATTGGCTTTGGTTCGGTTTTGCTGTGCTGAGGAAGAGCCCAGGGCCTCATTCTGGAAAAGCCAGTGCTTTCCCACTCAGCCACACCTCTAACCTTACTCTTCCAGAGGCAATGCATCAATCGCCTCAACCATTTGAAACTGACCCGAGGGGGTACCCATGTGAGTGGAGCAGGACTTGACCCCTCTTAGCTGGGGTCAGGAGAAAGGCAAGGTCAAGTCCTTGCATAGGCTTCCAAGGTCCCAGCATTCTTAGGTCTCTCTGGCTTAGGAGAATTCTGCCTTCTGTGGGGGAATACACTAATCTCTTCTGTAGTTTTTTTCTTCTTGGTAGAGTCCTGATGAGGCACTTGCAGGTGCCTGTCCCGGTGTCAGAGTCATCCAGGCTTAGTCCTCAGTGGCCTCTGGAAATATCCACAGACTCTGGTCACCCTGCCCAGCCCAGGCAGACTGCAGGAGCTGGGTGTGAGCTCTGGAGGTCCCTGCAGAGCTCTGCTTGCCACCTCCCCTCTGGAAGGTTCCAGTTCAGGCAGCGATAGAAAAAAAGATGGGAAGAGGGGCCTTCAGCTCCCTGAAATCTGATCTGTGGTTGCTTTTCTCTAAATCCAGATGGCTCTCCACCTACTACCCAGCTGTTCATGCCCTTTAAGTCTGGGCACAGTGACCCTGTGTGGCTGAGGAGGCAGAGCAGGACAAGTACAACCAGACTCCTTCTTCTGTGAAGCAAGTGTTCAGTCTTGTATTTTTGGTCAGTCAAGAGTCCAACATGGCCACTTTGAGCCTAGTTTTCAACTTCACAGCATTCCACCTAGGGCACCTTTGAGAAACGTTGCTGACAGCTATGGTGGGAATGAGGACAAGGAGGCTCCTCTTCAGCTCCCAGTGTTGAGTGTCAGGGTCTTTATATCCCTATCTTTAATTTCTCCAACGCCTGTCATGATGGACACAGCCCTCAGTCTCTGCTCTTTGCCCTGTTGCCAACTGTCACACCCACTAGACCAGGGAGGAGTTGCAAGGGACAGATGTGTGCATACAGCAGGGGCTTTGAGGCTTTGAGTCCTGCCTACCTAACCACAGGCTCTTTTTCTTTTGGCTCCTGTTGCCACCTGCCCTATGTGGTCACCTAGCTGTCCTCCAGCCTGATGGAGTGGGGGCAACCTCTCCTCTCTCCCAGAATCCCCCCCACCCCACCCAGGGAAAGGCAGAGGAAGCAGTCAACAGAATTGGAAAACAGCAGAGCAAACAACCAGAGTGCTCAGGGAGGACAGCTCAACAAGCAGAGTGCTCAGAGAGGACAGCTCAACAAGCAGAGTGCTCAGAGAGGACAGCTCACTCCTGGAAAGCCTCATGTGCAATCACGTTGTTGGACACAGGCTTCTAGACACATATGTAGCCTGACATTTACTGTGAATTTCCAGTTTGCCTGCCCTCTACCAACAGCTTTGCATGCTGTAGCTCATTTACTCCTCACAAGGACTCTGTAAAGAAGGCTCTGTGATCTTCCCAACTTTACTGACAGGCTAAGGAAGTTAAGTAACCTGTCTACGACTGTACAGCTGGTATATGGCAGAGCTGGGAATCTAGTGGAAGTACATGCAGCCTGGGCAAGATGACTGTGCCTTGTCTGAGATTAAAACATATATATTTTGTCAAGTTTGGGTAATTTCATCTGATACAGGGGGTTACAAGCCACACCCATGGACCAAATCTAGCCATGGCTTATTTTTTAAAAATTTTTTTTATTAATTTTATTTATTTCTGTATGTGTATGAGTATACTGTCTGCATGCAAGTTTGTGCACCCGTGCCGTGCAATGCCGCGGAGGTCAGAAGAGGGTGTTGGATTCCCCTGGAACTGGAGTTCTCCTGGAATTGGAGCTTCAGACGGTTCTCGGCCGCCATGTGGGTGCTGGGGATCGAACCCAGGTCCTCTGTAAGAGCGGTCGGCGCTCTTAACTGCTAGGCCATCTCTCCAGCCCACCATGGCTTATTTTTATCATATCAAGAATAGTTTCTGGGGCTGAAGAGACGGCTCAGCACTTAAGAGCATTGGCTGCTCTTACAGAGGACCAGGATTTGGTTCCCAGCACCTTTCATTTTGTTGATTGGACATTTTATACACATGGTGTACTAACATACCTGCAACCAAAACACTCATACACATAAATAAAACAAAAAGTGGTTTATTACAACTTGCAAGAGTTGTTTTAAAAATAAAACAGAGAGTGCTGGTGAGATGGCTCAGTGGGTAAAGTACTTATACATAAGCATAAGGACCAGAGTCTGGATCCTTCGCACCCAGGTAAAAATTTGGGTGTGGGGGGCTGGAGAGATGGCCTAGCGGTTAGGGGCGCTGACGCTCTTGCAGAGGACCCGGGTTCGATCCCCAGCACCCACATGGCGGCCGAGAGCTGTCTGAAACTCCAATTCCAGGAGAACTCCAGTTCCAGGGGAATCCAACACCCTCTTCTGACCTCCGCGGCATTGCACGAACTTGCATGCAAACAGTACACATACAGAAATAAATAAAATTAATAAAAAAATTTTTTTTTTAAATTTGGGTGTGGTAGTTCTTGTCTGTAGTCCCAGCACTCCAGGGAATGGAGACAGGTGGGTCCCTGGCGTTCAGTTGACCAGCCAGCCTCGCCAAACCGATGAGATCCACGTTCAGTGAGACATCCTAATCCCAGAAATTAAAAAAGTGGAGAAGCTGTTGAAGAAAACATCCATATCAACTTCCAGCCTTCATACGTCCTACACAGGCAGTGTACCCAGAAACGTGTGTATATACACATATCACACACACACACACACGAAAAATATTAAAAAGATGACCACCACCACCAAAACTCAGTACGCCCAGCACCATGCCGCCACCCTGTCTTTGTCTTTAGCTTACATCTTCCAAAAGTACTCTGCACAATTAAAAATTTGCTGGGAGACCTGCAGGCTTAGTATTAAAATGTATGGCTAGCATGGTCTGAGGCCCTGAGTTTAATCACCAACACTAAAAACCCAATAAATTTGTTCCATGCTTGAAGATCGAGGTGCCAGTAGACACTTTTTTTTTTTTTGTCTTTTTGAGACGGGGTCTCCCTCCAGCCCAAGCTGACCTGGAACTCACTTCGTACTCACAGAGATCCTCCAGCCTCTGCCTCCCAAGTGCTGGGATTAAAGGCGTGCACCACCACGCCTGGAGACTTTTTTAACCCTTGGCTGCCACCCCTTGAATCTGTGCAAACCTTAGGTTACTTGCTTGGCCAGCCAGTCTGTAGGCTGAGGACTTTCATGACTGTGTAACAGGATAAGCAGATTTGGCCTTAGAACTGAAGGAAATGATGGAAGGGAACCTGCCCCAGGCGAAAGAACCAGGAACCACAGGCAACATCACCTCAACAGCTCTAAATGTGTAAAGCAATCTGCTGAGGTTTAAGGAAACAGCCTTTTCGCTTTCACAATGGCCATGTGACCAACAGAGCTGACTTACTGTGTTCTCCTTTCTCCACAGGGTGCCGAATCCCCGAGGCTTCATGCTGGTTTCATGTTCTGCTTAGATCTTCTCTGAGTCCTCTGACCCTCGGTCAGATACAGCAAACGTCTCCGAGTTGCTTTCCTTCTTGGCTTACATGCTATGAAAAGGCCCTAAGTGGAAACCAGCCTCTGGGAGAGTGTCCAAACCTAAGAGGCAGGCTGGGGAGAGGGCTCAGTGGGGAAAGTGATAGCCTGGAAACCGTGAGCACCTGAGTTTTAGCCCCCAAAACCCATGGAAATTGCCGGCATGGTGGTGAGCACCTGTAATCCCAGTGTTAGGGAGGTTGAGGCAGGCAGACTCCTGTCTAGTCCAATTAGCAAGCTTCAGGCTCAGCAGGAGACCTTGTCTTAAAATAAGTAAAGGGGCTAGAGAGGGTGGCGCAGTGGTTAAGTGCATGCATTCTGCTGTTTGCAAAGGATCCACAATTGGTTTGAGCACTCACACTAAAGGGCTCACAAGTGCGTGTCACTCCAGCTGCAGAGGATCTGATGTCTCTGACCTCAGCGGGGCACCTGCTCTCTGTCGACATAGCCCCCTTATAGACATGCTCAAGATGAAAAATAATACAAATAAATATTTTTTTATAAATAAATATTTAAAAAAATAAAAAATAATGTAGAGAGTGACTGAGGTAAACACTGGACATTCATCTCGCTTTCTACATGCACACATGCATCCCTGCACCCACATGCAAGCACACACACCTGAAACAATTCTGGAGCTTCTGTATTCAAAGTTTTAGAGAGCAAGCATGAGCCAGCTGCAAGTGCCACATGTTGCTGGGGACAGCCAGGCCTCTGGTGCCAGCCTGGGGTGGCTTTTGCTCTTCTGCCCCTTCAGCGTTCAGCCCTCTTTCCTTCTCTAGGAAGCGTCAGGAGCCTTAATTATTTCTCCAAGCTGACTCAGACAGCATTTTGTCTGCCAAAGAATTCTGTCAACTAAGTGCAGCACAGCGCAGTCCCCCCATGATTCCTGGTGAGGGAAACTGTCATGGAGAAGGACCTGGGAGGGAGGCCCAGAGCCTGAGGCTTGGGGGTGGGGTCCAGCCCTGACCCCCCAAGGGCTGGGCCCTTTGCCAGGAGGGAGTTGAGGGAGTGGTTGCTGAGGAGCGCCTCTCAAGGGTGTGTGAGAAGTCAGCCCCAGAAACACTCTCAACACCAGGCTGCCTTTCAGCCTGTCCCTGTGGGGCCGGCCCTCCTCGCCTTTCATTTTGTTGATTGGAGATTGTGTCTTTGAATAGCCTTAATGTCCTTTGCAAATTATCTGCTCTTTTTTTTTCTCTCTCTCATTTAAAAAATGTCTCCTGTCTTCTGCTTTGGCTGTATATTGCCACTGTGTTCCTAACCGCTGGAGGTGGACAACAGGACATGGGAAGAGAGACACAAAGCGCCTGTCCTCTGAGGCCAGCCAGGGAGAGTGGCCAGGAAGGGGGGAACCAGGAGAGTCTCTGGGGGCAGGCGGCCTGGACACCGGCTTCCTCTAGTCAGAGCGTGGGGTGGGATGGGTGAGCCCTGGGAGAGTGGGCAGCAGACAGCTGGGCAAGGCTGCCAGCAGGACAGCCAGGAATAGCCAGCAAGAGCAGACCTGAGGGGCAGGGAAGGGCCTGAGCAGAGGCTGAGCTGTTCGTGTGAACGCAGAGCTGAGGGAGGAGCCGCCGGAGGAGACCAGGGCGCATCAGATTCAGTCTGCTCTCTTACTCACTCTTAGCCGCCCCTCACGAGTAAGGTGGTGTGCACAGTGCACACTCAGCTGTCCCCTCTCGGCAGATGCCTGGTGCGGTGTATCCAATTTCCTAACGGTGGGTGGGAGCTTTGCCTTCACACTGAAAGAAGAACACTTTCTACAGAAGGAGCCAGGTACAGGCTATGATTTTCTTATGTGAGAAATGTTAATTATGCTGGTTAATTCCATCTCCTGGAAGACCAGAGACTTGTTATAAAGGACGTAGTTCGGAACTGGAGGGATGGTTCAGTGGCCCAGCACCTTCATGGCAGCCAACAACTGTCTGTAACTCCAGTTCCAGGAGATCAACACCTTCTTATGTGTCACTGCATGCATATGGTACACTCACAAACATGTAGGCAAACCACTCATTACATATAAAATAAAAATAATAGGGCTGGAGAGATAGTTCAGCAGTTAAGAACACTGGCTGCTCTTGTAGAGAACCCAGGTTCGATTCCCAGTGCCCACATGTCGGCCTGAAGTCCAGGTCCAGGGGATCTGATGAACTCTTCTTACCTCCTTGGGTATTGCACAACACAGGTTCACTTACACACATGCAGGCAATATACTCATACACATAAAATAAAGATAATAAATAAATATTTTTAAATAATAAATACAATTTTTTTTTTTTTGGTCTTTTAGAGACAGGGTCTCCCTGTAGCCCCAGCTGTCCTGGAACTTGCTTTGTAGACCAGGCTGGCCTTGAACTCACAAAGATCCGCCTGCCTCTGCCTCCCAAGTGCTACGATTAAAGGCGTGCAACACCATGCCCAGCTGAGAGACTTCATATTTCTTTTTATTATTTTTTTGTCTTTTCGAGACAGGGTCTCCCTGTGGCCCCAGCTGTCCTGGAACTTGCTTTGTAGACCAGGCTGGCCTTGAACTCACAAAGATCTGCCTGCCTCTGCCTCCCAAGTGCTAGGATTAAAGGCGTGCGCCACCATGCCCGGCTGAATAAAATATTTTTAAATGACACAGCTACAATACTACCTGAATACTCCCTAGTCCCCTAAAAACAACAGAACACCCAACAACCATGGCTTGTGTCAACAAATGCTTAGAAGAGCTACTACAGAGGAGGAAGTACTTGATATATTATGATCACATGTTGCTTAATGGAGGCAAGTTCTGAGAAATGTGTCCTTAGGTGATATTGTTGTGCAAACACCACAGTGTCTAAACAAATTGAGATGGCCACTGTGTCACTAGGGTATACAATCTTAAAGGACTGCTGCTCGCTGACCAAAACATTGTTACACAATGCATAGCTGTATGTCATTTGATTCACCAGTAATCCTGTGTGGAGTGGAAAGACTTGAGGAGAACGAGGAGAATCCGAGTTTCCTGCCTCACAGGCTGCTGTGAGCACTACTCACCCCAGGGCCCTGGCTACAGGCAGCTCTGGCTCTTTGGGCTGTGGTTTATGACTTTCCCTTAAGACTGGAAATTGAGACCATGATTTCTCAAATAGGAAAGCAAGCAAACAACCCCCAAAACAAGAATGAAGATACAGCTTTTAAGAAGTGTTTGTAGTTGGGCTGGAGAGATGGCCTAGCGGTTAAGAGCGCCGACCGCTCTTACAGAGGACCCGGGTTCGATCCCCAGCACCCACATGGCGGCCGAAAACTGTCTGAAACTCCAATTCCAGGAGAACTCCAGCTCCAGGGGAATCCGATACCTCTTCTGACCTCCGCGGCGTTGCACGACACGGGTGCACAAACCTGCATGCAGACAGTACATTCATACACATACAGAAATAAATAAAATTAAAAAAAAAGAAGTGTTTGTAGTTTAGCCATGCCTGGTGGTGTGTAGGCTTAGCTATAATCCTAGCTACTTGGGAAGCTGATGCAGGAGGAGTACAAGTTCAAGGTCTGCCTGGACTACAGTAAGTTCAAGACTGACCCAGGCAACTTAGTAAGATCCTGTTTCAAAATAAATAAAAAGAGGCCTGGTAGAGTGCTTGCCCAGTATGCACAGAACCCCAGATAGGGGAGTCTTGAGACCTCTAGTCCCTGATTTTGATGTATTTCTCGGACATAGGTACTTCCTGCAAGTGGGAACAAAAAGAACACTCCTACCCACCCCCTGATGTGCCCTTTCGTGCTAACTGGTTTGAGTTGTTTCTAATACTTGAAGTCAAACAGTCTCATCTCTAACGTAAACAAAAATAGACTCTTAGGAAGGGCAAAGCAGCAGACCTCCAGCCGCCTTCGTATGAACAGATCAAGGAGTGATAAAGTCCTTCCGGTTACCTAGAGACTGCTAGTAACCAGGGACGTTCCCCTGCCCAGGACTTCCTCTCTGCCAAGGACAAGGCATTGGACAACATACTGAATGTGTGGATACAGCCAGAGTCAGACCTCTTCCCAATTCTGTTCTTCATACCAGATCAGACTTGGTGATCCACCTGTACTTCCCACTTGCTACCAACTCTGGAATGTGTTACAGATTGTGGCACAGGAAAAAGATGGACTGGCTCCTAAATTGTGGGTATTGATCATTGCAAGCTCAGCAAGAATCGGCTGCTGGGTCATATCCTGTCTGGAAAGACATCTTCCACTAAAAGGAATCTTGCATTAGCTGCAGAAAGGTCCTCTGACTCCCTTGCTTCAGTCTCAGCTTGCACTACAGGTCCCTCTTTTCCTGAGGAGCCCCCCCTAAAGCCCTTCCTTACAGATCACATCTTATAAATGGCTCAGAGTTGAAGCCCTGTATCCAGTGCCATCCTTAGCTCACAATAGGGACTCAGACTCCACTCCTTCAGCAGAGAAAACCCCAGCTTTCAGTGCTGCCTGCTAGTCTCCAGACCTGAGCTTCTTCAGAGGATCATGTAACTTGTGCTTCGTTACACTAAAAACCCAACTTAGGAATGTGTGTTCAGGAGGCAAACAGAGCAAACCTGACTCAGGTGATCCTGACTGGTTAACGAAGTCCAGGTCATTCTCTTGACTAGGACCTACTTAGGATGAAATTAAACAATATGCAACAGAAAGCAGGGCTTCATTCTCTCATATTTCTGGGCAGGAGTGGTAGCTGCATGAAGTTAGCAGGAAACCCAGGCTGCTTCTGTCTTCCTCCAGCACCACCCTGAGCTCTGACTTCCATCCCCTATTGTTACCTCATAATCAAGTAGGGCTGAGGGCCACCGTGTCTGCGTTCCAAGGAGCAAGATGCAGGGAGAGGGACAAACAGGCAATAAAGGGGTGATCCACCTATGGGAGTCAGCTCCAAATTGTTGAATCACAGCCCTTTCTAGCTCAGTAGCAGGAAAGCTTGAAAACTTCAGCCGGGCATAAAGTTCCCAATGAACTTGGAGTTTATAGTTAAAGAGAAAAGAACAATGTCACTCAGGAAACTGAAATCTCTCTCCTAGTGCCTAGGCTAAACTCTCAGAAAGCAGTAAGTTCAGTAAGTTCAAAATCAACAGATCTGTTTAGGCATCTCCCCTTTGTGCTATATCTCAGATCCCCTGGGTATAGGGGGCTAGTGACCAACACATTACTAGAGCAAGAAGTGGGCCAAGGGTCTTTTTTTGCTCCATTGCTAATTTGCATTTACCAGGAGACAAGATCACATAGAGCTCAGCCTAGACAAACTGATTAGCAAGTGTCACCTGGCTGGGTGATTTTATTAGAATGGGCGTTGACCTTCACGCTGAGTACAATGCGGTACCTTTAGGACCCCACATAGCATTGACAGCCTGAATGCTGTGCATTCCCCATCAGTCTCTGCAGCTTACAAGACCTGCTCTGGTGACTAGCAGTCCTGTGTATACCAGCCTCGAGGACTAGGTAAGGCACGAGACGCCTCACCCCATTCCCTCCACCCTCATCCCCCAAGGCTGAGACCCCCATAGCCATAATTGTAACATCTTCCCTGTGGTTATGGGAGCCCCCCCTCCCACCTCCTTGGACTCTCGCTTAGTGCTTTTCACCCTACAGGTCGATTTTTCTGCTCAATTGAAAGCATGTAAATGTAGGCCAACTAAGATAAGGGGAAGGTGGGAAAGTTGGCATGGAGTTTGGGCTTGGATTGTGGGTCTGCCCTTTGCTTTCTGTTACCTTGCTGACTTAATTCCCCGGAGGTCTATTTCCTTAGGCAAAACAGTAATGGTATTCACAGGCACCCCTCAAAGTGGTTCAGAGGATTACACTAGATACAGTGGGAGAGAGTCCTTAGCAGGCAGCACAACAGCTCCTCACTAAAAGACAGTTAGGTCTACCTCTGAGAAAACAGAATGAAGATAGGAAGCAGAGGCCATTGTGAGTGCTGGACCCCTGACAAAGCATCCTCTGACATTAGGGAAATTTGCAACTCTGGCATCTTGGATTGCACCCCAGGAAGGGATGGGCGCTCACTGCACCAAGCCAGCCCCAGACAGAGACACCAGGCCCCAGAGGACCCGGCCACTCCTCATCAGACAGCAGCAGATTTGCTGAGGGAGCTGATTCACATTTTGTCCTGGAGACACTGCACCTGGGAGAGCATTATTGACTTGGTGGATCAAGTTGCAAAGGAGGAAGAAAGACTGAATTTCCTTACCTTCCGCATTTATGCCTACCGTAAGTTCTATTTAAAGAGGCACTCGGTTTAAAAAAAAAAAAAAAGGCACTTGGTAATCATTTTCATTAGTGTTTCTTCTAAAACAATCACATCCCCATTCCACAAAGACAGAACGGAGAAGAAAATATCCGGCTGAGGAACACGAGGCTAAATAGCAAAAGTTAGAGATCTCGGCCCTTGCAGATTGCTTAACTAGACTGCTCCCCGAGTGCCTGGGGGAGCCTCTCCTGTCTTGTACTTACTGCTCAGATCAGTTACGCACGATCACCAGAGAAATACAGACCACAAATCTAGGCTACACGACTGTTCCCTAGCAGCTTAGGACAAGAAGTGGACTGCAGCTCTCCCCACCAAATCACAAGCAATTCTGCCGCCAGCCAGTCCTGGAGCAGGGTTGGAACTTTTCCAGGACATGTGTCACTTGACAGAGCTCTGGACACCTAGAAGCACTGGACACGGAGACAGGGAAGAACAGTGAACTAGCCCGGTGTGTCCTCCGTATTCAGCTCTTGAAAGACATTGTGGTGGGGTGGGGGACCCCTCAGTTGAGAGGGAGATTCGGGTACAGACTAGAAGCAAAGCCTGTCCAAGCAGGTCACTTGGGGTCCACTGGCACCTTCTGTGTGTGGCACTGACTGCTCTGCCACTCTCCACATAGCAGCTCTTGGCGATGACTCCAGGAGGTGGCTGTGATCACTGTCCCCTTTTCCCTGGGGCTGATACCTGGGAACAGACAGCCCAGCTCCAAAGTTCAGACTCTCCACTGCTCTCCCAGGCCTCTCCACTGCTCTCCCAGGCCTCTCCACCGCTCTCCCAGGCCTCTCCACTGCTCTCCCAGGCTTCTCCACTGCTCTCCCAGGCTTCTCCACTGCTCTCCCAGGCTTCTCCCACTCAGAATGATATAAAAATGTTGGAGGAAGCCTGGTAGGTGCCCAGAAAGCTGTAGCTCAGATGTGGGCTCAGGGCCGGGCTGCCCTGATCTGGGGATCGAGGCCTTTGATCACAGCAGCCATCTGTTCTGCTATCCTACCAGGAGAAGTGCTCTGGCACGTGCCTTCCCAATGGGTCAGTTCATAGAGAACAGAATGTTTAATGACTGGGTCTCATGCTGCACAGAGAACATGGTGAACCTACTAGGGCTGACTGTGGAGGGAAACTAAGATGACAGCAGCTGTGGCTTCTCAGCTGCTAAAGCCAGCAGACACCTGAAATAGCCCCAGCCCTAGGTCCAACCTCACACCCTCCTTGTCCCAGGAGCAGGCTTTATCAGGTTCCCAAGAGCACACTTGAGTTCTCTTTATTCTGATACTGAGGCACCCACACACACATGCACAGAGGCAAGGCCCTTCCTCCCTCTCCTTCCCCTCTCTCCTTCCTCCCTCCCTCTCCTCCCTCCCTCTCCTCCCTCCCTCTCCTTCCTCCCTCTCCTTCCCCTCTCTCCTTCCTCCCTCCCTCTCCTCCCTCCCTCTCCTTCCTCCCTCTCCTTCCTCCCTCTCCTTCCCCTCTCTCCTTCCTCCCTTTCCTTCCTCCCTCTCCTTCCTCTCCCTCCCTCTCCTCCCTCCCTCTCCTTCCTCCCTCCCTCTCCTTCCTCTCTGTCCTTCCTCCCTCTCCTTCTTCCCTTTCCTTCCCCTCTTTCCTTCCTCCCTCCCTCTCCTTCCTCCCTCTCCTTCCCTCCCTCTCCTTCCTCCCTCTCCTTCCTCCCTCTCCTTCCTCCCTCTCCTTCCTCCCTCCCTCTCCTCCCTCCTTCTCCTTCCTCCCTCTCCTTCCTTCTTCTCTTAAGGAACAGTTGTTTTGGCTCCCTCAATAGACCCAGCATGGAGATTACCTTTGCTGCCTAGCTCTGCAGGGATGTTCAGACAAAGGAGTCTGATCTAGAGCCTTCCGCATGATCCCAAGGGATGGCATGCAGACATCTATTACATGTCCTTTAGCTGATGGGCAAAATCTCTGGGTAGACAGAACCATTTGCTGTCAGTTTTCAGAGCAGGCCTCAGCAAGCAAGCTTGTGGGAGGTGTCCTTAGTCAGCCTGGAAAGTAAAGCTGACATGCCATCTGACCTCAGTGAGCATGTGTCACACTCTTTCTGGCTTTGGGCATATGCTGGTCCTTCCAAAGGTCCTTTTTCCACCAGGTGCTTTCTGTGACACAAACAGCAAGCTGAAAGAGAGGCAAGGAACCCCTAGAGCAGAACTGGCCTCTTAGACACCCTAATCTCATACCCAGTGTCTTCCAAGCCTAAATGATAAGTGCCTGCCTCTCCCACTGGGACTCTGCCAAATTTTTTGTCAACGAAGCACTAGCTGACAAAATTTCCCTTGGAGATTGAGAAATTCTGATTGGGAGGCTGGCAGGTTTCTGGGACTTCCCAGAGACCAGGAGGAATGGGCCAAGTTTGCACGCTCCCATCCAGTTCACTTGAAGCATCTCAACTCTTTTTTTTTTTTTTTTTTTGAGACAGGGTCTCCCTGTAGCAGCCAACTGTCCTGGAACTCACTATTTGGACGAGGCTGGCCTTGAACTCACAGAAATCTACCTGCCTCTGCCTCCCGAGTGCTGGGATTAAAGGCGTGCACCACCATGGCCGGCAAAACATCTCAACTCTTGTTTTATACACTGAGGTCAGGCATACAGTTCATTTGAACAAAGGCTTCATTTCTTTTCAAAACATTTTTATTTATTTGTATTTTATTGTGTATGAGTGTTTTGCCTGCATGTATATATGTGTACCTCATGCATGCAATGTCTGAGAGGCCAGAAGAGGGCATTAGATCCCTTGGAACTGGAGTAATGGATGATTGTTAGCCGCCATGTGGGTGCTGGGAACCAAACCTGGGTCTTCTAGAAGAATAGCAAGTGCTGTTAGCCCTGAGCCATTTCTTCATTGCTTTAAAAATGTTTGGAAAACTTTTGGCTATGTTATCCTTCACCCTCCATTAGATCCTATCCAGATTTTTAATGTTTTATCATTTTTATTTTATGTGTATGAGTGTTTTGCCTGCATGTACATAAGTGCACATGTGTGTACAATGTCCACAGAGGCAAGAAGAGGATGTCAGATACCCTGGAACTGAATTTATAGATGGTTTTAGCCATCATATGCTTGGTTGGTTGATTTTGGTGCTGGGGACGGAGCTCAGGGTCTCAGGGTTTCAGGTATGCTGGGCAAATGCTCTACTAATGAGCTACATCCCCAACCCAGAGAGCTTGAGTGTGAGGAAAATCCATGGAGGTTGTGTGGGCCTCAGCTAGGCCTCTCTGGATGCTGTATCCGTGCAGCCATCTGCCTGACTGTCCTTGACAGAAAGAAGGGTCATGGTCTCATGATCTCCAGCTTTTGTCTTTGGGACAAAGGAAGATCATAATTAAAAAAAAAAAAAATGAGACAGGGTCTCACTGTGTAGCATTGGTTGGCTGGAACTCATTAAATAGAATAGGCTAGCCTCCAACTCACAGAGACCAACCTGCTTCTGCCTCCCTAGTGCTGGGATTAAAGGTGTGCACCATCTCTCCGAGTACTATTTGAAACATTAATCCAAGGTAGTAAATAGTCTTCCGTCTTACTCAGGGGTCCCACATAGTTCAGAGTTAAAACATCATGAAGCTAAGGCACAGATTGCCTTCCAACACTGAGCAGTCCTGCCTCACTTCTTCCATCTCATGATGCTCAGGAACACACTGGGGCTCCTGACGCCAGTTTACTCTCTCTGCTCTTCTGTGGGCAAGTGACCTTTTGGGTACAGACAGCCCAAAAGGAGCATCTCAACCTGTTTAGATGGTGGCCTCTTTTAAAGTGAAACACGAGGCCAGGGCTTCAAGCCACCATTGTCCAGAGAGTTCCCAGAGAGGCTTTTGTGCTGTGCCCTGGATGCCCGTCCCAGGTGCCCTGGCTGGTCTCGTCCCTGGGTTCTGGCTCCCTAAGAGTCCCAGTGCATCAAATGACAGTTAACGTTTCCTTTCACGGCCTTTTCAAGCCGCTGGGAGAGCGCCAAGCAGCAGCTCTGCAGGTTTCGGAGCGAGGACCTTTTCAGCAGCGTGGGAAGGCTGTGTGTTTGCAAATCAGCATCGTGGGGCACAGCGACTTGGAAGCCATTTCGTTTCTCAGTTCATCGCACTCCCACTCACCGGGGAAACTAACCCTGTGATGTGAAACCTGTCTGGAGTTGTGACACCCTAATGCCACTCATTTCATGTCATCGAACACCCACCCCTCCTAAAATGCCACAAGACATGCATTTATGTTTAAGGTAAAGGTGAGTTCAAATTGGAAAATTACTGGAGAATTTTTCTGGCACTCCACAAAAAGATTTGCGAGCGAAATCAGTGAAGGCATTTGACCAAACTGTGAAGGAAGAGGAAACTGTCTTTGATGCTGTGCCCAGCCCCCTTCCTGGCCTCTGTATTCAGCCTGCCTGGTACCTCCCTCTACGGCTGTCACCCAGAAGTGCCCCTCGCTCCTGCTTCAACCTTGTTCCCTGGACCTGCCTCCTCTCAGCCCTCTGGTGAACACTTACCCAATGCAGTTCCTGCAGCATTGGGGGTGGGGGTGCTGGGATGCTGGGGCCCATGGCCCTCTCAGAGACTAGTTTTTTCTTGGAAAAGTTCCTGATGATTTCTAAGTTCTCTTCCAGTTGAAATTTTTTTGGTAAGATTAAGAGTGATGCTAATTTATTGAAGACAATCCTTCCCAAGGTTATTTTCAATTTAACTGGAGATGATACCATTCCCAAAATAAATACTTTCCAATGAACTGTCTACAGGTAACAGAAACGAATGGAGGGAAGGGGGAGAGTAACCTGGTCTACATGGTAATGGCTGTCCTAGGTATGTGAGGCTTTGGGATAATACAAAAGACATTGGACGGGGCTGGAGAGATGGCCTAGCGGTTAAGAGCGCCGACCGCTCTTACAGAGGACCCGGGTTCGATCCCCAGCACCCACCATGGGGCCGAGAGCCATCTGAAAACTCCAATTCCCAGGGAAAACTCCAGTTCCAGTTGGGTAATCCTCCGAGGCACTCACTCTTTTCTGACCTCCGCGGCTTGCATTGACATCGGTGCACAAACCTGCATGTCAGACAGTACATTCATACACGTACCGAAATACAAAAATAAAAAAAAAAAAAAAAAAAAAAAGACATTGGACAAGGGCTGTGTGACCTGAACCTCTTTCTCACTTAAACCATTATTTACTAAACACTTACTATATGCCTAGCATTTGGCTAAGCAGTAGAGTCCAAAAATGAATGAGACTCTGGCTTCCAGTCATAAGTGCTTCCTGATCATACAGGCAAAACACTACTGGAACGCAGGAGAAAAATAGTTCATTCTGGCTAGAGAAAGCCACAGACTATTAATATTCATACTGTTCTTTACTTAGTAGTTAGCTGAGGCAGGAGCTCCCTGTGTAGTCCAGGCTGTCTTCAAGCCCATGTTTCCTGTTTCGGCCTCCCAAGTGTCTGGGGTTCTAGGGGTGTACCACCATGTATCCAGCTTGCACCGGCCTTTAAGGGCGAGCACTTCGACAAGTTGAGCAAAACCACAGAGAAGATGGTAGGGGGTGTGGCAGGGTTACAGAGAAACCACTGAAAACTGCATAGGTGATTTCTGGGAAAGTCTAAGAAGCTAAAGCACAGTAAGGCTGTTGGCAGGAATGAATCTTAAAGAGAGGCTAAGGACAGACTGTGTGGGAGGATTGTGTTGTGGCTCGGATCTTGAATGTCCTTCAAAGGCACTTATATGAAAGCCTAGTCCCCAGCCTGGGAAGTGGGAGAATTTTTAACATTTTATGTGGGGGCTGGAGAGATGTCTCAGCAGTTAGGATCACTGACTGCTCTTGCAGAGGACCCAGTTTCAATTCCCAGCACCCACATGGCGGATAAGAACCGTCTTTGACTCCAGTTCCAGGGGAATCCAACACCCTCTTCTGACCTCCACGGCACTGCATGACACGAGTGCACCAACCTACATGCAGACAGTACATTCATACACATAAAAATAAATAAATAAATAAATAAATAAATAAATAAATAGATTTTTATGTGGTAGGATGACTTTATGCCATCATAGAGGGGTCTTTCTTATTCTTCTTGTCCATGAGGTAAACGGTTGTTCCACCATGCACTGCCCCATCACAATCTGACACCCCCACTAGAGGCGTAAAAAGCAGTGAGTCCATCCAGCCAAGGCCCGGAGCCTCCAAAATCGTGGGCCCAAATAAGTCTTTCTTCTTTCTAAGTTAGTTACCACAGTTTTCTTGGTCACAGTGACAGGACAGACTGAAACAGGTCTTCAATGCTTTGCTGAGGAACAGAAGCATTACCCTGCAGCCTGTGGAGCCAGCCAACCTTAACAACATCTATAGAGAAATCCATTTGGTAGACTGCCACTTTCTCTCAGGTGAAAGACAACTGAAGCTTCATCCAGAGCTACAAGATGAATAGAAAAGAGACTCTAAGAATAGAACAGGTACAAATAATTAGCTGTTTTGATATTGGAGATAAAGGAGCAGGAGAAGGCAGCTTGACATCTGAAGTTTCACGCTTAAGGCTGTGATGTGAAGATGATGACGTTACTTAAAGATAGGAATTATGGGACTGGGGTGGAGAGATGGCCTAGCAGTTAAGAGCACCAACTGCTCTTGCAGAGGACCCGGGTTCGATCCCCAGCACCCACAAGGTGGCTGAGAACTGTCTGTAACTCCAATTCCAGGAGAACTCCAGTTCCAGGGGAATCCGACACTCTCTTCTGATCTCCGAGGCATTGCACAACACGGGTGCACAAACCTACACACAGACAATACATCCATACACATAAATAAATTAATAAATAAATAAATTAATTAATTAAATTAAAAAAAGGAATTATGGGACCAAGGGCCATGGGAAATAATACGAGCTTAGTTGGTTAAGGGACCAAAATATGGAATGAACGTTATTGCTGATGTTCCTGCAGGGGATTGTCTGCATTGATATTTTTGGTCTTCTTAAAAAGATGTCAGGTGCTTGTTGGTGCCAGGCATATATCCATCTCTGACCTGGCTCTTCCTCCAGCACCATCTTTTCTTCCAGGAAACAGCAGGGTGTAAATGTAGACAGAATATAAACCAGAGAGCTCTGGGTTGTTACTGCCCTCAACCAAAGGCAAAGTGGAAGCTTCCAGAAGCTTGATCTAGCCCATCTAGCCCTCTTTATAGACAGAGCTGCTTCTTCATTTTTCTCAGTGTTAAGGGCTGAGTTGGAGCTACCATGGTAGAGCACTTGCCTAGCAGGTATAAAGCTGTGGCTCATTCCCAGCACCACAAAAATAAGCAAAATGTTAACCCATCAGTGCTCAGCTTCTCTCTCTCTCTCTCTCTCTCTCTCTCTCTCTCTCTCTCTCTCTTTCTCTCTTTTCCCCTCTGTAGCCCAGGCTGGCCTCTCACTCTCCTGCCTCAATCTCCCTCTTCCAAGTGCATAGGTAACAGGTATTCTACCATACCCATCTCCTACCCATCTCCTGTATTTAATTTGTTTTTCTCAAGTAATAGTCTGGCTTTGGAAATGAATTATTCTTCCAAAGAGAACTTGGGACATTTTTCTTGCTTATTTCAGCATGAACATTGTTGAGTGAAAAACAGCGCTGAGTGGAAATCAGTGAACTAGAACTCTGCTGTGGTAATAAGGTACTTTTAAGAAATTTTTGTATAATATTTGCATAATTAGGAATCCATCTCAGAAACCCTAAAAATGCTCATGTTTTCTGACCTGGTAATGTCACAGTTATACAAATATGTATGTATAAGACTGTTGCTCTTCAGGCTAGAGAGATATCTCAGTGGTTAAGAGCACTGGTTGCTCTTGTAGAGGACCTAGGTTTGGCTCCCAGCACCCATATGGTAGCTAACAACTGTCCATAATTCCACTTCGAAGGGATCTGACTCCCTCCTCTGACCTCTGCAGGCATTGCACAACACAGATACATTTACATACATAAAGGCAATACACTTACACACACAATAAAACAAAAATAATAAATAAAATATTTTTAAAAGACTGTTGCTCTTGCTACTGTAGTGAAAAACCAAGAAATAACCCAAAAATCCCAAAGTAAAGGACTAACTAAATTAATTTAATCGCTTTACCTACTGGAATTTAATAAAAATGAATTCATTAGCCAGGGATGGTGGCGCATGCCTTTAATCCCAGCACTCGGGAGGCAGAGGAAGGCAGATCTCTGTGAGTTCAAGGCCAGCCTGGTCTACATAGTGAGTTCCAGGACAGCTGGGGCTACAAGGAGACTCTGTCTCAAAAAGACGAAAAAAAAAAAACCAAAAAAAACCAAAAACCTAATTCATTAATAATAACAGTATAGAGGCCAGGGATAGTGGTGCATGCCTTTAATCCCAGCACTTGGGAGACAGAGGCAGGTGGATTTCTGGGAATTGAAAGCCAGCCTGATCTACATAGTTCCAGGCCAGCTGGGGATATAAGGAAACCCTGTCTCAAAAAAGACCCAAAAAAAAATAATAATAATAAAAATAATAGTATAGATCAACATACATTGATAACTACAAAGACACTCAATATTTATTAACTGTAAGGAATAGATTGCATAAATTTATTAATTTATTACTGAAAATATCTGAAAACTAAGAAAAATATAAACAGCTATTGGAGAAGACAGTGAAAGAAATTCCTACTGGCTCAAGTATTCCTCTTTCTGCCGCTGTTATTTCCTATAATTTCCTAGTCTTTGTGCCGCAGCTTTGGTAATGCCATAATGTGTGCTAGGGCCAGTCTTCTCTCAGAGCTCACTGAAAACAAAGGGAAACCAGGGACGCCCCCAACAGTAGCTGAGTTGGAAATGTGCCTCATAAATTATATTTTGCAAATATGCATGCAAGAAACCCTTAAGAGACAGAATAATCACATGCAGAAGTGCATAGTGGGTCCTCTCGTTATACCTTCCCAACTCTTCGTAGCTCTTCCTTAGGCTCTGAAAAAAAAAATCACCTAAGGTCTCATTTCTTACCCTAAAATTACTGTGATTTTGAAATTCTATGTAGCTCTGTGCAGTTTACCTTCTAACCCAGAAGGATTGCAGCAAAAGATAAGTAGCCTTTATGACAGAGGCAAGATAAGGGCCACGAGGTCTGAGAACGCAGAGGAGCAGATGAAGACAAGGAGATTGCTGGGAAATGTATTCACAGAGCATGGTCAGATCAAACTGCTAACTCCACATTTGCAGAAGAAAATTCTTCCGACCTGTACAATTGAGGGGTAACAAGCAAGAAAGATAAGACTTGCTCAGGCAGATCTGTGTTCAAACAACTTACTAGCTGAGTGAACCTGGGAAAATTCCTTTACTTCCTTAAGCCTCGTTTTTCTCATCTGTGAAGTGGATCAAAATGAACAGTACCTTCTTCTTTTTTTAAAAAAATTTTTTTATTAATTTTATTTATTTCTATATGTGTATGAATGTACTGTTTGCATGCAACTTTGTGCACCCGTGTCGTGCAATGCCGCGGAGGTCGAAGAGGGTGTCGGATTCCCCTGGAACTGGATTCTCCTGGAACTGGAGTTTCAGACGGTTCTCGGCCGCCATGTGGGTGCTGAGGATTGAACCCGGGTCCTCTGTAAGAGTGGCCGGCGCTCTTAACCACTAGGCCATCTCTCCAGCCCTGAACCGTACCTTCTTCTAACCACTTCCTCTACCACTCCCCATTGTCGTCCAGAGAGGCTGCCCTCACCAGCCAGGCTCTGGTGTCACACTCCAATGAACCTGGTGTAGTCTGGCCCTCATCATCCAAGGTCTTTGAGCAACATTGGAGGCTCTGTTCTCTTGGCATCCAGGGCTTGTGCTCTCCTGTCTTTCATGGGTTCTCCCTTTTGCCTGCCCTCCTAAGGATGCGAATGGGACTCTGTTTAGTCTTTGCTTTCTGTACTCCTGTCTGCAGTTGGTCTCATCTGGTCCCAAGACTCATTAATGTCTGTATGCCGATGCTTAGAATTTTTAACGTTAGTCCAGGCTTTCTTCCTGAATTCCACACTACTATTCCTGGAAGTCTTAATAGATATCTCAAAATTAACAACCAGGGGCTGGAGATTTAGGTCAGTGGTAGAGCACATACTTAGCATGCTCAAGATTCTGGATTTGAGTCACAGCATCCAAAAAATTATGAACATCTCAGATGAAATCAAAGCTATTTTCGCCACCCCCATTTGGCCTCGGCATTCCTTATCTGTTTCATTCTTCAAGTTGTTGAGAACAAAATCCGTAGAGTCAAAACAAAACCCCTCAACTCCCTACACCTACCACATTCTACATTTAGTCTTGCAGAGAATCTGTTAACTTTACCTGCAGATCTACCCAGAATCAGATCGGCATTTACCATATTCGTTCCATTCCTGTAGTCTGAGCCATTACCTTATCTCAGTCTGATTATTGAATCCCTACCTCATCTTTTTATGACCACCCTTGCTTCTTACCCACATATTTATTTATTTTGGGGTTGGGCATTTTTTAAGACAATAGCCAGAATGGATCTAGTTGTGTGTATGCATTTGTGAGTGCTATGTCTGTACGCGTATGCTTTCCCGAGTGTGAGCGCTATGTCTGTATGTGTGCGTGGGTATGCTTTCCTGAGTGTGAGTGCTGGTTGGTGTTCACATGCCACCATGCACACATGGGGATCATAGGACAATCTCAGGTGTCGGACCTCCCCTTCCACTATGTTTGAGACAGGCTCCCTTGTTCTCTGCGGCACTCATCAGGCTAGCTGTTCAAGAGCCTCGGGGAATTCTCCTATCTGCCTTCCATCTCATGTAGCTGTAGAAAAGCTGGGATTTCGGATGTGCACTGCACACCAGCTTTATAGGGGTTCTAGGGATCTAAATTCAGGTCCTCATGCTCATATTACAAGGGCTTTACCCACTGAGCACCTCCCCATCTGATTCTACTGTGTTTTCAATTAGATTGTTTTTTTTTTTTCTTATCAAAATCCTGTAATGGTCCCACTCAGACGAAAAAGCCAATTCCCAACAATGGATCTCCAGGCATCCACGATTCTGTTTCCTGTCATCGCCGTGTTCTAATTTTCCAGCTCTATCCCATTCCTTCCCTCCATTGCAGCCACCTTGGTTTTTATTGTGTTGTTGTGGAGGTTGTTTTTGAGATAGGGTCTCACTCTGTAGCCCTGGCTAGGCTGGAACTTACTATGTAGATCAGGCTGGCATTGTACTCTGAGTTCCATGTGCCTCTGCCTCCCAAGTGCTGAGATTAAAGTTGTGTGCCATCAAGCCTAGCCAACACTCTGGCTTTTCTTGACCAGGTTGACATTCACCCTTCAGAGCATAGGATAGCTGCCTTTTTCCCTGGAATGATTTTCCATTTCCCTTCCTTCAGGCCTTTGCTGGGACATCACTGTGTAGTGCAGAAGGGAGGCTCTGGAGTTTGGTGCACAGAGTGTTTGTCAGAGAGCATTCTCAAGGTCAATGTCTGTGCAGGGGAAGAGAAAGAAGCAGGACTGGACTGCGAAGCCATCTCAGTGAAGTTGCCAGGCAACCCCACAGTCCATCTGATACTAGCAAGCCCTAAGAGACATCCTGAGTTAGGACAAAGGGATTAGGCCATCCCGTCCCTGACTCAAGGGACTTGGAGTTAGGAGGACCCTAGGAAGGAATGATGAGAGGGAAGCTTTTTTTTTTTTTTTTTTTTTTTTTTTTTGTCTTTTTTGAGACAGGGTCTTCCTGTAGCTCCAGCTGGCCTGGAACTCACTATGTAGACCAGGCTGGCCTTGAATTCACAGAGATCCGCTTGCCTCTGCCTCCCCAGTGGTTCCACTTCTTAACTGTTGATCCTACTTGATGCAAATACCCTGAAGTCCCTAAGGAGCAACCATCCTTTGTTGTGCAATGGGACTTTTCCTATGATCTCTGATGGAAGTGTTTTCCTTTTATAAACAGGACCTTTAACCCCCTTGGAGCCCAGAGATGCAGACAGGAAACACCAATCCCCTCTAGTAGATGACTGAAAGTGATTCTAAGTGAAAGTTCATTCTTGTTTTCACCTCTTAGTTCCCGTACAGAAAACTATTACCGTCCTTCAAGGCTTCCTAATTGCTACTTCATCATTCTCTCCTATGGGACATTGTGGTGTGACACCATAGATACGGACCTCCCTTCACACCTCCTTTGCTGTAACATGGATTTGTTAGTCTAATGCGTGTTGTATGGGATCCAGTGCTGGTGGGCTGAACACTCTGTAATCTTTAGTCATGGGGCTAGTTGAGATCTACACAGTAAAGATAGAGCCACTCCCAGAATGACTGTCTCCTTCCATTAAAATTAGCAAGGTGGCTGGTTGGTTTTCTCAAGGGATGATGTCAAAGATAGTACTTGGCATCAGGTTCTGTGGCTGGCAGGTAGGACATGAAACAGGAATGGCTTGGTCAGCCTCTGTGAGTGGGAAGCCATTGTCTTGTGAGCACTAATGACTACCATGACCTTTGTACCACATGCCTTCTCCATCTCAGAACCTCTGCCACACATTTTGTCTTGATCTCCAAATCTTTCTCTTTTTTTTCTTTCTGAAAATTTATTTACATATTTTAATGTGTTCATGAGTGGTTTGCCTATATGTATGTAAGTGCACCATATACATGCCTGGTGGAGGCCAGAAGACGGCATTGGATCCCCAGAACTGGAGTTAAGGATGAGTGTTAGCTGCCATGTGGGTACTGGGAACCAAACCCAGGTACTCTGGAAGAGCAGTAAGTGCCCTTAACCACTGAGCCATCTCTCAAGCCCCAAGTCTTTTTTTTTTCAAGGGTGTCGATCAATTCATTCACCTCTGCGCAATGAGACCTTATTTGTTCTAAGCCCAAGCCACTTCTTTTCCACACAGATTGGATAAAAGGTTCTCTACCTGAAGGTCTGTCTACACATTGATGGGATTTCTGCTCACCACCGTCTTTCCTGAATCACTGTGCAGCAGAGGAGTCCATTTTCAGTTCCCACACCTTACTAAGCCATCTACTGAATTCAGGTTCTGGGTATAAACAATAATTCAGGGATATTTGTGTAAGCTAAGAAAGAGGCCCTGGAGTATTAAATGGGATGGATGACCTGTGGGCATGCGTACCAATTCATACAGATCTCCTGTGTCCTTCAGCCTAGTCCATGGTTGATCCTGGATGTGCTATTTCCATCTCATGAAGGACTTGCTGCTTGTGCACCTTACCTCATGACTCTATAACTCTGATAGAGCCCAGCTCGGGATCAGTAGTTCTGCCTGGATGATTGCTTGCCCAGTGGTTGCTCTGTCTCTATTAGGCATTAATAGCAAGCCAAGGACTGTCTACAAAGATATTTAATTCTCTGCCACAATCAACTCTGTGGATATGCATTGTGATTCTCCCTTGGGATTTGTCATAAATTCAACATGACATCTTTTCCCAACACTGATACCTCTACTACCATACACGACTGCTAGATCATCTGGCCCAGGTATCAGAGATGCTTGCAGTGTAGCCTGAATATGCTACGGAACTCTTAATACTGATAGGATTTCAAGTCACCTTGATGTCCCCTAGTTTGGAATATGCTGCTTCTATAAGTCCAAGAGGCCTACTATGTGCTGGGCTTCTTTTTAATGAGAAGTGCAAGGGCCAATATTGTACCTTTACTTTGGAGAGATGTCACATCATGTCCTAGACCATTAAATCCATAAAAAGGTTACAGATGTGGCAGTCCTCTGATTCTTCGTCTGAATTTCTCCTCCTCTCTGGCATGCATGTGTTACAGATGCTCCGAAAGCACAAGTCCCTTCTTGTTCAGCTGCTCCAATTATCATGATGTCATCGGTATCTAGCTAGTCCGGAACTCTCAGGGCTATATTTTGCCAAGAGCAGGAGCATTAACATAGCCCTGGGCCAAGATTGTAATTGTGGGGGAATCGGCTCTTCTGATAGAAAGAATGTACCCATTAGTGCAGGGTGGGGGGGCACACATTTCATACATGACGATATTCATTTGCTCTAGCCAAGATAACACACCAGGCACAGGAGCTATTGATGGTGCTTCTTCATGGTTAACTGTGCTCCTTATAGTCATTCTCAAGGATCTGGCTTTTGCAGAGTTCAGACTGCTGATTAAATGGAGATGTGATGAGGACCATCCACTCGACATCCTGTAGTTCTTTCTCAATTACTATTATAATTACATCTTATGAATTGTCATCACCCCCCTGGAATGCATTACTGCTCCTGATTTCCTACCTTGACACACAGGGGAAGGAATGGTGCAGGACTTCAGACAACGCCACTTGGCTTGTATACCATCATAGCTAAGAAACCCAGGCATATTCAAATTTAACATTTTACATGTGTGTGCATGTGTGTGTGTGTGTGTGTGTGAACATGTGTGGGGGTCAGAAGACAACTTGTGGGAGCTGACGATCCTTTCCTTCCCCCATGTGAGTCCTGGGACTGGAACTCAGGCCATCAGGCTTGACAGCAAGCATCTTTCCTCACCAAGTCATCTTATGGGCCCATATCCATTTTAATTACATATTCAAATTATTATCTGGTGAGTCCAGGGACATGGTGGGTACACTTTGGCCCAGGCCTGGGCCAGGCTGTATTTACTAACAGGTCCGCATATGTACCCACTCTAACAGGAATCTTATAATGTTTCAGATCTTAGGATCTCAACAAAGATCCCCCACATTCAGCAGTCCTGGGAAGGATATTTCCTTTTCTCATGTCTGATTACTCAAATAGACAGCCCAAGCTCCCTTTAGGGAGCGACTTGGGAACTATCCCCTACCATCACCATGATGGGGACCTGACCTCTCCATCAATTAGTTCTTATTTCTGGGTCTGAAAACTAGTTTATATCTGGAAACTGAGCAAGGATCTTAGCTTTGATTGGGATGTCCATCCTTGGCTTTCTGCTCACCCATTCTGGATTTCATTTTCTTACACAGACTGAGCAGAATCCCTTTGCCCAGTGATTCTGTCTGCATTTTATTAACTACACACAGCTCTCTGAGGGTCAGTGTCCCCTGGCTGCCACTTCATCCTTGCTGCTCATTATGGAAATTACAGCCACCTGGCTTCAGAGCATTCCGTTTGCATCTGTTCCCTATTGTTTCAGGGCCCCGTCACCGTCCTGTCATCTGTGAACCTCGTTCTGTGGTGGCATCTCCACCCCCAGCCCTGGCTGTACACTTAGGTGATTCTTATTCATTTCCCTTCCTGCTCTCATCAGCATCTCTTTGTTTCCTGGTTATCTGCTGGGCCTGCCATGATCTATCATCACCTGGCAGGCTTTCCTGCTGCGTGCACTGTGTTCATTCTAACAGGCCCACTTCTCTGAGCCTTTTAGTCCCTTCTTTCATTTTCTGCCATGGAAATTCTGGCATTTCCACCTCTGCTGTGGGCCATAAATTTCTTCAGGCTTCTAAGGACGTTCTTAGCAGAAAGTTTCTACAGCCATCCGGGAGGAGGAGCGTTACTCTCAGAGAGACAGCCCCCAAACAAACCCGCTCTCAGCCACCCACTTCTGTCCTTGGCCCTGTTCATCCCAGGCTCCAAACTGCTATCCCGTACACGTTCTCCCAACAGCTCTTGATATGTCATGACAGGCTCGGTAGCTCCTTTCTAGAAATCTGTTTTGTCAGCCCCAGGCTTGCCTCTGGTTGAAGTATGTCATGACTTTACTATAGTGATTGGTCTCACGGTTAGGAAGGCAGAGAAGGCAGGTTTTGTATGAAGTATACATTATTCTACAAGGCAGCGTTTCAAATTTCTTTCTTTTTCTTTCTTTTTTTTTCTTTTCTTTTCTTTTCTTTTCTTTTCTTTTCTTTCTTTTGGTGCAGGATCTCACTATGTAGCCCTGGCTAGCTTCACTATGTAGCCCTGGATAGCCTGGGACTCCGAGATCCCCATGCCTCTGCTGGTATTACGGGCAGACTCCACGAAGCTAGCCCCTTTGAGGTATCTTTAACCAAGAAGAAAGTGATGACCCTTCCTAGGGAGGGTAGGTGGCTTCCACAGGCACAATCTGGGAATCCAGGATCCTTGGGGACACTGAGATAGTCCCCTCCTATGTGTCGAAGGCCCATTCTTTCTCTACCACTGCCCTGTCTAAAGTGCAACCTCTGCTAGTCTGCTGATTAAGTCCACACCTAGCCTCGGCTTTCCCTTTCCTCCAGGTGCAAGAACTAAGAGCCTCTTGGTGTGTTCCCAAGGAGGTCTTTTGGCTACTATGCCAAGTTTTGAATTGCTGATTATTCATTTTCAATACTTCATTACGTTTTCAACGTCTTAATTATCCCTAGTAAAAATCACCCAATTGCAGCGTGCTTGTGTCCTTTCCTCCGTCACTCTCAAACACCTGATATACCCTTCCACTGGGACACTTCCAGTTCACCATGCTAGGGACTGTCAGAACCTTTGGTCAGGGATGGTCCTCCCTGCTACCCGGGTGACCTAATTCTAAATCCCATCTTAGCATCAGCTTTCCTGGACCCCTGCTGGTACCTACCATCTTGGGTTGTGTTCCCAAAGAAGCAGACACTGATTTAGTACAGAAGTCTAAAAAGAAGTGCTTTCAGTCAGCACCTGGGAACAGGGAGGGAAGCAGGCAGGCCGACACAGAAGCTGTTTGGGCGACAGTGCAGTGGAGCTTCAGTCAAGCCCATGGGACTCCTAGATAGGAAAGACCATTCAGAGCAGTCTCAAGTTGGGGACCCCACAGTGACTTATTGTGGAATGTGGGTTCTCCCAAGAGCTGAGTGGTCTTGAGTGAGGTAACTTTCTTCATTGAAGGATAGCCCAAGGTTTATATTTAAGCTGGAGGAACCATCGTCTTCAGTCCTGAAGGAGAGCCTAGGCATAATCCTGAGCATCTCTTTAATACTGATATAAAAAGCAGTCAAATGGACTTGATTCTCCTACTTCCTCTCAGTGGAGCACCCATGACACTTCTACCCATAGCACTTAACAGTCCCTAACACAGAATATGACTGACCTGTGTGTCATATTTATTGCTCAGTGTAAATTTCCCCTGTTAAAATGTAAAACCAAGGGGACAGAGATTTTTTTCATTTTTTGAATGAATGCATCTTAAGCACACATACAAAAAAACCTGTTAAATCAATGAGAAAAATCCATAATTAATTCCTTGGATTACTGTGAAGATCAAATTGAACTTATAAATGTGAAGTAGTTAAACAGGGCAAACATACAGTAACCACCATGTTATCAATTATTACTGTGAGTTCAGTTTCTTAAAATAATATGACATTACAACCACAAGCACACTAGAATAGCTGTGGTGAGAAGAAGGAACAAAAACAAGTGCTGGTGAGGAGGTGGAGAAATCCTACTTTCTATATGAGCTAGAAATTCTACTTCCAAATATATACCCAATAGAACTGAAGACTTATGCACACATGAAAATGCACACACACACACACATACACACACACACACACACACACACATTTAAAGCAGCATAGTTCTGATAACCAAAAAGTGGAAACAACTCGAATGCTTAATAATGGAGGAACAGATAAATAATAAGGCCAAACAGAATCTATGCTGTGGGTAGGGGATACCACTCAGTGGTAGAACACTTCCTCATCCTGTGTGACACCTTGGATTTAATTCCTACTACCACCAAACAAACAAAAACTCCAATGGAATACTACAGAAGACTATTAAGCCACAGAAAGGAAAGAAATTATCCATACATAGTACAACATGAACAAGCCTTAAGAACATGCTTAGTAAAAGAAGATGGATATGGGGGCTGGAGAGATGGCCTAGTGGTTAAAAGCGCCTACTGCTCTTGCAGAGGACACAGGTTTGATCCCCAGCACCCACATGGCGGCTAAGAACCATCTTTAACTCCAGTTCCAGGGGAATCCGACACCCTTTTCTGACCTCCTTGGCATTTCACAACACGGATGCACAGACCTGCATGCAGACAGTACATTCATACACATAAAAATGAATAAAATTTAAAAAGATGGATATGTATTTATATGAAATATGCCAGAGATAAACATATGCACAGAAAGTAGATAAAGTATTCAGTGGTGGAGTGCATGTGTAAGGTCCTGGGTTGAGTCTCCAGCTTCCCCGCCTCCACACACACACACACACACACACACAGAGCAACAAAGAAAAAGCAAAGAAGAAAAGAAATTTGGTGGTTCCGGGTTGTGGGGGGGATTCCTCATGGGTGCAAATTTCTTTTTATAGTAATGGAAATGTTCTAAAAGGTCACAGTAATTTTCAAACCTGTTCTGTGAATATACTAAATGCCATACTGATTGTACACTTTTATTTTTTATATACTAAATGCCATACTGATTGTACACTTTTATTATTTATTTATTTCTTTATTTTTATTTATTCTTGTATGTGTATAAATGTACTGTCTGCATGTAGGTTTGTGTGCCACAGAGGTCAGAAGAGGGCATTGGATTCCCCTGGAACTGGAGTTAAAGACGGTTCTCAGCCGCCATGTGGGTGCTGGGGATTGAACCCGGGTCCTCTGCAAGAGCATTTGGTGCTCTTAACCGCTAGGCCATCTCTCCAGCCCCGATTGTACACTTTTAAAAGGTAAGCATTTGCTGCAGCCCAAGGGTGTGGATCAGAATTCAGATCCCCAGCACCTCCATAAATCCTAGGCAGGAGTGGCGACCCACCTATGATCCCAGATCTTGAACGGAGCAAACTAAGTGGCTAGACTAGCTGAACTGGGGAGCTCTGGATTCAAGTGAGACCCTGCCCCGATATATAAGGTGATGAGAGATCAATGAAGACACCCAGCATCACCCTCTAGTCTCCACATGCTCATGCACAGACCTACATGTACACCTGACACAGGTACAGCCACACACATGGGAATGCAGAAAAACAAAGGCATGTACACAACAGACACAGACACACAGACACAGACACACACACACACACACACACACACACACACACACAAAAGTTATAAGGTAGTATATCTAGATAAAGCTGTTAACTAGGGGCTGGAGAGAGTGCCGACTGCTCTTGCAGAGGACCCAGGTTCGATCCCCAGCACCCACATGGAGGCTGAGAACCGTCTGTGACTCCAGTTCCAGGAGAATTCCACGTCCTCTTCTGACCTCCGAGGCATTGCACGACATGGGTGTTCATTTCTTTACATGGGTGCACAAACCTGCATGCAGACAGTACATTCATACACATAAAAATAAATAAATAATAAAAAATTAAAAGAAAAAGCTGTTAACTAATAAAGAAAAGGTAAAAACCCAAGGAGGTATGTTGGGCCAGAACCCTGAAGGCTGAGCGAGTGTACACCTTATCCCCACAGGCCACAGAGCAGCTTCCATCTCCTCCTTTCAGCCTCTGTTGAAGGCTGCTGGGTCCCTTCTCCAAGGGGGGCACAGCTGACTTGAACTCTCTCTAGCTGTGGAATGGCTACCAGCCAGAATCCTGCAGTAGCCTTGGGAGTTGCCACTGGACTAAGTGGCAGTCTCTCAGAAAGCCTTTGTTTTCTGGCCCAGAAAGTCCCCTCCCATCTTCCTGGGCACAGTGTCTGTAGTCCCCAAAGCCCTGGCAGAATCACAAAGCCCATCCATTTATCAGTCAAAAACACTGCCAGGTAGCTGGGCACAGCAGCATATAAATCCCACCATTTGGGAGGTAAAAGCAGGAGAATCTGGAATTTAAGGCCAGCCTGAGCTACATGTTGAGTTCTAGGCCATCCTGGGTTACATGAGACCCTGTGCCACAAAAACCACAACTATTACCAAACCACTGCTGAATGCTTTTTCAAACAGGATGACTCCTAGGTATGTCCTGCTGCAGCTCTAAGTCAGTAAATCAGAGGGGGCCTGGGACTCTTGGGCTCCCCAGGTGATTCTGATGAGCTGCCAGATTTGGGAACCTTTGATCCAGTTTAGCCTCCCATCCAGGGCTGTTGCCTCCCTGCCAAGAAGCTGACTCAGCTTCTCCAAGAAGCATTCCTGGACTTGCCTCACTGAGGAAGGTGCTCCACCCAAGTGCCTCTGCTTGCTCATCATCTCCTTTGCCTGTGTTCCAGTTAGGAAGTGTCTCCTGTTCAAACCTCTCTCTCCCTGCCCCCACTTCTACCCCCCCCCACCCAGCTGCGGCACTGAAAGCTCCTTGAAGACAGAGACTACATCGCATCTAATGTTGTCCAACTCATAAAGAGGACCCTGCATATCAAGTAAATGAATGAACGAGTGAATGAATGCCAGCAGACTATAATGTACTCAGTCAAGGGGCGATGACTGTGCCTGTACAGCATTTGGTACAATTTTGGCATAGATGATATTTATCTAGATTTAATTTTTATTATTATTATTATCCTCTCTTTTTGAGAGGAGGTCTTGAACTCCTGGGCTTGTGATCCACCTGCCTCAGTCTCTCGGGGAGCTGAGTCTACAGGTGAACCCCAAAGGCACCTGGCTTATTTGGACAGTCCGCAAAAGGAATTAGAATTTGCTGGAAGAATCAGCTCTGCAGATCGGACTGCCCTTGGGAAACGCAGCCAAGCTGTTCTCACGAGAGCATCTTTTAGGAAGCTGTATCATTCCTGGAAAGTTTCCATGTCAGTCGTATGAAGGGAAAGTGATGGAGGGAAAGTTAGGGCCAAACTAGTTAAAATATTCTACTTTTGAAAATTTGGCCGGGCATGGTTGCCCACGCCTTTAATCCTAGCACTTGGGAGGCAGAGGCAGGTGGATCTTTGTGAGATCAAGGCCAGCCTGGTCTACAGAGTTCCAGGACAGCTGGGGATACAGGGAGACCCTGTCTCAAAAAGACAAAAAAAAAAAAAGAAAAGAAAAGAAAAAAGAAAATTTGACAAAAACATATTACCATGAGAGCATACGATAAGCCCCTCCAAGAGATGTGGAAGGGGACAGAACAAATTCCTTTCACAGTTAATGAACGTCTCCTTCAAATAACCATTTATCCCACCTTCGTTACATACCAGGCTCTGGGAATATAGCACTGAACAACACAACCAAAGCCCAAGGCCTCATGGGAGTTGCCATGAGTTAAAATCGTTGCTGCTCTCATTTTGGACAGCAAGGACAATGGGTATTTACTGTCTGACTCTCAATAAATATTTGTGAAACAAACATGAATGAGAGACCAAATGAAACATTTCGGAACTGAAAACTGTTTGGCCATAGAGACTCAGTAAGTCAAAAATGAAATTCAATACAAATTACAAAGTTGCTACAAAAGCTTATGAAAAAAGATTGCAAGAATGGTAATCACATGGGTGTTGCTCCACAATTTTCCACAATCCAGTGAGGCTATTGTTCTGACACGTATTACCAGTGGCAGGGAACCAGAGATTTCTCTCTCTTCCCGAACTCTTGCAATGCGCCTAGACCTTCTCGCAGCTAGGTCTAGCTCAGGTGCAAAAGGTAAACAGAGAGAGAGAAAAGTGAGCACCGGTTCCAGCCCTGCGTATTTGCCTGCTTCTACTGCCTGGTCACTCCAGCTGCTGGACACATTGAAGCACAGCTTCCCAGGCACTCACCTGTCATCCATATACCCTGCTGGGTAAGACAGCCAAGTCCTCCCCTGACCCCTCTAGGGCCACCCTTACCTTCAACTTCACACAGACAGACCTCAACTCACAACCCCAGCTTCTTATCACATCGGCAGACTCACCTGCGTCTGGCCAGCCCTCCTCCGTTCCTGTCTCTGTGGAACCAAATTCCAGTTCTATCTCTTATCTGCTCTGTGACCCTGACCAGCTATGGCAACTATAAGGACAGGAGTTAAAAATTGTCCCCCATTGGGGGTGGGGGGTTGGCTCAGCTGCTAAAATGCTTGCCTTACAAGTTCAGATCCCCAGTACCCATGTAAAAAGCCGAGCACACTGACCTGCACTCCCAACTCTGGGGAGGCAGAGATGGGAAGGATTTGGGGCTTGCTGCCCAGCCAGTCTAGCTAATCAGAAAGTTCCAGGTTTAGTGAGAGATCTTGTCTCAAAAATATAAAATGGGGGCTGGAGAGACGGCCTAGCGGTTAAGAGCGCCGACCGCTCTTGCAGAGGACCCGGGTTTGATCCCCAGCACCCACATGGCGGCCAAGAACCGTCTGAAACTCCAATTCCAGGAGAACTCCAGTTCCAGGGGAATCCGACACCCTCTTCTGACCTCCGCGGCATTGCACGACACAGGTGCACAAACCTGCATGCAGACAGTACATTCATACACATACAGAAATAAATAAAAAAATTTAAAAAAACTCTTAAAAAATATATAAAATAGACAATGGTCTCCACATGCGTGTGCACAGCACATGTGCACACACAAACACACAGACACACATGCATATGTGCACACACACACAAATGCCCTCCAATTAAAAATAGGCATAACAGTACTACCTATTTTATTTTGTGAGCAGGCATTAAATGAGCTAATTACGGCTAAAAGTTACCCCAGTGGTAGGAGCACCTTCCTAGCACGTACAAAGAAAGCCCTGGGTTCTATTTCCTGCCCCACTCCATAAAAAGTCCTTGCACAGTGCCTGGCTCAAGAAACCTTCTCTAACTATTGGCCTGACTGTATTTCCTGAGTGTGCTGCTTCCTCCCAGCTTGCTTTCCCAGGCTCTGCTCTCCTGACAGACACCCACTTGCTCTGTTTCTCCTACCTTCTTTCATTCTATGGGCCCCTAGCCCTCCACATTTAACCAAATTCAATTTACTTCAATTTTTTTTTTTTAATTAAGAACTTTTCTTGGCCACCCCCTGTCACTTGTCATTCTCTCTTCTGGACTTTAAAAAAATTATTTATTATTTTATTTTGTCTGTATGAATGTATTGCCTGCATGTATGTAAATGCACTCAAGTCACACAATGCCCAAGGAGGTCAGAAGAGGGAGTTATGGATGATCGTTTGGTGCCATGTAGATGTTGGGAATTGAACACAAATCCTCTGCAAGAGCAGCCAACGCTCTTAATCACTGATCCATCTCTCCAGCCTTTATTTTTTTAATGGCCTGGAACTCACTACATAGCCCAGGCTGGTCTCAAGCACCTTATGCAAATGAGGCTGGCCTTGGACTCCCCCCCCTTTGGCCTGGAACGCACTTTGTAGACCAGGCTGCCCTTGAACTCACAGAGATCCCCCTGCCTCTGCCTCGTGAGTGCTATGATTAAAGGTGCGTGCCACTGCACCCAGCTTGTCCTTGGACCGAAGACCCCTGTGCCACTTCCCAAGTGCTGAGATTACAATCTCATGCCACCATCCCAACTCTATCCTATCTTAATTTATTTTAGACAGGATCTCATATATTCCAGGCTGGCCTCAAATGCATTACATTGTGAAGGTGACCTTGACCTTCTGGTCCTGCTCTTTCTAAATCCTTCGATCTGGGATTACAAACCTTGTCAACTTCACAGTCCTTTGAATTGCTTCCCCCTTGCCCTCAGGACCAGCACCTCTGTTTTTACCTCCCCGTTTTCAGTCTCCTGCTCAGATTCCTTTATGCCTTTCTCTCACATCCTCTACTCAGCCTTTGGTCTGGGCCCATCCATAAGAGACTACCTCTCTCTTGGTCTAGCCTGGGCTAGCCTCTGCATGCTTCTCGTCATATTCTTGGCCTTTCACCGGGTTCCCCCAAGCACTAAGTACCTGCATGTACATCCAGGACAGGTCAGTCTCTCAGAGCTTCCCATCCAGGCCCATAAATCTGACAATGGCCACTCTTTTCCATTAAGTCCTTCGGGGATCTCACAGTCCCCAGGCTGAAGCTTGTCATCTCTTCCTCTTTTGTGTTCCTATGACTTACCTCATTCTACTCCCATCCACATCTCATATAGCCAGTCGCTGAGCCAGACAGCCAGCACTCCAGTCGGTCCATCCTTCTACTTTCTCTCATCTCCCTTCATGCCTTTCAGCTTCCAAATGATCCCTCTCCCTTCAGGATAAACCTGGCTTCCTGATCCTATCCACGGGATGCCTGTGAGCCTGTGAGCTAAGCCTCCAGGCAGTTCCTAGTTTGGCCACCTCTTCTCACTATAGCCACTTTCTAAAAAACAAAACAAAACAAACAAACAAACCCCAGGCTTTTACTTACCACTGATCCTTTGATCCTGCCACTTACCCACCTGGAGTAATCTTCCCAGCCTTTAGCACTCTGCTTTGCCTCACCCATCTCCCACAGCACTGTACCCTCTACCTCTTATTCCCCACCATCCTAGCAACCCCCTCCCCCACCATGTTCTCACTGCCTGTGGCCACACACTCAGGATGACACTCAGATTCACCGCTGGGTTTGTAGTGTATAGGTCATATATTGGATCTGTAACTGCTGGACAGTCTTGACGCATTGTCTCTGCTGTGTATCCACAGTAGCAAGAGAAGTTGTCCTTAGAGCTGCCTGGACATCTTTGTAAGCGTCTCTCTTCTGACATCTCCGACATCTACCCCCAAAGTCCTTCTCATTGTTAACCAAGCTGTGAATGCTGAGCAAGAGGCTGGAGATGAGAAGAGGTGGGAGCCTGGGAGAGAGCCTAGAGTTTTACTTTTCTGAGATCAGATCTACCTACCTGCTCCCTCCCCCGCCTGTTTTCCACCTCTCAGCATCTCTGAATCACCTGTCAGAAAAGGAGGTACCTGTTTGAATGCTTCCTCTAAAGTTCATGGGTTGGAAACTGGTTATAGGTATTGGGAGTAATGCAGCCATGTTGATGGGTGGGACACCCACTTTTATGTTGTGTAGTCAAGAGCTCTCATGAGTACATGCACCAGTCCTGCAGGAAGGGCCCCTGATTTGAAAGGATGAGGTGGCACTCTGCATATTCTCCTCTTCCTCCTTTTTTTTTTTTTTTTGAGACAGGGTCTCCCTGTATCCCCAGCTGGCCTGGAACTCACCATGTAGCCTCAAACTTCCAGAGATCTGCTTGCTTCAGCCTCCCAAGTGCAGAGATTAAAGATGTGTGCCACCATGCCTGGCCTGCCCTTATTTGACTGACAAACTTCTCCTCCTCCTCTTCTTCCTCCTCCTCTTTCTTATTTTTACTTTTCGAAATTGAATTTTTGTTCAATTTATTTTGATCCTATTTATATACCCTCCCTTATCTGCACCCCCACTGGATTTCCTGTGCTCTGTCACATAAATTAAGGCCTATAGTGAAATTTGTGTTCCCAAATATCCTTCTGTGTGGGTCCATCCATTGGAACCTGGATAACCATCACACCTCAAAGAAAACCAACTTTCCCTCTCCCAGGAGTGATCAGCTGCCAATAACATAGCTCCTCAGCTAAGGCAGGGGCTTCTCCCCCCTTCCCCACTTGTATGACAAACTCCTCCTAACAAAGACTTTCCACTCCACTTTCTGCCTTCATTGGTTATTGTTTCACCTGCTCCATCCTCTCTCCTTCCCCTACTCCTTCCCCACTTTGTTGAAAATCTTCTATTCAAGGTCACAAATGACCTTGTCCAGCCCTGTGTTCAAGCCCCCTCCCCTTCCTACCTCCCATACTCTATATACTGATGCTACAGTGTCATTATCATTGTCCTCATCAACCAACAGGGATTTTTAACAACCTGTCCCACGTGTGTGGGGGCGAGGAGGGGAGGGCAGTCACCCAGAACAGGCCTCTGAGATCTGAGGCATGGCTAAGATAAATGCAGACCGACTAAACAGTGCTCAGTGGTAGTAAACTACGTGGCATACTGGCACGGATTGGTTTCCTAACAGAACAACAGGCTGGGCTGTCAGAAAAATCTTTTATTCTTTTATTTATTTTACTTTTGTGATATTTCGGATCAACCCCAGAGCCCAGGAGCTCTAGCATGTAGCCACACCCCTAGTCCCAAGGGACTTTAGAGAGTACTTTAAAGTACTCACTAAGCTAACCAGTCTATGAGGAGTGGGGTTAGCAGGGTTAGGGGTGAGGTTAGTGAGCCAGTGCCAAGCTAGAGACAGACACAGCCAAGTTGCCTCCTGATACTTTTCTTCACACTAAAGTGTAAATGACTGAAAGAGCTTAAAAATGCAAGCCTACTTTAAAGTTGCACTTGCATTATCCGTGAAAACTTTCAACTAAGGGGGCACAGTCCTTGTGGGGGAAGTTTAGGCATTTACCCGAAGCCAGAAAAGAATAACATAATTTTTAAAAACAAAAATAAGAAGGCTCATCCCTCCTTTTGTGATTGTCTGGTTCAAAAAAATTCTCCCATGGAAGAATGGTGCACTGACATACCAACTCTACTGTGCAAATATTTTCCTTGCCATGAGGTCAGAGCCCAGCCTCAGCCTGTCCCAGGCACACAGCCTTCCATCTCTAGCCTGTTTGCTCCCTGAGTTTGATGTCTATCTCTGTTCCCTGTGCCTTTTATTCAGAGTGTCCCTGTAGTCAGAGCCATCCCTTTTACCTTTGTTATTTATTTTTAAAAGCTGGGGATTAAACACAGATAAGCACATACTGTACCACTGAGCTGCACTCAGACCCCGACAAAAAAAAAAAAAAGCACATCTCCAAGGTCAAGGTCACAAAGCTAGTGCACAGCAAAGTATTTACCCTTTTCCTCTGCAGAAGGTTACCACCTGGTATGCTAATGAGTCTCTTGAAACATCTTTTTTTTTCTTTGTCTTTTTTTTTTTTTTTTTTT
>VZQC01002449.1:832145-980648 GCA_009823505.1 Rhizomys pruinosus
CCGTGTCGTGCAATGCCGCGGAGGTCAGAAGAGGGTCTCGGATTCCCCTGGAGCTGGAATTCTCCTGGAATTGGAGTTTCGGACGGTTCTTGGCCGCCATGTGGGTGCTGGGGATCGAACCCAGGTCCTCTGTAAGAGCGGTCGGCGCTCTTAACCGCTAGGCCATCTCTCCATTTGAGCTGAGCATGGTGGTACATGCCTTTGGTACCAGAACTTGGGAGTCAGAGGCAGGTAGATCTCTGTGAGTTCAAGGCCAGTCTGGTTTACATAGCAAGTTCCAGGTCAGCTGGAGCTATAGGGAGACCCTGTCTCAAAAAGATGCCCCCCTAAAAGCATTTTTTTTGAAATGTTTGCTTTCCAAAGATGTTTACATTTCCTTGACCTACTAGGAAAGATACTTTGCACAGTCAAGCAAGTATGGACTCCTGAAGTTCAAATATAGTTTGCAAAACTGACCACAGTTTCCAAGAGGCAACTAAATTTGGCCAAATGCTCATTTCCACCCGGATAGAGGCTCTAAGTGGATGATTTGTTTTTCTGGCAGCAGAACCACTTTTGGGTGGCACCTGATGGCTATTACTATCATTAGAAATTCTTAAACCTCTTTGGGTATTAATCATGCTCCAGATGTTACAAAAATTTAGTGACTGAAAATGTACATACATTAAACTTTTCAGCTGCTATCTCAAGATCATGGGGATTTCAATTTATCTCTTCATCCAGCACTTTCAACCAGCCCCCATCAGTGAGGTCACAGACTCATTATAAACCAATGGGGCTTCATTACACTTATGCTTTGGAATTTTATAGTTTTCATGGGCTGCCCCAATAGGGTACATGTTTCTTCAAAATGTCTCTCCTTTGATAGTCCTTCACTGGACCCTTTTGTAGACATGACAGATTATACTGTTTTGATTCTGTCTTTGTCCCTAAGATACCAACCAAGGCTATTCTCTCTCCTCTTTGATCAAAAGAAATTACTCTTAGTAGAGGCTACTTTTCTTGAAAGACGGTTTATATTCTCAAAAAGCTCTTTGCATTGTAGACATGTGGACTTGCTGACAACGTTCACCAGGAATGCTTTCCTGCCCAATTGATTACCTTCGAACCCACCCTGTCTGCTTGTGTTACTGAATATGGTATCTGTAGCATGCATCATTTCTGACAACTACCTCCTGAGCTCCATCCCTGAATCCTTATTGTTCTTAATACAGCTCTGTGGTGCGGTGCACATATCAAGCAGCAGTACTGGGCTTGCTCTAACCACCTTCCCCACACATCTACACTTTTCCCATATCCCTGCCAGGTACTTTTACACACTTAGCACATGGGAAGCACAATCCCTCTCCTTGAAGCCCCAGTGGGTAAATGTGGAAAAAATGCAGGAGCGATGTCATGAACCACAATGGTTTTGCACTCTGTGTAATTCGAAGACAAGATTCCTTTGCTGTGTGTCATCTCCTATATTACCACTGCCATCCAACATTTCGTAACCATCAATCCTTTGCCAGTGCCCACATGCAAAAATGGGTTTGTATTAAAAAATAAATGAGAACAGCACATTTTGATGCGGTGTAGTATATCAGCAGTTTCCACCAGAAGCCTTACTGCTTGCCCTTCTCCTTTTAGGAAACAAAGGACAGAGGCAGAGCCTACTTATCCCGTTACAGCGCCTGGTGAGAAGGGCAGAGGCATGGCAGAATCAAAGAAAAGCCTTTTTTCTTTCGACATATCCCAAAGATGGGAACAGCCACAGCGGGAAGAATATTAGGCTATGCAAGTTGAGCTGGTTTTGTGGACTGTCCCTTTCCAACTGGACAGCTCGGTCACTTCCAGGTTGAAGGTTCTGAAAAGCAGACTTACCTTAACTTCACCCTGAGGGGTTTATTTTTCTCTCACAACAAGATCAGAAGTGGGCAGGTTGATCCAAATCCCCACAGACTCAGGTTCTGCCCCACGGCACCTTCACCATGATGGGCATTGTCCCTGTGCAGTGTGTGGCTCCCCTGGGGCTCATGACTGATTCTGAAGATAGAAAGAAGGGGGAAGGGTGGACCCCAGCCGCACGGTCTTCTTTTGTGTGAAAAACTAAAGGTTCCCTTGAAGCTGGGCACAGTGGTGTGCTGTAGAATATAGTTACTTGGGCAACTGAGGCAGGAGGGTCTGTGGTGCCTAGGAGTTTGGGCCATTCTGGGCAATATGCCACAGAGAAAGAAGAAAGAAAGAAAAGAAAGAAAGAAAAAGAAAGAAAAGAAAGAAAGAAAAAGAAAGAAAGAAAGAAAGAAAGAAAGAAAGAAAGAAAGAAAGAAAGAAAGAAAGAAAAAGAAAGAGAGAAAGGAGAGAGAGAGAGAAAACATAGGTTGGTTTCCCTTAAAACCTCAGATTTGTGTATCTTCTTCTTACCCAGTACTATGTCACTTAGTCACTGTCTCTAGGCTTGAAAAGTGAGTTTCAGGGCTGGGAAGGAACTCAGTTGAGGAGTGCTTATCTAGCATTCATGAGGCCCTGGGCTTCATCCCCAGCACCACAAAACAAACAGAAAGATGACAACAAAGAAAAGTGAGTTTTAGTCGGGAACATGCTGGCTTGACCAAAGTCTCCATCCTGTTAAGTAGTTCTGCTAATGACATGCCTCATTAGATGCTGGCCCCTTAGATGTCAGGGAACAGTGTGGACAAGGACAGGTCAAACGCAAAGCATACTGACCTCTTTGGAGGAAGAGGCTGCCTCTATGACGTGTTCCTAGACGCTCAGGAATCACAATGAACTATGGCTACAAGAGAGCAGTCCTAAACCTTTTGTTCATCTGTGAGGATTTCTGTAATGAATCATTAATTCTCCATTACAGTCATTATAAAGATTGTTTAGATTAATGGGAACTTAAAAGGAAATGGCCATTTCACTCCCTTGCTTAAAAACCCTTCAGGAACTTTCCACAGCTTTCATCTTAGTCCGTTGTCTGCCCATGGATAAATTATAAGCTACGCAAGTTCATGTGACTCACAGCTCTGGAGGCTGGGAAATCTAAGAACAAGGCGCCAACATCAACTGAGGGCCCTTTCTATTGACTCAACAAGGCAGAGGAACCACTGAGCAGCCATGAGATACAGAGAGGAGAGAGGAGAAGGAGAGAGAGAGAGAGAGAGAGAGAGAGAGAGAGAGAGAGAGAGAGAAAGGGCATGGGCCAGATTCACAATAATTTGCTCTGAGATCATGACATTCATTAGTCACCTCTTTAAAGTTTTGTTTTGTTTTGTATTTTTGAGACAGGATCTCCCTTTAGTCTCAGCTGGCCTGGTGCTCGCTCTGTAGACAAGACTGGCCTTGAACTCACAGAGATCCACCTGCCTCTGCCTCCTGAGTGCTGGGATAAATTTTTTTTTTAACATTTATTTATTTATGTATTTGGGGATCGAGGTACATACCATGGGATGCCTGTGGAGGTCAGAGAACAGCTTGTGGGAGGCAAGTCTTTTCTTCTACCAAGTGAGTCCTGGGGACTGAATTCAGGTCATCAGGCTTGGCTGCAAGAACCTTGACCTGCTGAGCCATCTCTCTAGTGCATTAAACACCTCTTAACGTCCTAATCTTGACACTGTTACCTTGGCAATCACAATTCAGCATAAATTTTGGAAGGAACATTCAAACCATAGTAGCTATTAAAATGATCTGGAAAGTCCTTGGCATGCTGTTAGACAGCCATAGCAGTGTCCAATTTGACCTTAGTTTCCTGTTTGCCTCTGCCTCAGGGCCCTTACCTGTCCCCTTCTATTTCTGTAGAAGCTTCTTTCCGCATTCTGGCCTCCCTAATCCATGCTCCTCCACTCCCTGCTCTGTCTTCAGCTCTACTATCAATGTTTTCTTTAAAAAGCATCCTCTGGGGATTGGAGAGATGGCTCAGCCAGTTAAAAACACTGGTTGTTCTTGCTGAAGACCCAGGTGTGAATCCCAGCACCCACATGACAGCTAAATCCATGCCTTCTGTCTTCCTAGGGCATTGCATGACGGGTGCACTTAGATACATGAAAGCAATACATATATATGCAAAAAAAATTTTTAACTAACAAATTTTTTTTTTTTTAAAGATTCTCTGTCAGGCAGGGTGACACCTCTGTTTAATCTCAGAAGCAGGCAGATTTCTGAGAGGCAAACCTGGTCTACATAGAAAGTTCCAGTCAGCCTGAGCTACATAGTGAGACCCTGTTAAAAAAAAAAAAAGGAAGAAAAGAAAGAAAGAAAGAAAGAGAAAGAAAGATAGAAAGAAAGAGACAAAGAAAAAGCATTCTCTGACCTATCTGCCTGCCTCTGCCTCCCGAGTGCTAGGATTAAAGGCGTGTGCCACTACGCCAGGCGGTGATGTGCTTTTATAAGATTGAATGAAATCATGTTTATAGAACACCTATGTTGGTGTTGATACATGTCAGTTACATCATTAGTCTAGCTCAAATTGCTCTTCACATTAAAAATACTGTTCAGAAATCCATGGGTATAGGATCCTACCATGATGAGATGTTTTCTTGAATTTTAAAATGAGGGTAAAGTGTCCTTGAATTCACTGGGTTGCTGGTGTTTGGGGTTGAATCTGGCTTTCTTTCACTCCCCACCCCCACCACCCATTGGCTCCAGATGGATAAAGAATGTGAGGCTCTTGTGACCATTTGTCAGGGATTCCCAGGCCTAAGGTCAGGTGCAGTGACGTGGGTCCTAGCAGCTGCCATTGCCGCAGCCGCTGGCCATCAGCCCTGGCAGGGCTATTTCAGGTCTACTGAGTGTTCCTTTGTCTCGCTTGCAAACTTCAAGAAATGCTTTGAACTATTCAAGGACGAAAGGCCTTAACAGGCTCGATTCCTAGGCAGTCAGCCTTCTGCTAGTTTGGCCTCAGCCAAGGTAGGCTTTCTCCCTGTGGGGAAGCGTGTCGGTGTCTTTAGGCTTTAGCTTAATGAGCTGATGCATAACCATTCTTCCTTCAAGTCAAAACCCTTTGAGAAGATGTTCTGCCCGTTTCTTTTTCTGGCAACCACAGCTTAGTGTCTAATATTAGCCCTTCCCCTGCAGTGGAAGCAATGCAGCAATATCTCCTGTGTTGAGGGACAATAATACAGGTTGAGTTTCCCTTATCAGAAATACCAGGGGCTGGAAGTGTTTGGGTTATGTTTGTTTAGACAGGGTCTTGCTATGCAGCCCAAGCTGTATTCTAATTTGAGGATAACTTGAGCTCTCCAATTTGAGGCTAGCCTAAGCAACATAATGAGATGCCACTTAAAAAAAAATGTGGTGACTCATGCCTGTAATCCAAGCATGGGGAGGTACAGAAAGATAGATCTAGAGTTCAAGGCCAGCCCTGGGTACATAGAGAGTCCAGGACTAGGCTGGGGTTCATGAAATCTGCTTCCCTGTGCCCCACAAAGAAGATGGGCAGGCAAGATGGTTCAGCATGTAAAGATGCCTTCAGCCAAGCCTGGTAACTAAGTATGAGCCTCAGAAACCACAGGGTGGAAGAAAATAACTGACTTCCAAAAAGTTGTCCTCTGACCTCTACACTCATGCTGTGGCACACGTGACACACATATACACAGGCACACGCGAACGCGCGCGCGCACACACACACACACACACACACACACACACACGTAAGCTGGGCTTGGTGGCACATGCCTTTAATCCCAGGACTCGGGAAACAGTGGCAGGCATTCAGTCTGTGAGATCAAGGCCAGCCTGGTCTACATATAGGGAGAACCTGTCTCAAACCCTCTCCCTCCAAAAAAAAGTAAGGCGATGACCACTTACTTTTATTTCATGCCTAACACTGAGCAAAACAACTTCTGTATTTCTGTATTTATGTTTTACAACAGCCTCGTGTTGTATATAACTATTACCATAGTATGGTATAGTGTCCCCAGGTTACTGCTGACTCAAGGCTACCTTGTCCTGCATATAGTCCCAGGAGCATCCTTCCTTACTCTCTCAAATGATTACCAGTGAAAAGAGCACATTTTCGGCTCTTTGTGTATATAGCCAAAGGAGTAACTCTTAATCCTTTTTTCTTTCTTTTTTTTAAGCCTACCCTACCAGGCCCGACCCTGCTTAGCTTCCGAGATCAGACGAGATCGGGCGCGTTCAGGGTGGTATGGCCATAGACCTTAATCCTTTTTTTCATCCCCAGTCTTCCACCCTACCCATCTCAGGGGCTTGTTCGGGTGGTCCTACATCCAGGTTTCAAATATTACCCTTTACACCATGTCCCTAAAGGCTGATGAGTTGTTAGCCTTGGCCTTCCCCTGAAGCTATTCCTTTTTATGGCCTAGGGAACAAAGGTGCTTCAAGGGTGACAAAAAAGGTAGGATTGGGTAGAGAACAGGCCAGGAACATATGCCCTGAATTTTTTAGTGTAAGAAGAGCCTTGCGGGGCCCATTATTCATTTATCATGCAAGCAGCCCCAGGCAACAGCTGACAAGTGCAAAATGATGCCCTGAGCATCTCCAGACTGTCAGGACACTCCACACAGACCAGCCGTGGCAGCCCCTGCCCCCGCCCCCCCCCCTGCCTTCACCCACCCCCAAAACCTGTTCTCAGCAAACATATGGGAGCAATTCAGGACTTACTCCTTCCCTTCCAGCATTGGAGGCACGTTGACAATGGGATTTACAACTGTCCCAAAATGGAGCGCTTTATTTTCTTTTGGATTACTCCAAGTTTGGGGCCTGTTAAAAGTTTTGTAACTGCATAAATATTTATCTAGAATTTTTGGTTACTATATAAACATAACAAATATGAAACTGGTCCCCAATACTTTAAGTCAAATAAAAGTCCTTCCAATTCAGAAAGGGGGAAACTAAAATAAAGGCCCTTGGAACTGATTATTTTTATCATGAAATATTTTTACTGTTATTTTTATACTAGGCTTTTAAAATACCAAAATATATTTGCCCTTGACTGTGTATAGCTATTCAGATCTCACTTGCTGTCCATCTGCCAACTTGTTTAAGCATGTCCCTAGTTTGCAGGGACATGGGAGGGAATGTGGATGGTGCAATACAAGGCTGCACCTTTATAAATATACTCGGGCTAACAGCTGGAAGCCCAGGATAAAACAGTGCTGCTCTGAGCTTTTGTCGACTTTGAAGGTAACAGATAATACTTGGTGTCCAGAGATTATAGCTTTACATTTGTTAACAGAGTCTAGTTGAGATAGATGCTAAGTAGAAAGAGGTAAAATATTTAGTGCCCCAGATTATTATTATTATTATTATTATTGATGGAATCTCAAGTAGTCCAGGCTGGCCTTGAATTCATTAAGTAGCCAACGATGACCTTGAATTTCTGATCCTCCTAACTTGACCTTGCAGGTGTTGGGATTATAGGTGCATTCTATACCCAGTTTGTGGGGTGCTGGGGATTGACTTCTGGGCCTCATGAGCGCTCATTAGGCACTCTACAACGGAACTACATCCCCAAACCAAGATATTACAGATATTAGTTGTTAAATATAGACACTAAAGCGCTCAGACTAGATCATGCCAATGAAAAATTCGGTGAAAAACAATAGTGTAATTTTGTTTGTTTGTTTGTTTGTTTATTTTTCAGTACTGGAATAGAACCTAGGGCCTTGCCCATGCTAGGTAAGTACTCTGTCACTGAACTATGTTCTTGGACATTCATTCTTTCCTTAACTTCTCTGTTTGCCACAGAATTCACCTCCTACATCAAAGCGGTGAAAAGTCTATGTGTACATGGTTGAGGCTTGTGTTCTGCAGGCGCACTAGGGTCAACAGTTTTCAACTTACAAAGACACACAAATAACCTTGATGTTGGGAGAAGGTGCCTGGCATTGCCCTCTACTCAGCTATTGAAAGTAGTTAGTCTGAGAAGGAAGCAGCTGCTTGGGGTAGGCCCTGCTCCCTTGGTCCAGACCTGGATCTTCTCCTCCATGTTTTCTTAGCTCTCCTATTTTACCTGAGGTAAAAGCAGAACCATCTTTTTTTCCTTCCTAACTAGACTGGAACCAGCATTTTGCTCTTTGATGGTCCAGGCCAGAGCAGGCAGACCCCTGTAATTGCAGCCCAAGGTTGGCTTAATGTGCTCTGGAATACTCTTCTCTGTTACCCACAAAGAGATGACCAAGACAAGCCCTAGAAATCACTTCTCTAGAGAAGTTTCCCAAAGCTCTCTCTGCTGGGCCTGAGGCCACAAATCTCTTTAAAGGGTTTAGCTAGTGGCCAATGCCAGTGTGATCATAGAAGAAATAGCTGGGCTGGACATGGTGGTGCGCGCCTTTAATCCTAGCACTTGGGAGGCAGAGGCAGGCGGATCTTTGTGAGTTCAAGGCCAGCCTGGTCTACAGAGTGAGTTCCAGGATAGCTGGGACTAGAGGGAGACCCTGTCTCGAAAACAAACAAAAAACAAACAGAAGAAATAGCTGGAATCTCTAATTTTTGTTTATAATTACATGTATTTGGGGGGATGCACACCATGGTCCTCATGTGGGGGTCAGAGGGAAAATTAGAGGAATTGCTTTACTCCTCCCATCACGTGGGGCCCAGGGATTGAACTCAGGTCATCGGATTTGGCAGTAGGGACCTTCACTCATATATTTCACTAGCCCAAATTTCTCATTTTCAAGTCCATGCTTTAGCCAGAAGACTCAGCTCTAAATAGACATGTTTTAAATATACAGCAGAAAAATCTATATGAAGAGCTGGGCATGGTGGCACATGCCTTTAATCTCAACACTCAGGAGGCGGAGGCAGGCAGATCTCTACGAGATCCAAGCCGGCCTGGTCTACATAGTACGTTCCAGCTGGGGCTACAAGGAGCCCTGTCTCAAAAAGACACACACACACACGCAAATGAATGAAATAATGTTGCCAACTACTATCTTGAAGAACTTTTGATGAATATTATCAAAGCTCCTACTAACCCTTTAACTCTCTTATCTCTTCAAGAACCTTTGAAGAAGTAGTAAGTGGTTAGATTTTGTTGTTCTTCTTCTGAGAAACAGAGAAATTAACTTAACCCACAACACATTTTTAGAGTTAGAGGCAAGATGGGAAGTAAGAGATCTCCTGACTCTAGATCTTGGCTCATTAAAGGATGCTAGCAACTGACCAGTGAGCTCTGGCTGATAATCACACACCTGTGCTGATTTTAGACTGCCCTATTTTGACTTGCTATAGCTGATTTCCAAGATTCTCACTCTCTTCATGCTTCCAGTTGGAGTTGGCCTCAAGAGAAATTCAAGCAAGATTTGAAAGAAAGTTGGAAGTAAAGCACTAGCCCTTTCTCCCTAAAGGTCAGTATGTCTGGATGCAGAGGTGACAGTAAATTCCTGTTTATCCTTCTTCCTCTCTATTCCTGGTCCAACAATTCTCCCTATAACCAACAGAGATGTCAGGTCCACCATTGGGTGCAAAGTAGGTGGAGTGCTCTGAACCATTCTCCATCAGCGAAATGTTCACAGTCCCAAACCAGGGCCCAGCCGCCCTGGCTGCCCTGGCTGCCCTGGCTGCCCTGGCTGCCCCTGTTCCTTGAAGGAACACACTGGTTCCTTCACATTAGCCTTCAGGAGGGCTGGTTAGAGACAGATCTTCCCCTCTACCCCTTGCTTCTCCTCCCATAGTAGCCTAATCTAGCCTTTAATGCTCCCACCTGGCCTCTTTCCTCAGCTGAGCTCTGACAAAATAACTGACATTTGTGCATGGGAGCTGCAGAAGGAATGAGTGTTCCCCTAAGGGGCTTCCAGCTCACTAGGGGGATGGAGCATTTAACAGAGGCAGCTGGGGACTCATGACAGCTTGTGGTAAAGGGACAGATGAACAGTGAGGTATGTGCAGGCTGAGGTGTCCAGTGTCTTTCAGTATAAGTGCCTGAGAATGGATATCACATTCCGTATGCCTGGTGGTCACATGTAGACCTAAGTGGACAGACTTCTTTTCCTGTGTTTCAGGCTCCAGGCTCCTTCCCAATACACGGGTGGAAAGAAAGTCGCTCACATACTGGGCTACAATGTGAGCATAGTTGAAAACAAATGCTGACACTAGAGTTTTCCCTTCCAGGCGACAGAACCCCTGGCCTGCCGTACATGGGTAACTTGAGTTCTGGAATTCTAGCTTTGGTTAACCCAAATCCACAAATTTACTGTAGTTATGAAGCTTAGGGAGAATACTGTTTTTCTATTGTGCATTCCCAAGATCTTCTGTCCTGAGCCGACCCACTGAGATTATTTCTCCAGCAAGTTTAACCCTTCTGCATGTTGACCACTTTTTGGCAAAAAACAAAAACAAAAACAAAAAAAAACAACCAAAAACCAAAAACAAACAAACAAAAAAACCAACGGGAAAAACTATGAATTCCTTTCCTATTTTTTATTTTTCATAGCACAAGTTTGTTTTTGTTTTTTTTTTTATTGCTTTTTGAGAAAAGTTCTCTCTATAGCCCCAGTGGGCCTGGAATCACTGTGTAGACCAGGCTGGCCTTGAACTCATAAAGATCTGCCTGCCTCTGCCTCCTGAGTACTAGGATTAAAGGCATGCGCCACCATGGCTACAAGTTTCATTTCCAACTTGACTAGAAACTCCTCTGGGCACTTGGTATAGTGGCCTGATTTTAGTGGGCCTCCATTTCCTTCTGTTAAAGACAATGTTAGTGCTATGGTTTGGGAAGCTCTAAAAGCCCATGTGTTGAGAGTTTATTTGCCAACTTGTGTGTTGCTATCAGAAGGTGGTGGAAACTTCAGGAGGTGGGGCTAGTAGGAAGAAGTGAGACCACTGTAGGTGTGTCCTTGAAGGGGACATTGGGACCCTGGGCCTTTCCTCTGTCTCCTTCACTTCCCTGACACCATAAAGTAAAGGTTTCTCGGCCATGTGCCCCTACCTTGATGTGCCGACTTGTCATAGGCCCCAAAATAACAAGCCAACAAAACACAGACTGAAACTTCCAAAATAAATAGTTCCTGTTTAAATAGCTTTATCTTAAACTCTCACCAGTGAAGGTTCCTCATGCAACAGAGTACAGTGCATACAGAAAGCCACTGCTGTCCATAGCGTAGAAAATAACACTGAGCAGGGCCTGGTGGCGCATGCCTTTAATCCTAGCACTTGGGAGGCAGAGACAGGCGGATCTTTGTGTGTTCAAGGCCAGCCTGGTCTACAGAGTGAATTCCAGGATAGCTGGGGCTACAGGGAGACCCTGTCTCGAAAAAGACAAAGAAATAAATAAAAAAGAAAATAACACACTGTAGAGCACATGTCCCTGGATAGGACTCCTATATTAAACCCCCTCCCCCCCACATGACTCAGGGACCATTTCAGAAGAAGGGGCAGAAAGAGTATAAGAGCCAGAATTCATGAATGGTCATAAGGAAACAGAGTCCCAGGCTTCTGGGAACTTGCTCGTATGAATTAACAGCAATGGTGTGAGCATGCACAAGACCCATGCAAACTCAGTCAGACAAAAATCCAGTATAGAAGCCAGGTGTGGTGGCGCACGCCTTTAATCCTAGCACTCGGGAGGCAGAGGCAGGCGGATCTTTGTGAGTTCAAGGCCAGCCTGGTCTACAGAGTGAGTTCCAGGACAGCTGGGGCTATAGGGAGACCCTGTCTTGAAAAGACCAAAATAAATAAATAAATAAATAAATAAATAAATAAATAAATAAATCCAGTATAGACCTGGGGAAATGGCCTAGGGTGGTAGCACACACCTTCGATCCCTCAAGGCCAGCCTGGTCTACGTAGTAAGTTCTAGGACACCTAGGGATACAGGGAGACCCTGCCTCAAAAAAAAAAAAGACAGAGAGAGAACTGGGGAAATGGGCAGTGGGCCCCAACTTAGCTGAAGAACTATTGGTAGGCGATTATTGCTGGCTGAAGGAGAATTGATTTTCTTTAAGGAAGAGACTCTAGATAGGCTGACTAGACTCCAGTGGATGAACTTGCACTGAGGGACTCTGGGTACAGATGAGCTTTCCCATATGGAACAGAATGCATGAAATACAGTGGGGGGCTTCTAGGGGGTATAGATGGGGAAGGGGTTACAAAGAGGATTAGGATATTTTGTATAAGTTCAAGACCAGCCTGGTCTACATAGTGAGTTACTGGACAGGAAGACCCTGTCTCAGAAAAAAAAAAAAAAGATATTTTTATATGGAGTACATACAAAAAAATCAATAAAAATGTATGTTAAAAATTTTTTTAAATAACTTTATCTCAGGCATTTTGTTGCAGTGATAGAAAACTGAGCACCATAGTTACAAAACAAAAATTAAAATACATTAAAGGGCTATAGGTATAGCTGATTGATGGAATGCTTGCTTAGCATGCATGAAGCCTTGGGTTCAACCCCAGTACCCCACACACACACATACACATGTTACTAATACCCCTTTGGAGAGAGATGAGTATCAACTCTTGGCTGCTCAAAGAAGGACCTTTAATGAAAGATAATAGGACTTTGGAGCTGAATGATCATAAGTTCAAGGCCAGTCTGGGCTTCATAGCAAGACTTGTCTCAATCAAACAAAAACAAGTAAGCAAAAAGATACCGAAAGGAGGGCTTGGGCTTGGTTGATAGAGTGCTTGCCTAGCATGCACGAATTCAAGTTTGAGTCCTAGAACTACACAAACCTGTAATCCCTACACTTGTGAGGTAGAGGTGGGAGGATCCAAAGTTCAAGGACATCCTCAGCTATATATGGAGTAAAAAGGGAGGGAAGGAGAGCAGCACTTGGATGCCTTCGTCTTGGAAAAATATAGACCTCGGGCCATGGCAAGTGAAGTTTCTAGAAGCTTTCTGTAAAGTGCGGTTTTGCATCTGTGTGTCTACATATCCAGAGTGTTGACTCTGGAGACCTAAGAATAACATAAAAAGGCATGATAGGTATCTCAGGAAAATGAGGTTGTATTTTTAGCCCGGATCTTATTTAATCATTTAAATTTATAGAGAAGAGAGAAGAAAAAGAAACACAGAAGGGAATGAAGGAAGGCAAAGTCCCTGCTTTACTGAAAAGCTCCTGAAGAAACTCAAGTACAGCCTTTTTGTTTCTTTTAACCAGAATTGTGTTAACAGGAGATATGGCTGAGCAGTGGAGGACAGGGCTCCCTCAGCAGAGTTCCTCCTTTCCCTGAAGTACTGGGTTTGGAGAACATGGCTCTCATAGGCCACAATGGACGTAGTGGGCTTTTCCAGAAATGAGCCTTAGACTTGCTGCTCATGTGTCTCTGGATTTCACAAGATTGTACTTCCAAGATAGCTGTCCTATTTGTCTTGGAATTTTATAGGCTGGCATCCAAGGGGTTCCTGCCAACTGCTTCCATGCTATGCCAAAACAGGGCAAAAGAGAAGAGAAGTTAAGGGATCAGCCAGAAAGCTGGCTCTGCTAAGTAAAGGGAGGGAACTACCAGAAAACGCTGGAGAATGGAACAAGGGACATGCAGAGAAGAAACCAGGGAAGGAGGGCAGGTATCTGAACAGGGACTCTAGAGTCGATGAAGGGCCAAGGTCAACAGACCTCAAGAGTGGATGAGGGGCCAAGGTCAACAGACATCAAGAGTGGATGAGGGGCCAAGGTCAACAGACATAAGTATTCATTTTTTTTTGGCTTGCAGTTGACTTATACTATATTATAAAATGTAATCAAACATTTCATCATGGCTCATTGATAAAGCTTGTACTCAGAGCAGTGTTCCAGAAACATCAGCCCACCTGACTTAAAAGCAATAGGGACTGTCTGGAGCAAATCAGGACAACTGTGAAAATAGTGTAAAATCCTAGCTGAGAACAGGTCGAACGCCTGGATTCTGGTCCCAGTTTTACCCCATGTCACTTTGAAAGATCACTTGGACAGTTTCCCTTTCTGTAAACCGAGGAGATTCTCCAAAGAAGAAATTCCAAAGCTTACCAGAGGACCTAAGCCAGTTCCTTTGGAAAGCCAAGTCTGGCATGAGCTCTTTCTATTGCCCCTATGCGGTCAGCTGCAAGCCCCTGCATGTATTCCTAGCAGCAGTCAGCTGTGTTCATTCTGTGTAAAACATGTCCCAGTCCCAAACCCAACACCCAGTGATCTCAAGGCTGCGGAAATAAAAAAGCAGCTTCTCTCCCAAGAGAATGCCAATGCTAGAATGAGTTCTAATGACCCAGAGGCTTCTCTCGATTCTAAAATTCTTGAATTTGCTGATTTTGTTAGATAACAGGGTTGCAGACCATTTAGGCAGGAATAGACTGGAGACCCACACAACAATTTAGAGGTCAAATTGCCCTCTCCCCAGGCACCTGTATTTCACACAACCCTGCAGGGACTGAGGTTGTCCACCGGCCACCAGTGTTACCCTTGTCTGCATAGTGAGTAGTCACTATGTCAATTCTCAGCTTGAAAGAAGAAGATTCCTCTAGATTTGATTGGAAATTTTGTATGAAATGCACAAAGCTTCAATAAAAATTGGCTTTGAGGAAAAAAAAAGAGATTCCTACAAGAGAGATTTATTATTTATTTATTTATTTATTTATTTATTTATTTATTTATTTTTAGGCAGGGTCTCCCTGTAATCCTAGCTGGCCTGGGACTTGCTGTGTAGACCAGGCTGGCCTTAATCACAGAAACTGGATGCTTGCCTCTGCCTCCTGAATGCTGGGATCAAAGGCTGCACCACAGATACCTAGCAAGTGGGTTTGTTTGTAAGCAAGTGATGTGGAAATGGCTTGCATTGCTTGTGCTTATAGCCCATGGAGGAGAATGTGGTTATACAGCCCCATGGAACCAGGAGATGGTATGGAAATAAGTCTTTTTGCTGTGCAGAGATGTGCCGGCTACAACCCATTACTATGGAAGAAGGAGGCATGGATCTTAGAAGACAGGCTTCAGTCTGCCGCAATATAGAACTATATACCAGCTTGCCTGGGGTATCACAGACACTTGAGCAGGCATCCTGATTGGGAAGGGGAAAGAAAAAAAGGCTATTGTTGGTAGAAGCTGTGTGTCTATTTGAAGGAAAATAAACCATCATCAAACATCAGTCTGTGTTTCTTTCCTTAGCTACATTCCTATTTTAAGGACTTTTGCCCTACAGTGAGCTGTCCCAGTGATAACCACACTTTAAAAAAAAAAAAAAGGAAAGGAGTTGTATTTATATGAATTTTTATATGGGATTCTGTTTATAACAAAAGAAAACAAAAGGATGCTCTGGCTGAAACAGAGAGGACCCAGAGTCCTGGCCACCTACTTATCCTTCCTGCTCTGGCTGCCATGGAATCTTGGAGGCTGATGCCAAGGTTTGATGGCAACTTCTCTCCTCCCCCTCGAACAATAGGGCTCCAAGGAACCCAATCTGAGAACCACTGAGCTATGAGAAGCAGGGCCCAGAGTTTCTGTCAACAATGATATCATCGCAGTAGGACTTGGGCAACTGTAACCCTTACAACAAGGAACCAAGCTGGACATTGTACGGACCCATACTCTTGATGGGGGGAGCAGAATTTGATATTACAGAGGTTCATGGGTCATCTGATTTTTGTTTTTCTGATAGTGGGGTGGATACATATTATGACGGATTTAATTAATAGCATAAACCAGCTGAGCATGCTGGTTCACTCCTGTTATCCCAGCACTCTGGAAGCAGAAGGATTGCTTCAAGTTTGAGGCCAGCCTGGGGGATACATAGTGTACTCTAGGCCAGCCTGGGGTACAGGAAGAGCCCCTTCAAAACAACAACAAAACAGCACAGACCTCAGTTGTAATGTCGTTACTATGGAAAATATATCCTTTGCTTAAAGAAGCCTCATAGGGCTAGAGGGATGACTGAGCAGTGAAGAACACATACTGCACCTGCAGAGGCTCCAAGGTGGGCTTCAAGAACCCACATCAGGTGGCTTATAACTACCTGGAACTCTAACTCCAGGGGATCCAACTCTTCTGGCTTCCTAGGTACCCACATTCACATGCACACGCCCACACGCAGATCCATAAACATACACATATTTTAAATTAAGTAAATTTAAAAAAAAAAAAAAAGGTAGAATATTCTGGCACCAAAAGCTCTGGTGAGTCTCCCTCTCGGCCCAGAGACAGCTACAGCCAGCACTGCACTGACCTGGGCAAAAGGCTTGACTCTCCCCAGTCAGAGCACTGTTATTACCAGTGGCCAGTGGTTCTCCATGGTTTTCCTTCCTCTTAGGGGAACAACCATGAAGAATGGAGTGTGTGAAAAGATCTCAAACCACTGCTCAAGAGCAATTCTTGGTGGTGTCAGAAGAAGCCTGGGGAGTATTATGGAGCCCAGGATCCCAGCACTCAGAGGGACAGATGAGCAGGTATCTATCTGGGGTCACAAACAGAGTTTGTTGCAGACTTATGAGAGAGGGGATATGGGAGAGGCATGACCTCTCTCTACATTGTTTGACAGCTATTTCTTTTTTTTCTCTTTTTTCTTTTTTCTTTTGTATGTGTAATGAAATGTACTGTCTGCTTGTAAGCTGTGCACCCGTGGGTGATAATGGCTGCGGCGGTCAGAAGAGGGTCCTCGGATTCCCTGGAACTGGAGTGTCTCCTTGAATTGGAGTTAACAGACGGTCCTTGCAGCCGCCATGGTGGGTGCTGGGGACCGAACCTGGGTCCCTCTGCAAGAGCAGTCGGTGCTTTCACCCATAGGCCATCTCCGCGCGCCCTGGACAGTATTCTTTCTAGAAACCCCTATGGTACAAAATAGAGTCCAGAGCTAACTGATGGGGGAGAGGGTGGAGGGATGGGGGAGGAGGGGTAATCCAACACAGACTTATTCCTGAGAAGGGTAAATAGTAGTCTGAAATAAGACAAAAACCAAAATAAATACAAGATTGGAAAAGAAGCGGTCATGTTTTTTTTTTTTTTTTTTTGGCCGTTTTTGAGACAGGGCTCCATTTAACCTCCAGCTGGCTGGACTTTGCTCATGTAGACCAGGCTGCCTTGAACTCACAAAGATAACCACTGCTCTGCCTGCCCAAGTGCCTAGGGATTAAAAGGCTCGCGCAGCCACAAGCAATGTTTTTTTTTAACCTATATCCTCAAACTAGATTAAGTGTTCTGACTCCCAATTCATCCCCCAGAGAAATGATTTCCCCACTGAACCCTGGGTTAACTGTGATGCAAATTTCTCAACAGGTGCCCCATTCCAAACACAAATGGACAAGTACATAAAGAGAGTGGCTAGTGCCTGTAATCCCACAATCAAGAGTTCAAGGTCGGCTGGTGTGGAGCACACCTTTAATCCCAGCACTCTGGAGGCAGAGGCAGGAGGATCACTGTGAGTTCAAGACCAGCCTGGTCTACAAAGTGAGTTCCAGGACAGCTGAGGCTACGGAGAGACCCCTGTCTCAAAAAGTAAAAAAAAAAAAAAAGTTCAAGTCAATCCTCAGCTATACAGCCAGCCTGGCTACAATGAGACATTGTTTCAAAAGAATCAAAAACAAAAAAAAAAAGGGAAAAAATGGGCATAGGCAGTGCATAGGCATTTCATAGAGGAGGTGAAAAACCAAAATGATGCCCAGTATTACTGAGAGAGGACACAGAAATATAGTTTGGAAAATTAGCAAAAATCAAGAACACTGACAATGCCATGTGCTGAAAATGATATAAAAGTCCAGGATTTCTTTTCACATCACCAGTGGGAGTATAAAGTGCTAGAACCATTTCAGAAAGCAATGATGAATATAGAGAGATTGTATTTAAGTTTTGTTATTTTGTGTGTATAGTGTGGGTAGGTAATGGCCACAGACTGTGCATGGAAGTTAGGTTGACAGCCTTTTCCACTGAGCCATCTCACAGCTTTCATATGATATATAGCCTTGGACTCACAGATCTGCCTGCCCTCTGGCCTCTGGAGTGCTTGGGAGTAAAGGCATGTGCCACAGCAATATATATTTTTAAATATTTTTTTTTCCTTTCAGAGATGCACCTGTTAGTAGGATTGTAAATCAATCAACAACTTTTTCTTGTCTTAAAAAATAGTTTGAAAAATAATTCTTTTGAGTACTCTTTTAACATATGTACTTGGGGGCCTGTAGAATGTTTCTTATTTATAAGAGCAGAAGAGAGTTGGTGTTTGTGCACCCCTACAGTCCCAGAACTAAGGAGGCTAAGAAAGGAAAAGTACTGTGAGTTTGAGACAATCTGGGCGAGGGGATATAGGTAAGACCCCTGCCTCACACAACAAACAAACAAAGAACAAGCTAAGTAATGAGAAAAAAATGAAAAACAAAAAAAAAAAAACACTCAATAAAAAGGAACAAACCCACTTATACATGAAATCTTTATAATTGTAAAACAAAAAGCTTATTTTATTCAACTAAGTTTCTAACTCATACCACATAATAATTTTCCTTCAACAAACGTTCTGCGTCCCTGCTAATAATTCCAGTAGGAGTCGTTACTACAATATCAATATAAGTCGCAAATTGCTCATATTAACATATAACAGCCACCAGAAATCATCCTTTAAACTATATCATGGAAAAAAAAGAGTGAAAGAACTACACATGACTAGTTTTTATGGCTTGAAAGATTTGGATAAAGAGATTACATTATACAATGGACATTAATACAATGGACAAGCAGCTAGGAGGAATGAACTATTGCTATATCAACAGTGTGGATAAATCCAGAAACCCAATACTGAGGGAAAGGAGTTGATACAGAAGATGACCTACAGCCTGTAATTTTTCTAAAACCCCCAAACAGCAAATCAAAACAACAGAAAGAAGAAATTTTATGTTTAAAGCTAAAAAGTCACAAATTTAGGATAGCAAATGAGGAGTTGTCACATGCTGCTTGTTAAGTTGTGGGGAGGGCTTCACGGTGTTCAGCTAGATAATTTACAGAGTTTATACATACTACGTATATAGAATAATTTTATATAACAATATTAAAGAAACTAAAAATCAATGTAGTCTATACAAATGCTTAATACTATCTCAAGAAACATCTGTGGCATGGGGGTGGTAGCTACACCGCAGCACATCGATGATGGGAACAGGAGGATTGAGAGTTTGAGGCAGGCCTGAGAAGTCAAGCAAATTCCAGGTCAATCTAGACTACAGGGTGAGACTTAATCTCAAAAACAAACCAAGGAGCTGGGTATAGTTGGTGTACACTCTTTAATCTCAGCACTGGGGGAAGCAGATCAGACCAACCTGATCTAAATAGCGAGCGTCTAGACAAGTTGTGGCTAACAGGAGACCCCGTCCTCAAAAACAAAACAATAAAACTAAACTTAATAAACTAAAAACCTAAAAAAAATGGGGGCTGGTTTCACTCTGTAATCCTACGCACCTGGAGGCTGGAGGCAAGAGATGTCATAAGCTTGAGAAACAGCCCAATGAGGTCAAGAAGGAAGACCATAAAAATAGAAATAAATTCACATCTGTTTATGCTCAGCAAATATTTCTCTACCACAAAATAGAGATTTCTGTCAAAACCAAGAAATGGACTAATGAGGAGGAAGCGGAGCAACCCTTTAGGCTGACATTGTTGATTGTTTTAAAACAGTGACTACAAGGATCATGTCTGGGAAGTGAGTCAGCCAAGACTCTCCTAGGTGGGGGGGTGGGTAGAATGTTTTCTCCTGGGATCAGTCTTTGAATGCTATAGAAGAAAATGCTTCCAGAATAAATTCTCTCAAGTTACTAACAGATCAAGTGCCCATATCAACTTTGTTGACTAAAATCCATTGCGTTCTTCAAATTATATTGTTCCACAAACCTATTTTTTGCCAGTGGGAGAGGAGCAGGGTCCAGACAGACCAAGCTCTTTAGTAGACACAATTCATTTACAGCTCTCATTCTCAAAGTTCAATGGAAATGGATGTCTTCTTTAAACTGAACACAAGCAATTGCTTCTAGGCATAGTTTTGTCTCAATAATTCATGAAGTGGAGGCTGGAGAAATAGCTCAATGGCAAAGAGCCCTTATTGCTCTTACACAGGACAGAGTTCAAGGTTTTCTTGCATCCCCTCTGGTGGCCCACAACTGCTTGTAAACTCCAGCCCCAGGAGCTTAAGCCTCCTGTCCCTTGGGGGTTCATGTAAACATAATTAAAAGATAAAAAATCATAGAAAAATAATAATTCATGTAAGTCCTTTATGGGATTACCTATTAATGAGAATAGAGTCAAACTGGCCACATAGCCGTTTAGGAACTATATTGCCCTAAGATATTAAGTATAGCTACATGGAGGCATACTTTTCTGTCTTAAAAACCCTTTCTGTGGGGTGAAGAGGTGGCCCAGTGGTTAAGAGGATCTGAGTATGATCCCCATTGCACACACAGCCACTCACAACCACCCCCCCACCCCCCCCCTCTAACTCAAGTTTAGGGGATCCACATGCATCTTCTTCTGGCCTCCACTACTGCTGCCTTGTCACATACCTACTACCAGGCTATAAATCCAGCACCTTAAATAAAACTCTCTGGTGCTGGAGAGATGACTCAGTGGTTAAGAGCACCAACTGCCTCTTGCAGAGGAACCCAGTTATTCCCAGCACTCACCAGTAAGCTGGGACCATGGTGGCACTGCCTTTTAATCCTAGCGCCGGCGTGGGCAATGATTGGCGGCAGATTTTGTGAGTTCCAAACCACCTGGTCTAACCAGAGTGAGTTCCAGGACAAGCTGGGGGCTAAGAGGGAGACACTGTCTCAAAAAAACTACACAACCCCCCCAAAAAAAAACCCTCAAAAAACTCTCTAGTCTCAGTCCTAAGGACAATGGAATATAAGAATCAATTCTGAACTGTTGGTTTATATAACTGGAGCAAATTTTTATGTTTTTGTACAATGATTTGAGTTGTGCATTCTACCACCAAATTCATATGCTGAAGTCCTAATGCCTCAGAGTTCCTTCCTGTCAAACCCTAGGGTGACTTACAGATGTTCTCTTTTTTTTTTTTTTTTTTTTTTTTTTATGGTTCTTTTCGGACAGGGTCGCAGAACCCGGGTCTGCCTTGTAGCCCCAGCTGTCCTGCGCCTCGCTTGTCGACCAGAGCTGGCCTTGACCCACAAAGATGTCAGCCTAGCCTCTGCCATCCCAATGTTGGCTAAGGATTAAAGGCGAGCGCCACCACGCCGCGGCCAAGCCAGGAATTTTTAAAGTAGAGTTTCAAAGAATCAGAGTTGGAAGTTCCTGTAATGAACAATAAACATATTTGACTTGGAAAGAGTTTCTGGCATAGAAAAGCAATTCTGATAAGCAGAATAAAGTAGTAAGGTCAGGTTCATGTGGGCAGCGTATGGTTTTGGTCATTGTGATCAAACGCTGTGGGAACAAAGAACAATGGTTTCTGTTCTCAAGAATAAAGCCTGGGTAAGGCACTTTAGTTCATGGCTGGATTTGTGTATCTAGAATGCTCTACAAAGGTCCATGTGGTACTGGCTTGGTTCCTAAGCCATGAACCTACTAGAAAGTGGTAGACCTTTAGGTGGTAGATAGTGTCCATTTGGAAGAAGTTATGTCATTAGGGATATGCCCTTATTAAAAAAAAATTTTTTTATTATTGGTGGGCGTGGTGGCGTATGCTATGTAATCCTAGCACTTGTGAGGCAGAGGCAGGTTGGATCTTTGTGAGTTCAAGCCCAGCACGCTGGGTCTACAGAGTGAGTTTCCAGGACAGCTGGACTAAGGGAGACCCTGTCTCAAAAAGACCAAAAAAAATTTAATTATTTTTATGTGTATGAGTGTATCTGCCTGCATGCGCTAAGTGTGCCCAATGTTGTACAATGCCTACAGAGGTTCAGAATAGGTGTGATCCCTTGGCTGGGTTTTATCGACAGGTCATTGATCCACATTCATTGGGTGCTGGAACTGCAAATGGTCTCCTACCAGGGACAGCCAATGCTCTTTTATTTGTTGTTTGTTTTTTAAAAATTTTTTATTATTTATTTAAACTTTTTATTTATTTATTTTTGATGCGTTTATGCATGTACTGTCTGACATAGCCAGGTTTGTGCCACACGTGTCTGGCAATGGCGTGGAGATCCAGAAGAAGGCCAAATACAAAGGAAATTGCCTGGAACTGGAGCCAAAGGACAAGTTATCTCTTAGTCCGCGCATAGTGGTGCCTGGGGAATCAAATCCAGGTCTCTCTGCAAGATGCAAGTTCGGGGCGTCATCGAACCTAGGACCATCCTCCAGCCCCACAGCCAATGGATCTTAACCGGCTGAGCTATTTCTCCAGCACCCCTTTTTTCCCCTTTTTTTTTTGGAGGGGGAGGCATGCCCTTGAAAGGGACCCAGCAGGTTGCACTATATCAATCACCACAGGTCCAAACGCTGTGCAGCCAATCAACTGCAGATGAAAACATCTGAAATCATGAGTCGAAACAAACGTTTCCTTCATATAAATTGATGCTCTCAGTATTTGTCACAGTGGCAGAAAGCTCACTGACTTATTGACCATTCCCGCACTTGTGGGTAAACTCAGCTTGCTGGAGCTCTTCCTTCCAATTGGTCCCCTGCCACACAGTCTCTCATTTCTTCCTACCTCACCCTTCTTCCCTAGCCTTAGTGAACATTGTAAATTTCTCATTGATCTAAAAGCCTACCCCTCGAAAAGTGCTCTTTAGTGCTTAAATACGACCTTCAATACTAAACCCGGATCGGGCAAAGGTCCTCTTATTATGCTGGCATTCAAAGAGTGGTTAATACTTCAGCGTAACAGTAAAATTCAGAGGGGAAATGTTTTCTCATTTTTTCTTATTTTTTTTTAATTTATTTATTTTTTGTATGTTGTATACAATGTACTGTCTGGCAACACCNCCCTCTTCTGCCCTCCACCGGCATTGCATGACTGGGGCTCACAACCCTACAGGCAGGCAGTACATTCGTACACATAAAAAAAAAAAAAAAAAGTTCAAGGTCATCCTCAGCTATAAGCCAGCCTGGGCTACATGAGACATTGTTTCAAAAGAATCAAAAACAAAAACAAAAAGAAGGGAAAAAAATGGGCATAGGCAGGCATAGGCATTTCATAGAGGATGTGAAAAACCAAAATGATGCCCAGTATTACTGAGAGAGGACACAGAAATATAGTTTGGAAAATTAGCAAAAATCAAGAACACTGACAATGCCATGTGCTGAAAATGATATAAAAGTCCAGGATTTCTTTTCACATCACCAGTGGGAGTATAAAGTGCTAGAACCATTTCAGAAAGCAATGATGAATATAGAGAGATTGTATTTACAGTTTTTTTATTTTGTGTGTATATGTGTATGTATGCCACAGACTGTGCATGGAAGTTAGAGGACACCTTTATCCACTGAGCCATCTCACTAGCTTTCATATATATATGCCTTGAACTCACAGAGATCTGCCTGCCTCTGCCTCTGGAGTGCTGGGATTAAAGGCATGTGCCACCAGCATATATATTTTTTAAATGAGTTTTTTCTTTCAGAGATGCACCTGTTAGTAGGTTGTAAAATCAATCAACAACTTTTTCTTGTCTTAAAAAATAGTTTGAAAAATAATTCTTTTGAGTACTCTTTTAACATATGTACTTGGGGGCCTGTAGAATGTTTCTTATTTATAAGAGCAGAAGAGAGTTGGTGTTTGTGCACCCCTACAGTCCCAGAACTAAGGAGGCTAAGAAAGGAAAAGTACTGTGAGTTTGAGGACAATCTGGGCTAGTGGTGAATATAGTAAGACCCTGCCTCACACAACAAACAAAACAAAAGAACAAAAGACAAACAAATGAAAAGACACAAAAAAACCTCAATAAAGGAACAAACCACTTTATACATTGAAATCTTATATTTGAAAACAAAAAGCTTATTTTATTCAACTAAGTTTCTCAACTCATACACACAATATATTTTTCCTTCACAAACTGTTCTGCTCCCTGCTAATAATTCCAGTAGGAGTCGTTACTACAATATCAATATAAGTCGCAAATTGCTCATATTAACATATAACAGCCACCAGAAATCATCCTTTAAACTATATCATGGAAAAAAAAAGAGTGAAAGACTACACATGACTCAGTTTTTATGGCTTGAAAGATGGATAAAGAGATTACATTATACAATGGACATTAATACAATGGACAAGCAGCTAGGAGGAATGAACTATTGCTATATCAACAGTGTGGGTAAATCCAGAAACCCAATACTGAGGGAAAGGAGTTGATACAGAAGATGACCTACAGCCTGTAATTTTTCTAAAACCCCCAAACAGCAAATCAAAACAACAGAAAGAGAGAAATTTTATGTTTAAAGCTAAAAAGTCACAAATTTAGGATAGCAAATGAGGAGTTGTCACATGCTGCTTGTTAAGTTGTGGGGAGGGCTTCACGGTGTTCAGCTAGATAATTTACAGAGTTTATACATATACGTATATATAATATTTTAATATATACAATATTACATAAAACTAAAAATCAATGTAGCTATACAAATGCTTAATATACTAGCTCAAGAAACATCTGTGGCTGGGGGTGGTGCTACATCCCAGCACATTGATGATGGGAACAGGAGGACTGAGAGTTTGAGGCAGGCCTGAGAGTCATAGCAAATTCCAGGTCAATCTAGACTACAGGGTGAGACTTAATCTCAAAAACAAAGGAGCTGGGTATAGTGGTATACAACTTTAATCCCAGCACTGGGGAAGCAGATCAAGACCAACCTGATCTAAATAGCGAGCTCTAGACAAGTTGTGGCTACAGGGAGACCCTGTCTCAAAAACAAAACAATAAAACTAAACTAAACTAAACTAAAAACTAAAAAAAATGGGGCTGGTTTCACTGCCTGTAATCCTAGCACCTGGGAGGCTGAGGCAAGAGGATTGTCATAAACTTGAGAACAGCCATGAGGTCAAGGAAGAACCATAAAAAATAGAAATAAATTCACATCTGTTTATGCTCAGCAAATATTTCTCTACCACAAAATAGAGATTTCTGTCAAAACCAAGAAATGGACTAATGAGGAGGAAGCGGAGCAACCCTTTAGGCTGACATTGTTGATTGTTTTAAAACAGTAACTACAAGGATCATGTCTGGGAAGTGAGTCAGCCAAGACTCTCCTAGGTGGGGGGGTGGGTAGAATGTTTTCTCCTGGGATCAGTCTTTGAAGGCTATAGAAGAAAATGCTTCCAGAATAAATTCTCTCAAGTTACTAACAGATCAAGTGCCCATATCAACTTTGTTGACTAAAATCCATTGCGTTCTTCAAATTATATTGTTCCACAAACCTATTTTTTGCCAGTGGGAGAGGAGCGGGGTCCAGACAGACCAAGCTCTTTAGTAGACACAATTCATTTACAGCTCTCATTCTCAAAGTTCAATGGAAATGGATGTCTTCTTTAAACTGAACACAAGCAATTGCTTCTAGGCATAGTTTTGTCTCAATAATTCATGAAGTGGAGGCTGGAGAAATAGCTCAATGGCAAAGAGCCCTTATTGCTCTTACACAGGACAGAGTTCAGTTTCTTGCATCCCCTCTGGTGGCCCACAACTGCCTGAAACTCCAGCCCCAGGAGCTTAATGCCTCTGCCCTTGGTGGGTCATGTATACATAATTAAAAATAATAAATCATAAAAATAATAATTCATGAAGTCTTTATGATTACCTATTAATGAGAATAGAGTCAAACTGGCCACATAGCCGTTTAGGAACTATATNCCACATGTGCGGGCATATGCGGGGAGGGAGGCAAACCCAGCTGTGTCCCAAGTGGAGATGGCCAGAAGGCTTTAGGTAGTACAAACCATGCCTCACCAGTGCCTCAGCTTTACATCTCTGTGACACCGTGGTGAGTTACAGGGTCCTCACAGGTGTGCTTTCTCTCCAAAGTACTTTTTTTTTTTAATTTTTTTTAAATTTTATTTATTTTTGTATGTGTATGAATGTACTGTCTGCATGTAGGTTTGTGCACCCGTGTCGTGCAATGCTGTAGAGGTCAGAAGAGGGTGTCAGATTCCCTTGAAACTGGAGTTCTCCTGGAACTGGAGTTACAGATGGTTCTCAGCCGCCATGTGGGTGCTGGAGATCGAACCCGGGTCCTCTGCAAGAGCAGTCGGTGCTCTTAATCGCTAGGCTATCTCTCCAGCCCCAGCAGTACTTCTGTACTTTCCTGAAGGGCTCCAAGACACCTGAGATGCTGGAAATGGAGATACTTTATGAGGAGCTGGAAAAGTAGCTAATGGTTCTTTGAATTGCTAGGAGTATTTGCTAGAGTTGAGGTTACAAATGCAATTATATTTTTATGCCTAAATCCCCCTTATCCACTTATAATCCTTATTGATTTGTGAGAAATAAAGATATAACTTACTGGCTAAGCAGGTCCTATAATAAGTGGAACAAAATGATATATTCTAGAGACATAATAATAACACTTGTCTTTGATTTCTAATACTCTAGCAAGGGAACATAAATTGGTTCTAGGTTTGAGCTTTTGTGGAAAAAAGTGTAACTGAGGGTCCCTAAACTAAACTATCTCCTAGGATATGTTTTATATGATATATATCATATATCATATAATATATATCATATATATATATATATATATATCTCAATGGTAGAGCACTTGCTTTACATGCATGAGATGATGATCCTGGGCTCAGTTCCAAATAAAAATCCGCCCCCCCAAAAAATCCCAGAAAAATCTACGTAGCATAAGATATTTCATTGTAACTACTTGAAAGTATTTTTATTTTTTAAGTATTTTTATTTTTAATTATGAGTAAATGTGTGTACCTGTGTGGGTATGTGCATTTGAGTACAGGTGCATGAGAAGCCCAGAAGGTTTATATGCCCTAAAACTGGAATTACCGGTGGTTGTGAACCATCCAATGTTGTGCTGGGAACTGAACTCAGGCCCTTTGCAAGAGTAGAAGGTGCTCTTAACAGCTAACCCAGCTCTGCACTGCCCATCATAACCATCTCTCGTGCACGTAGTTGAGTATGCTCACATGTTCTGCATGTATGACCACCAGCTAACCATCTCCAGCCAGTACTTGAATGCTGTTATTCAGGTTTGCAGTGCTAAAGATGGAACCTGGGGCCTCACACACTCTGAGCTATCTCTAGCTACCACTGAGCTGTCTCTAGCACTTTTTATCATCTTGCAAAACTGAGCTTTGGAACTCTTTAAACAATATAGCTGCCCACTATCCTCTCCTCTAGCCTCTGGCCAGCACTACTGTACTTTCTATATCTATGAATTTGACTATCCAGGACCCTCATATAAGTGGAATCATACTTCACTGAGCAAAGCAACTGCCTCCTCCTCCTCCTTCTCCTCCTTTTCTTCCTCCTCCTCTTTCTCTTCCTCCTTCTATGGATTGTTTTTTGACATGGTCTCCTTGTAGCTCCATCTGGCCTGGAACTCACTATGTTGACCAGGCTGACCTTGCCTTTCTGCCTCCTGAGTGCTGGGATTAAAGGCATGTGCTACCACATCCTGTGTGAGCAAAGTATCTCCAAAGTTCATCTATGTGGGGCTGGAGCAGCTAAGAGAGCCGACCGCTCTTACAGAGGACCCAGGTTTGATCCCCAGCACCCACATGGCGGCCGAGAACCGTCTGAAACTCCAATTCCAGGAGAACTCTAGTTCCAGGGGAATCCGACACCCTCTTCTGACCTCTGCGGCATTGCACGACACGGGTGCACAGACTTGCATGCATCAGTACATTCATACACATACAGAAATAAAATTTAAAAAAATGTTTAAAAAAAAAAACCAAAGTTCATCTAGGTAGTAGCATGTGCCAGAGTTTCCTTTTTTTTTTTTTTCAGACAAGGTCTCATATATTCCAGGCTGGCCTTAAACTTGCTATGTTACAGAGGATGACCTTGAAGTTTTGGCCCTCCTGCCTCCACCTCCAGAGTGCTGGAATTATAGTCATGTGCTGCTGCACCTGGTTTTATGTAATGTTGGGGATTGAACCTAGGGTCTCATGTATGCTGGGCACAAACCCAGGTCACATACTAGACAAGCACTCTGCCACTGAGCTACAGCCCCAGCTGTATCCTTGCTTTTTAAAGCTGGATCGTAATATTGTATGCACACGCCACATTTCGTTTAGATGCCACTCTTCAGATCTTTTCTTTTCTGATATCTCCTATTCCTAGATCAGTAGAGAAGAGCGGGGCATAGTTGGGGAGTGGTAGAGGGTTGGAGGTGAGAAAGTGGATCAGGCGAAGAGAAGGCAGGCAGGCAGGCAGGCCTAGCCAGTGCCTGTGAAGGGTGAGGGGGAGTAGGCTAGGCCTACTTTTGGTCCTACTCTCCTGAAAGGCTAAGAGAAAAGCAAGGTATTCAAGAAAGTTCGACCAGCAGCCATTCATGATAGGTGTCAGTATCCATTGACCCTCAGTTTTGGAAGCCTTGGTTTAAAGAGATTCAGGTAGCATTCTGAATTATAGTAGTATTTCTACAGAAATCTTCACTGACATCTACCAGAAAGACCCTTAACAAAAACAAATGAAAAAAATTCTTCCCCTAGGCAAATGAGGCATAAAACATTCTGTAAGTAAAAATATTGATAATCACAATACACTAAGAAGCTCTGCATAAGCTTCTTTACATGAAGTTCAGTACAAAAGCTATATTGCTTCACTGGATTTTCACTACAGGAGGTTAAGGTGGTGTTGAGGTGTTTTAGTTTGCCTTTGATTGCTATGACACAACACTCTGATCAATACTGACTTGAGGTGGAAAGGGTTTATTTGTCTTATATCTCCCAGGTCACCATTCATCACTTAGGGTTAGGAACTCAGGGCAGGAACATGGAGGCAGGAGCTGAAGCATAGGCTGTGGAGGAATGCTGCTTACTGGCTTGTTCCCCTGGCCTGTGCTCAGCCTGCTTTCTTATACACCCAGGGGTGGTACAGCCCATAATGACGGCCCTCCCACATCACTCAGTAATCAAGAAAATTCCCCCACAGACATGGCTACAGGCCAGTTCAATGGAGGCAATTCCCCAGTTGAGGCTCCTTCAACCCACATGTGTTTCTACCCCTTCCTGTACAGCACTTGGAGAATACTAGAGACTTTTTTCAGATAACTTCAACTTCTTCTAAGAACCCAAGATGCAAACTGCATGCATTTGCCATTATGAAACTTTCTAAATGTGTTTCTTAATTTTCTTGACCAGGCTCTGGGTCCCATGATGGGCAGGGGCTCCCCTACTGTTCCAGCTGGGGAGAGGTAGCCATAGCCATAGCCCCCACCACCCTCATCCCTGCTTATTGCTCAGACTGGTGCACACACAGCTGCCCCTGGCTTGTTCTCTTTCCTTTTTGCTAGCTTAAGTTTGTGGATGGTTGAGAACAAAATGGCAACCTTCCCAGAACAGGACTACAAATAAGACTTCTCATCTATAAAACTAACAAATAGCCAAGATGGCCTCATGTGAATTAAGTGCCTGAGTTTTTTTATATTGATTTTTTTGTTTTTAAGAATTAGGTTGCCCTCTTCTGACCTCCGCGGCGTTGCACGTCATGGGTGCACAGACTTGCATGCAGACAATACATTCATACACATACGGAAATAAATAAAATTAAAAAAAAAAAAAGAATTAGGTTGCCTAGGCTGGGTTCCAACTCATGGGCTCAAATGATCCTCCTGCCTCAGTGTCCAAAGTAGTTGGGATCACACCAGGCCTGTCTTTTTAAATTTACTATTCTTTTTAATCATGTGCATGCATAAAATAAATTTTATTGCATGAATCTTTTAAAAACTTTTTTTTGTTATGCGTGTATACACACACACACACACACACACACACACACAAGTGTGGGCTTACACTTGCCAATGTGCATGCTTAAGGGAGAGGACAATTTTCAGGAGTCATTTCTCTTCTTCCATCCTGTGGATTCTGGAGATTAAACTCAGGTCACCAGTCTTGGTGACAAGTACCTCTACCCATTGAGTCATCCTGCTGTGAATCATTTTAAGCGTACAGTTCAGTGGCACTGGCTGCATCCACATTACTGTACAGTTCACCTCTGCCCATCTCCATTTCTTTTAATCTTATAAAACTGAAGCTCTGTGCTCCTAAACAAATCTCCATTTCTTGCTCCAAGTCCTGGTAACCACTGTTTTATTTTCAGTTTCTATAGATTCAGTGACTTTAAGTACTCTGCTGAAGTTTTACATAGACATCTTGTGACAGGCTTATTTCATACAATACTATTGCCAAGATCCATGCATTCTGCTATGTGTCAGAATTTCCTTCCTTTTTAGGCTGAAGAATATTCCATTGTATGAATAGAGCACACTTTCTTCATACATTTATTCATCAGTGGACACTTGGGCCACTTAAACCTTTTGACTGTTGTGAATATTACCGCTATGAACACAGCCATGAAAATAACTCCTTAAGTCCTGCTTTCAATTTTTGGGGGCTTATACGCAGAAGTGGGCCTGCTGGATCCTATGGCAGTTGTTGCCATTGACCCCATACCATGTTATGTTGCACAAGGGCACCAAGTTTCCACAACTTCATCAACACTTACTCCTTATCAAATGCCTGTTTGCTAATTTACTGGTTCTTTGTTATATTGTAGATAATAAAAATTACAGGTGTTAGACTTGTGGGTTAGTCAAGTTATTTCCAGTGTGAAGCAGCAAGTTAGACAGGCAGGTGTCACTTTGCGTAGTCATGATTATTAAAGTCCTATTTTAAGTGTGTGTGTGTGTGTCCACCAAGGTCAGAAGAGCATGTCAGATTTCCTGGAGCTGGAGTAATAGGCAGTTGTGATCCACCAACATGGGTGCCCAAGAACTAAACTCTGGTTCTCTGCCAAGAGCAGCAAGTCATCTTCACTGCTGAGCCACCTTTTCAGTACCACGCCAAAGCATGTTATAAATGTAAACAGAGATTATTTACAGAAGTCCACAATGAATTCTATTTGTATATATTCAAATGCAGATCCACACATACCGCCTTTCTACAGATGCACATTACTTAGATCTTGAGAAACTGAGGTCACTCCTTTCCCAGAGTTTGGCAGCCTCCTCTTCTCACCTAACATGTTAAGAGTGTCTTCTCTTACCATCATATCTCTAAATGATCTTCACACCTTTGTGCACATGGAAAACTAGTCCCAGGACCCCCCACAGATATCAAAATCTGTAGCTGCTCAAGACCCTTATAGGAAATAGACTAATATTTGTGTAGAACCCAGCACTGTCCCTTATACTTAAAACTATCTCTAGATTACTTATCATAACTGATATAATGTAAATGCTGTGTAGAGTCTATATATGTTTAATACAGATGCAATTTTTTATTTTTTGGTCTTTTCGAGACAGGGTCTCCCTGTAGCCCCAGCTGTCCTGGAACTCACTCTGTAGACCAAGCTGGCCTTGAACTCACAGAGATCTGCCTGCCTCTGCCTCTGGAGTGCTAGGATTAAAGGCCTGGGCCACCACGCCAGGCTACCTTCCTTTTAACCTGCCTTTGGCTTTGGCTTGAGTGTTTAAGGCAGTCCCCTAAGAACCTGAGAGGCAGGGATGGATGCCTGCTGGAGGTTTTCCTTATAGAGAGGGAGTCCTTCATTTCTNGGACCCCCCACAGATATCAAAATCTGTAGCTGCTCAAGACCCTTATAGGAAATAGACTAATATTTGTGTAGAACCCAGCACTGTCCCTTATACTTAAAACTATCTCTAGATTACTTAGCATAACTGAATAATGTAAATGCTGTGTAGAGTCTATATATGTTTAATACAGATGCAATTTTTTATTTTTTGGTCTTTTCGAGACAGGGTCTCCCTGTAGCCCCAGCTGTCCTGGAACTCACTCTGTAGACCAAGCTGGCCTTGAACTCACAGAGATCTGCCTGCCTCTGCCTCCCAAGTGCTAGGATTAAAGGCATGCGTCACCACGCCCAGCCAGATGCAATTTTTTGAGGCAGGGTTTCACTCTGTAGCTCACTTTGGTTCAGAACTCATGGGGAAGCTCAGACTGGCCTCAAACTCTCAGCAATCCTCCTGCCTCAGCCTCCAAAGCATTGGAATTAGTTGGTGGGAGCTACCATGCCTGGCTTAGATGCATAGTCTTTTTTTTTTTTTGAGGGGGGCTGCATTGAGACAGGGTCTTATGTAGCTTAGGCTGGCCTTAAATTTGCTATATATCCAAAGATGGCTTGAATTATTGATTCTCCTGCTTCCACTTCCCAAGTCCTGGGATTATAAGTATGTACCACCATACTTATAATTTTAAATTTAAAAAAATATTGTCAATCCATGATTGGTTGAATCTATAGGTGCAGAACTATGAAATGGACACCTGAGTGTAACTTTTAACAGTAGTATAGTAAGAATCTTTAAAAAACATGAGCATTCCTTATATTTCTTGGGGGTTACTATTAAGGTTTTGTTTTGTATTTTATTTATTTTGTATGTGAGCACATATGTATATGTACATATACATGTGATATGCATGTGCGGAAATCAGAGGATGACTTGCAGGAGTTGCTTGTCTGATCCACCCCATTCTGGGGATCATCAGTCTTGGTGGCAAGACCCTTTACCTGCTGAGCTATCTTGCCAGTCTGGCATTTTTTTTTCTAAACGGCAAGAATACTGGACAATATTCATATAGGGAAGTGATATGCAGGATGGACAGCAAATTCAATGTTGTACTCAATGTGGGAAAAGGAAGAAGATGCACAATTTGGACAAAACACCTTAAAATATATAGAGTCCTGAGAAATTATTAATAGCTATGTATTCCACAAGCAGCCATTGGCTCAGAATTGATTGACAGTTAACAGGAACCCTCATGCTGCTTGGCATTGTTAGACCTCTGGGGCTCCTGCCTTCATGCGTCTCTTCTGTAGAGCAATTAATAAACCTTGGCAGCGTGTTTGTGATCCCTTTGAAATGTTTGAGGAGGAACTGGTCTCCACTGTAGTTTTGTGTGTTTTGGGTCTTATAAATGATTTACTGCTTACTAAATTTGAGATCTAAAATGTGGATTTGGCTCTGATTGTTGCCAGCAAATAAATGTTATAATATTGGAACTACATTAAGAAGCTGTTCTAGACTGCTTCCATTTCTAACTTATCTAGGATAATCATGCAGAAAAGAAATCCCTAGAATTACAGATCAAAAGTACGATAGATAATTTATATTATTGAAAATCATATGTGACATATCCCACATGGAAAAATGCCCTCATAATATATTTTAACTTGATAAGCTTAAGTAAAAAAAAATTTAGTTTATAAATATGTTACATTTTAGCCGGGCATAGTGGCTCATGCCTTTAATCCTAGCACTTGGGAGGCAGAGGCAGGTGGATCTTTGTGAGTTCAAGGCCAGCCTGGTCTACAGAGTGAGTTCCAGGACAGCTAGGGCTACAGGGAGACCCTGTCTCGAAAAGACCAAAAAAAAAAAAGTATAAATATGTTTCATTTTAAGCAATAATTTCTAGACTGTTTGAATTTTGACAGTACTAAATGCTGGACTTGTTTTTTTGTCTTTTTGAGACAGGGTCTCCCTTTAGCCCCAGCGGCCTGGAACTCACTATGTAGACCAGGCTGGAGAGATGGCTCAGTGGTTAAGAGCACTGACTGCTCTTGCAGAGGACCCGGTTTGATTCCCAGCACCCACATGGAGCTAAGAACCGTCTTTAACTCCAGTTCCAGGGGAATCCAACACCCTCTTCTGACCTCCACAGCATTGCACGACATGGGCGCACCTACTTACATACACATAAAATAATAAATAAAATTTAAAAAGAAACAAAGCAAAACAAAAAAATTATCTTTTTTCTCTCCCATTTTCTTTCCCTAAACCATAAAAGGAAAAGCATGACACGGAGATATACAGCAAGTGTTTACAGGAAGCTGTGCAAGCCCTGCTGCTGCTTCCTTGCGGATTTAGACCCAATGCTGCAATTCTTCATTAGCACGTCAAGTTAACAGAGAAGAATTCTATTATTTTCATCTTGCCACTTTATTTTTTTATTTTTATTTTTTTTTGAGACAGGGTCTCCCTGTAGCCCCAGCTGTCCTGGAACTCACTCTGTAGACCAGGCTGGCCTGGAACTCACAAAGATCCGCCTGCCTCTGCCTCCCAAGTGCTAGGATTAAAGGCGTGCGCCACCACACCGCTGCTTTTACAGAGGACCCAGATTTGATTCCCAGCATCCACATGGTGGTTAACAATCTTCTGTAACTTCAGTTCCAGGGGCATCTGATGCCCTCTTCTGACCTCCAAGGGCATTGCACGACATACATGAAGGTAATACGACCATACACATAACATAAAAATAATTTAAAACCAAAATTTTTTTTAATTTAATTTATTTTTTTATGTGTATGAATGTACTGTCTGCATGCAGGTTGGTGCATCCGTGTCTTGCAATGCAGCAGAGGTCAGAAGAGGGCTTCAGATTTCCCTGGAACTGGAGTTAAAGACGGTTCTCAGCCGGCATGTGGGTGCTGGGGATTGAACCTGGGTCCTCTGCAAGAGCAGTCAGCACTCTTAACCGCTAGGCCATCTCTCCAGCCCAAAAAAAATAATTTAAAAAAATTTTTAAAACTTCTGAGGGATAACAAATTCAGCTTCAAAACTAATAAATAATAAATACTGGGCTGGGTGGCTGGCTCCTGGGTAAAGTGCTTGATGAATTTGGATACCCAGCACCCAAGTAAAAGCTAGGTAGCAAGTCTGTAATGCTACTACTGCTAGGGAGCAGAGACGGACAATCCAGGGACTTGCCGGCCAGCCAGCCTAACTGAATCAGGGAGCTCCAGGTTGTCTGAGAGACCCCGGCTCAAAAAAAATAACACTCGGGAGGCAGAGGCAAGCGGATCTTTGTGAGTGCAAGGCCAGCCTGGTCTACAGAGTTAGTTCTGGGACAGCTGGAGCTACAGGGAGACCCTGTCTTGAAAAAAAAAAAAAAAAAAAAAAAAAGTGTGTATGGCTAAACTGGTAGAATTGTCATGGTAAATGTGGTTTTCTTTTCTTCTCCTTTCAGAGAAAAGTAGGGCTCTATGGAAGGCTTATAAGTAGGGCTTGGTTTATGCTGCAGATGAGATGGAAATTTACATTCTAGACAGAGGATAATGAGAGCCTACAGGTAGAAGAATAACAATGAAAACAAACAAGGAAGACACAAGGGTGACTCATAATGAGCCAATGAGTGAATGGAGAGGGCTCATCAGGGAAATGGAAAATAAAACTGTAATGAGATCCCACTACATAGTGAAAGTTGGAAAGACTAACCATTCTAAGTGTTGTCAATGATGTGGAGCATGTAAAATGCAATAATTTTGGACAATAGTTGAGCAATTTTCTAAAGCCAAATATATACTTACTATATGATACAACTGTTGTGGATAGCTTTAGTGTCAACTTGACACACCTGGGTTGAGGGAGCCTCAATTGGGGAATTGGCTCCATTGGACTGGCCTGTGGCCACATCTGTGGAGTATTGTCTTGATTGTTGAGTTATGTGGGAGGGCCCAGCCCACTGTGGATGGTGCTACCCCTGAGCAGGTTATGTACAGTATAAAAAAGCAGGCTGGGCATGGGCCAGGGGAGCAAGCCAGTAAGCAACATTCCTCCATGGCCTGTGCTTCAGCTCCTGCCTCCAGGTTCCTGCCCTGAGTTCCTATGGTAGTCTCCCTTATTGATTAATTCTGATCCAGGAGATGTGAACCAAATAAGCCCTTTCCTCCCCAAGTTGGAATTGGTCAGAGTGTTTTGTCACAGCAATTGAAAGGAAACTAGAACAGCAATCATTCTAATGTGGGGGGTTTTTGGGTGTGATTTTTTTATTGAAATTTTATGTATAGAACATCTCAATAAATCTTAATCACCTGTATACCCCCTTCTCCATTGGCACCCTCCCCCACTGGAATTCGTACAATCTGTCATTTGAGTTAAGGCCTATTGCATCAAGTTAGTGTCCCTGAACTTTCCTCAGTGCAAATTCATCCATTGACATCTACTCAGCTTATCCAGAGTCTCTCACTTTAAGAAGACCAGTTCTTTCTCACACAACAGTAATCACTTGCTAATATTTCTTCAGTTAAGATTGGGGTCTGCCGCCCATTTCCCCAGTTCCATGCTGGGTTTTTGTCTGAGTTTCCATGGGTCTTGTGCCTGCTGACAACATTGCTGTAGGTTCATATGAGCAGGATCCCAGGAGCTTGTAGCATTCTATTTCCACATGGTCATACACCTCCTTCTGGCTCTTACAATCTTTCCTCCTCTTCTTCTGCAATGGTCCCTGAGCCCTGGGTGAGTGAAGCTTAATCTAGAAGTCCTGTTCAAGGACTCACACTCTGCAGACTCCCAATCTCCATGCTCTGGCCATTTATTACCTTTTGAGTTCCTGGTCTTCTGTTGCATGAGGGAGCTTCACTAATGTGAGTTGAGAAATTCATTAGTATCCTCTTTACCCCTTGTTCTATGTTGTATGAGCCTTAGATATACAGGTTGAATTGTAGATGTGCCACTTAGGCTTGGGCAATTCCTAGACAATGTCTGTGTGTGACTAGTTGTGGTACCCTGTAATAGTCTCTGTCCACTGCAAGTCTCTGTTTCTTTGATGGGTAGTGATTGGGGTACTTGATTGTAAATATAAGGATACATATATTTTCATTGATTCTTTGAGAATTTCGTACAATGTATTTGGGGGGGATTGTTTTGGGACAGGGTCTCCCTGTAGCCTCAGCTGTCCTGGAATTCACTATGTAGACCAGGCTGGCCTTGAAATGGGATTAAAGGTATGTGCTACCATGCCTGGCTCATACAAGGTATTTTGATCATATTCCTACCCTGATTTACTCTCAGGTCTATCCCCCACCAGATGCCCCTTGTCTCATGTTCTCTATTATTTTTTAAGGCCTATGTAGTCTAATTTGTGTTTCCCAAATAGTCCTGGTTATATGTAGGTCTTTCCCCTGGAGCATGGTCAACCTAAGCAGCATTACACCCTTTATGAACACTGACTCTCCCTCTTCCAGGACCTATCAATTCCCTGTAGCTTCTCAGCTTGGGGAAGGGTTTGTGCTTACTTCCCCGCTCCATACTGTGGTTTTGTCTGTCCTGGCCTTGTGCAGGTCTCATGCATGTATGCTAAGCACTGTCGGTGCATATGTGCAACTGCCCTGTTTTCTTGTGGTCATTCACCACCTCTGCTCTTGCTGTCTTTCTGCCCCTTCTTCTGCATCATGTTTATTTTATTTACCAAAGAAAAATGAAAACACATGTCCTTCCGTGGTTTTAATATATTTCGGAAATTCACGGTGGAATAGAATCCCTGTATGAGATATTAAGAAAGTAGAAACTCGGGCTGGAGAGATGGCCTAGCGGTTAAGAGCACCGACTGCTCTTGCAGAGGACCCGGGTTTGATCCCCAGCACCCACATGGCGGCCGAGAACCGTCTGAAACTCCAATTCCAGGAGAACTCCAGTTCCAGGGGAATCCGAGACCCTCTTCTGACCTCCATGGCATTGCACGACACGGGTGCACACACCTACATGCAGACAGTACATTCATACACATACAAAAATAAATAAAATTAAAAAAAAAAAAAGAAAGTAGAAACTCAGAGCTGCAGAAATGGCTCAGTGGTTAAGAGCATTGGCTGCTCTTGCAGAGGACCCAGTACCCACATGGTAGCTTACAACCATCTTTAACTCCAGTTCCAGGGGCTCTGACTCCCTCTTCTCCCCTCCACGGATACTTCATGGATGTGGTACACTTTCATACATGCAGGCAAAACACTGATACACATAATTTTTTTATTTAAAAATTAAAAGTAGAAACTCAGTCTAATTACGGTATTTAGATGTAGGGCCTATGGGAGGTAAGGTCATCAGAGTGGGACCCATGATTGAATACTGCTGGCTTTACAGAAGATGAGACAGTAAAGGCTCTTCCACCCCCATCCCCACCCCCCACACTTTGTGATGCCTTTACTGTCTTTGAACTCTGTCAGAAAGAAAGTCCTTCTGGATGTGAACCCTCAACCTTGGAGCTCCAGAACTCTAATCCAAAATAAATCTTTCTTTAAATATATACTGTCTGCTGGGCATAGAGTTACATGCCTTTAGTCCATTGTACTTCAGTGGTAGAAGCAGACAGATCTCTGTGAGTTCAAGGTCAGCCTGGTCCACACAGTGAGTTCCAGGCTAGTCAAAGCTACATATTGAGACCCGGTCTCAAAAAAGAAAAAAAAAAGCCATATTTATTTACATTAAGTAGCTTTATGTTATTAGCAACAGAAAGTAGACAGAGGCTTGTTTACACAAAGACAAGAGAAAATTCACATTAACTTCATTCATAACAGCCAACCAAATGTCTAACACCATTTGATCCATATTTATCCATGAAGATATAAACAGATTTAATCAAATTGTATTATACCCAATTAAAATAATACTACTGTGCAATAAAGAATGATCTATGGATGCACATAACATAGAAGAATCACAGATACTATGGTGGTCTGAGTGAGAATGACCCCCATAGGTTCCAAATATTTGAACACTTGGTGCCAAGTTTGTGGGGAGGATCATGGAACCTATAGGAGGTGTGACCATGCTCGAGGAAGCAGGTCACCGGAGGCAGGCTTTGAGAATCCCTAAACTTTCCTGGATTTCCGGTTTTGCTCTACTTCCTGTGCCTGCTTGGAAATGTGAGTGCTCAGCTTTCTGCCCCTGCCACCTCTGCCTCCACGCCTGCCACGATGGACTCTAACTCCTTTGGAACTATAAGCCAAATAAACTCTTCTTTCTTTTTTTTTTTTTAAGATAGGGTCTCCCTTTCGTCCCAGCTGGCCTGGAGCTTGCTATGTAGACCAGGCTGGCCTTGAACTCACAGGGATCCACCTGCCTCCACCTCCCAAGTGCTGGGATTAAAGGCATGCACCACCACACGTGGGTAAACTTTTTTTTTTGTCTTTTCAAGACAGGGTCTCCCTGTAGCCCCAGCTGTCCTGGAACTCACTCTGTAGACCAGGCTGGCCTTGAACTCACAAAGATCCACCTGCCTCTGCCTCCCAAGTACTAGGATTAAAGGCGTGTCCCACCACGCCCAGCCCGGGGTAAACTCTTATTTCTATAAATTGCCTTGGTCATGGTGTATTACCACAGCAACAGAAAAAGTAAGCAATACAGATTGCGCATACTGGTGAAAGAAACAGACTCATCAAGCATACTGGTTCACACCTCTAATCCTAACACTCAGGAGGCAGAAACAAGAGGATTGCCACAAGTTCAAGTATAATCTGAATTTTAGGCCAACCTGGGCTACAGAGAGAGGCCCTGTCTCAAAAACAAGACAAAAGACTAAAAAGGGAAATTCACAAGCCATACATATAGTATAATTACATCTATATGCAACTCCAGAAAAGAATAATCTTTAGTGGACTGGAGAGATGGCTCAGCGGTTAAGAGCACCAACTGCTCTTGTAGAGGACCCAGGTTCGATTCCCAGCACCCACATGGCAGCTAAGAGTCGCCTTTAAGCCGGGCGTGGTGGCGCACACCTTTAATCCTAGCACTTGGGAGGCAGAGGCAGGAGGATCTCTGTGAATTCAAGGCCAGCCTGGTCTTCAGAGTGAGTTCCAGGCCAGCTAGGGCTATAGGGAGACCCGTCTCAAAAAAAAAAAAAAAATAATAATAATCTTTAGTGACAGAATACTGATCAGTGGTTTCCTTCGACTGAGAGAAAGTCTGACTAGGAAGGCTCACAGAAGAATTTTGGGGGCTGACAAAATTGTTCCATGCCTTGATTGTGATGGTGGTTACACCATGGACGTAAAAATGTGTCAAAACTCATTAAAATAATTCATCGATGAGTGTGCTTTATTATATATAAATTATGCCATGAAACAATTCATACAGAAGGAGTTAGGCATTGGTGGCACACGCAATTGGGAGGCAGAGGTAGGTGGATCTCTGTGAGTTCAAGGCCAGCCTTTTCTACATAGTGAGTTCCAGGGCAGCTGGGACTACAGGGAGACCCTGTCTCAAAAAGACAAAAAACGAAATTAAAAACAAAAACAAAGGAGTTGGGGCCAGCAAGATTGCTCAGTGTACAAAGACAGACACTTCCTCCAAGCCTGACAACTCGAATTCCATCTCTGGGACCTATGTGGTATGAGAACTGACCACCACATGTTGTCCTCTGTCTTCCACACGTGTCATCACACACAAATAAATGAAATTTAATTTTTTAAATGATTAAACTTAGATATTTAATGAGATAAACAATAACAAAAAAACATGGTAGTTGTTATTTTACAGAAGTTTTTTTTCCCCCTTTGGCTTTATTTAATAATGAATTGGTACCTTATAGCGATCCAAACAGAAAGGTGAAACAAATATAGAAAGGATTCTCACTTCACCTAGCTAATCATGGGAGAGACTTACACAGTGAAATTTATTTTATTTTTTTTTAAATTTATTTCTGTATGTGTATGAATGTACTGTCTGCATGCAAGTCTGTGCACCCATGTCGTACAATGCCTCGGAGGTCAGAAGAGGGTGTCGGATTCCCCTGGAACTGGAGTTCTCCTGGAATTGGAGTTCTGGTTCTCGGCTGCCATGTGGGTGCTGAGGATCGAACCTGGGTCCTCTGTAAGAGCGGTCGGCGCTCTTAACTGCTAGGCCATCTCTCCAGCCCCCACAGTGAAATTTAATAGCCAGTACAATACAGAGCCTCAGTTTTCCATATGTTAGCAAAAATAATACAACTAGGCCTTGCAGTACAGACCTATAATCCCAGCTTGGTAGGTTAAAGCAGGAGGAGCATGTGTTCAATGCTTACCTGGGCTACAGAGCAAGTTAAAGAAAATACAGAAAAAAAAAAAAAAAAAGATACAACCCAATAGTATGGAGGCTTGAAAAGGATGAACTCTAATAATGAGCTTCTGTGTCAGAATTATCGAAAATAGGAGCAATGCAGGAGACTGTACTGATGCATCTAGAACATCCACCCTGTGACACGGGTGTACTTAGATACATGCAGGCAAAACATTCATACACATAATTTCTTTTTAATTAAAAAAGAGAAATGTAATCATTAAGTGACCAGAATTAACAGATGTGAAAATGGTATTACAGTGTATAACACTGCCTTTACCTAAGCTGTAGAAAATTTGACAGTGTCTGATTAACAAGCAAATAATGAAGTTTTTACCTTTAAGAGTGGTGCTAATTTTAAAAGTGAAGGTGATGTGTATCCACCTACAGAAATATTTTAAATAGAAAGGAAATAGATGGAATAGGAGAACTTTAGATATTAAGCTTTCAAGGGGTCCAAAGGATACTGAGCTGCATGCATCTCAATGGAATGGGATGAACGGAATGTCACAAGACAGAGGGGGCATGGCCAGGCACAGCACACAAGGACACAGTGACACGGCCTCAGACCCAGCAGCTCATCTCCTCACGTCCTGATGAGTGTGTGAAGCTGCCCTTTCTGCCTCACTATGCCATGGCTGTGGATGGCAGACACTGGACACAGGGCAAGACACATGTGCAGCCACAGAAGAGACCAAACATGGACACAGGGCAAGGCACAGGGGCAGCCACAGCCACAGAAGAGATGCTGAAGAAACCTCAAGAAGCAGGCGAACAGTGTGAGCAAAGAATGAGAAAGAAGAGAAAAAGAAAGGCTTTCATCTCTAGGAAGTGGCAGCTTTTCCTGCAGCCCTCTGTCAGAATCTGTTTAGCACATACTGCATACCAAAGACCTTGAATTCTAAACACCTCTACCTTGTTTTCATATATTCTTACTTGACTTCACAAAAACTGTGAGGCAGTAATGAGGCAGATGGGAAATCAATCCTCAGAAAAGTTGAAATGCTTTGTTCTAAGTTTTAAGTGTCAAAGCCAAATCTTATCAACTCCATNGGACCCCCCACAGATATCAAAATCTGTAGCTGCTCAAGACCCTTATAGGAAATAGACTAATATTTGTGTAGAACCCAGCACTGTCCCTTATACTTAAAACTATCTCTAGATTACTTATCATAACTGATATAATGTAAATGCTGTGTAGAGTCTATATATGTTTAATACAGATGCAATTTTTTATTTTTGTGGTCTTTTCGAGACAGGGTCCTCGCCTTTAGCCCCAGCTGTCCTGGGAACTCACTCTGTAGACGAAGCTGGCCGGGAACTCAAGAGATCTGCCTGCCTCTGCCTCCCAAGTAGCTAGGATTTAAAGGCATGCGTCACCACGCCCACCAGAGGCAATTTTTTGAGGCAGGGGTTCACTCTGTGCATCACTTATAGGTGTCAGAATCATGGGGAAGCGCAGACTGGCTCAACTCTCAGCAACCGCCTGCCTCAGCCTCCAAAGCATTGGAATTAGTTGGTGGGAGCTACCCCATGGAGCCGGTCTTAGATGCATAGTTCCCTTTTTTGTTTTTTTGAAGGGGGGGTTGGTCTTTTTGAGACAAGGTCTTATGTAGCTGAGGCTGACCTTAATTTGCGTTAGAATACAAATGGCTTGAATTGAATTGATCTCCCTGCTTCCAATTCCCAGTCCTGGGATATAAGTATGTACCCCCATACTTGTAATTTTTTAAAATTTAAAAATATTTCAATCCAGGTTGGTTGATCGATAATGTGCAAAACTATGAAATGGACACCTGAGTGTAACTTTTAACAGTAGTATAGTAAGAATCTTTAAAAAACATGAGCATTCCTGAATTTTCTTGGGGTTACTTTAAGGTTTTGTTTTTGTATTATTTTTATTTTGTATGTGAGCACATATGTATATGTACATATACATGTGATATGCATGTGCGGAAATCAGAGGATGACTTGCAGGAGGTTTCTTGTTCTCCTACCATAATGGGAGATTCCCACCCCCTTCTGGGGATCATCAGTCCTTGGGTGGCAAGACCCTTTACCCTGCTGAGCGATCTGCCAGTCTTGCATTTTTTTTTCTAAACGGCAAGAATACTGGACAATATTCATATAGGGAAGTGATATGCAGGATGGACAGCAAATTCAATGTTGTACTCAATGTGGGAAAAGGAAGAAGATGCACAATTTGGACAAAACACCTTAAAATATATAGAGTCCTGAGAAATTATTAATAGCTATGTATTCCACAAGCAGCCATTGGCTCAGAATTGATTGACAGTTAACAGGAACCCTCATGCTGCTTGGCATTGTTAGACCTCTGGGGCTCCTGCCTTCATGCGTCTCTTCTGTAGAGCAATTAATAAACCTTGGCAGCGTGTTTGTGATCCCTTTGAAATGTTTGAGGAGGAACTGGTCTCCACTGTAGTTTTGTGTGTTTTGGGTCTTATAAATGATTTACTGCTTACTAAATTTGAGATCTAAAATGTGGATTTGGCTCTGATTGTTGCCAGCAAATAAATGTTATAATATTGGAACTACATTAAGAAGCTGTTCTAGACTGCTTCCATTTCTAACTTATCTAGGATAATCATGCAGAAAAGAAATCCCTAGAATTACAGATCAAAAGTACGATAGATAATTTATATTATTGAAAATCATATGTGACATATCCCACATGGAAAAATGCCCTCATAATATATTTTAACTTGGATAAGCTTAATAAAAAAAAAATTTAGTTTATAAATATGTTACAGTTTTATGCCGGGCATAGTGCTCATGCCTTTAAATCTAGCACTTGGGAGGCAGATGCAGGTGGATCTTTGTGAGTTCAAGGCCAGCCTGGTCTACAGAGTGAGTTCCAGGACAGCTCGGGCTACAGGGAAGAAAAACCCTGTTCCAGAAAAGACAAAAAAAGAAAATATAAATAGTTTCATTTTAGCAATAATTTCTAGACTGTTTGAATTTTGACAGTACTAAATGCTGGACTTTTTTTTTGTCTTTGTTGAGACAGGGTCCTCCCTTTGAACCCCAGCGGGCCTGGAAAACTCACTATGTGACCAGGCTGGAGGATGGCTCAGTGGTAAGAGCACTGACTGCTCTGCAGAGACCCGTTGCATTCCAGCACCCACATGGGAGCTAAGAACCTCTTTAACTCCAGTTCCAGGGGAATCCAACACCCTCGCTTCTGACCTGCCACAAGCATTGCACGACATTGGGGGGCGCACCTACTTACATAACATAAAGAATAAATAAAATTTAAAAAGAAACAAAGCAAAACAAAAAATTAGCTTTTTCTCTCCCATTTTCTTTCCCTAAACCATAAAAGGAAAAGCATGACACGGAGATATACAGCAAGTGTTTACAGGAAGCTGTGCAAGCCCTGCTGCTGCTTCCTTGCGGATTTAGACCCAATGCTGCAATTCTTCATTAGCACGTCAAGTTAACAGAGAAGAATTCTTTATTTTCACTTGCCACTTTATTTTTATTTTTATGTTTTTTTGAGACAGGGTCTTCCCGCGCTCCCAGCTGTCTGGAACTCACTCTGTAGACAGGCTGCCTTGAACTCACAAGATCCGCCTGCCTCTGCCTCCCAAGTGCTAGCTAGGATTAAAGGCATGCGCCCACCCACGCCCGGCTTGCCGCTTTATTATGAACATGATGCTGTCCTTCAAAGTGCCTGTGATTACCCAGCACAATCTAATTAGCACCATTTGATCCATCAATTGGTTTTGGAATATGTTCAAATAGACTATTTTACTAGATTTCTAAATACAAATGCAGAATTTTAAGAACATTAGAGCTGGAAAGATTATAAATCAGTTATATGTGCTCTATTTACAGACATCGAAGTAGAGCTATAGGGAGGGTACGCAATTTACTTATGGCAGATTAATGTTCATTTATTTAGTCATCTGCCTACACATTGAATCAACCAGTGTCACCAAGTAGGAGTTGATGTGAGCCATTCCCCTACAAAATAAGTGAGGCACCATCACTGTTTTTGGGAATTTAAAGTTCAGCAAGGAGAAGTGGTATGTCCCACAGCCAAATTGCTACCAGGGACAACAGTGTGGACTAAATGCTATAGAAAGAGACCATAGCTGTTAAAGCTACTCAGTGAGGCTTGGAAGGCTTCAAAGAATGTGTCCTGTAGAAAAAAACAAAGGGCAATTTAGGTAGAATAGACAGTACAAGCAAAGCCAGAAATCTATGAGCATGTTTAACAGGATTGTGGCACATGTGTGACAGTCTAGCATGCAAATGTGAGGGATATGAAGGCCAAGCAGAAATGGCAGAGTGCAAAGAGATAGAAAATTGGTCTTTGGGCATAATACATTTTGGAAACAACAACAACAACAGTAAAGACTGCATCAAAAACTGACTGAACAGTGGAACTTCTGCTCAACAACAGTCAACTTCCCCATGGAAAATATTAGAAAGACAAAGATGAAAACATTGTGTGGCATGACATGCATGAGCTCTGGCGGGTCGGGGAATGGGCAGGACCACGGGTCTTTAGATTTGTAAAAATAAATAAATAAAAAACAGAAAATTGGTCTTTAAAATGGTTTGAGCCGGCGGGCTGGGCATATCCTTTATCCTGCACTCGGGAGGTCAGAGGCAGGCAGATCTTTGTGAGGTCAAGACCAGCCTGGTCTACAGAGTAGTTCCAGGACAGCTGGGGCTACAGGGAGTACCTGTCTCAAAAGACCAAAAAAAAAAAAAAAAAAAAAAAAAGTGTGTATGGCGAAACTGGTAGAATTGTCATGGTAATGTGGTTTTCTTTTCTCTCCTTTCAGAGAAAAGTAGGGCTCTATGGAAGGCTTATAAGTAGGGCTTGGTTTATGCTGCAGATGAGATGGAAATTTACATTCTAGACAGAGGATAATGAGAGCCTACAGGTAGAAGAATAACAATGAAAACAAACAATGGAAGACACAAAGGGTGACTCATAATGAGCCAATGAGTGAATGGAGAGGGCTCATCAGGGAAATGGAAAATAAAACTGTAATGAGATCCCACTACATAGTGAAAGTTGGAAAGACTAACCATTCTAAGTGTTGTCAATGATGTGGAGCATGTAAAATGCAATAATTTTGGACAATAGTTGAGGCAAAGTTTTCTAAAGCAAATATATACTACGTCATATGATACACCTGTGCTGGAAGCTTAGTGTCAACTGACACACCTGGGTTGAGGGGCCACCCCCCTCAATTGGGAATTTTGGCCCATTGGACTGGCCTGTGCCCACATCTGTGGAGTATTGTCTTGATTGTTGAGTTATTGTGGAGGGAGTGGGGCCCCCAGCCCACACAATGTGATGGTGCACCCCGGAGCAGGTTATCGTTACAGTATAAAAAGCAGAGCTGGGCATGGGCAGGGAGCAAGCCAGTAAGCAACATTCCTCCATGGCCTTGTCTCAGCTCCTGCCTCCAGCAGGTTCCTGACCGAGTTTCCTATGGTAGTCCTCCCTTATTGATTAATTCTGATCCAGAGCAATTAACCCAAATAACCCTTCGTTCCCCTCAAGTTTGGAATTGGTCAGATGTTTTTGTCACAGCAAGTGAAGGACAAACTAGAAGAGCAATCATTCTAATGTGGGGGGTTTTTGGGTGTGAATTTTTTTTATTGAAATTTTTATGTAGTTACATACATCTCAAATAATTCTTAATCACCTGTATACCCCCTGTCTTCCATTGCACCCTCCCCAACCCCCACTGGAATTCTACAATTCTGTCATTTGGTTTCAGCCTATTGCATCAAGTTAGTGTCCCTGAAACTTTCCTCAGTGCAAATTCATCACTTGAATTCTAACTCAGCCTATCCAGAATCCTCTCACTTTACGCAGACCAGTTCCTTTCTCACACAAAGTGAATCATTTGCTATATTTTCTTCAGTGTAGCATTGGGGTCTGCAGCCCAGTTTCCCAGTCCATGCTGGTTATTTGCTTTTTGAGTTCCGCAGGGTCTTGTGCCTGCTGACAACCATGCTGTAGGATCATATGAAGGGTCCCCGGAGCTTAGCATTCTCTTTCACATGGTCCATACACCTTCTGGCTCTTCCAACAATCTCTTTCCTCTTCTGTCTGCAATGGTCCCTGAGCCCTGGGTGGAGGGAAGCTTAATCTAGAAGTCCTGTTCAGGAACTCACCTACTGCAGACTCCCAATCTCCATGCCTGGCCATTCTATACCTTTGGATTCCTGGCTCTGTGTGCATGAGGGCTTCACTATGAGAGTTGAGACATTCATTAGTATCCTCTTTACGCCCCTTGTTTCTATGTTGTATGAGCCTTATTACAGGTTGACATTGTAGATGTGCCCTTGTTAGGCTGGGAATTCTTGAGACAATGTCTGTGTGTGACTAGTTGTGGTACACTGTAATAGATTCCTCTGTCCACTGCAAGTATCTGTTTCTTTGATGGGTGTGACTGGGGTAATTGATTGTAAATATAAGGATACATTATTTTTCATTGTTCTTTGATTTCTTACAATGTATTTGGGGGGGATTGTTTTGGGGACAGGGTCTACCTGTAGCACAGCTTGTCCTGGAATTCACTATGTAGACCAGGCTGGCCTTAAAATTGGATTAAGTATGTGCTACCATGCCTGCTTCATAAAGGTATTTTTTGATCATATTCCTACCCTGATTTACTCTCAGTCGTCTCTATCCCCCCACCAGATGCCCCTGTCTCATGTCTCTATTATTTTGAGAGGCCTATTCAGGTCGTAATTTGTTTTCCAAATAGTTCCGGGTATGTAGGTCTTTCCCCTGAGCAATGGTCAACCTAAGCAGCATTACACCCTTTATGAACACTGACTCGCTCCCTCTTCCAGGACCTATCAATTCCCTGTAGCTTCTCAGCTTGGGGAAGGGTTTGTGCTTACTTCCCCGCTCCATACTGTGGTTTTGTCTGTCCTGGCCTTGTGCAGGTCTCATGCATGTAATGCTTAGCACTGTCGGGGTGCTGATATGTGCACCTGCCCCTGTTTGTCCCTTGTGGTCAAGTATCACCACCTTCGCTCTTGCTGTCTTTCCCCCTTCTTTCGCCATCATTGTTCATTATTTACCAAAAGAAAATGAAAAAACACATGTCTTCCGTGGTTTTAATATATTTCGGAAATTCACGGTGGAATAGAATCCCTGTATGAGATATTAAGAAAGTAGAAATGCGGGCTGATAGAGATGGCTACGCGGTTTAGAGCACCCCACTTGGGCTCTTGCAGAGAACCGGGTTTGATCCCCGCACCCACATGGCGGCCGAGAACCGTCGAAACTCCAATTCCAGGAGAATATCCAGTTCCAGGGAATCCGAGACCCTCTTCTGACCTCCATGCATTGCCGACACGGTGCACACACCTACATGCAGACAGTACATTCATACCATCAAAAAAAATAAATTAAAAAAAAAAAAAAGAAAGTGAAACTCAGAGCTGCAGAAATGGCTCCGTGGTTAAGAGCATTGGCTGCTCTTGCAAGAGGACCCAGAACCCACATGGTAGCTTACAACCTTTAATCCAGTTCCAGGGGCTCTGACTCCCTCTTCTCCCCTCCACGGATACTCTTCATGGATGTGGTCACTTTCAAACAGCAGGCAAAACACTATACACATAATTTTTTTATTTAAAAATTAAAAGTAGAAACTCATTCTAATTACGGTATTTAGATGTAGGGCCTATGGGAGGTAAGGTCATCAGAGTGGGACCCATGATTGAATACTGCTGGCTTTACAGAAGATGAGACAGTAAAGGCTCTTCCACCCCCACCCCCACCAACTTTGTGATGCCTTTTACTGTCTTTGAACTCTGTCAGAAAGAAAGTCCTTCTGGATGTGAACCCTCAACCTTGGAGCTCCAGAACTCTAATCCAAAATAAATCTTTCTTTAAATAATAGTCTGCTGGGCATAGAGTTACATGCCTTTAGTCCATTGTACTTCAGTGGTAGAAGCAGACAGAACTCTGTGGAGTCAAGGCCAGCTTGTCCACACAGTGAGTTCCAGGCTAGTCAAAGCTACATATTGAGACCCGGTCTCAAAAAAAAAAAAAAAAAGCCATATTTATTTACATTAAGTAGCTTTATGTTATTAGCAACAGAAAGAGACAGAGGCTTGTTTACACAAAGACAAGAGAAAATTCCATTAACTTCATTCAAACAGCCAACCAAATGTCTAACACCATTGATCCATATTTATCCATGAAGATATAACCAGATTTAATCAAATTGTATTATACCCAATTAAAATAATACTACTGTGCAATAAAGAATGATCTATGGATGCACATAACATAGAAGAATCACAGATACTATGGTGGTCTGAGTGAGAATGACCCCCATAGGCTCCAATGTATTTGAACACTTGGTGCCAAGTTTGTGGGGAGGATCATGGAACCTATAGGAGGTGTGACCATGCTCGAGGAAGCAGGTCACCGGAGGCAGGCTTTGAGAATCCCTAAACTTTCCTGGATTTCCTCCGTTTGCTCTACTCCTGTGCCTCTTGAAGATTGAGTGCTCAGCTTTCTGCCCCTGCCACCTCTGCCTCCACGCCTGCCACGATGGACTCTAACTCCTTTGGAACTATAAGCCAAATAACTCTTCTTTCTTTCTTTTTTTTTTTTTTAAGATAGGTCTCCCTTTAGTCCGCTGGCCTGGAGCTTGCTATGTAGACCAGGCTGGCCTGAACTCACAGGGATCCACCTGCCTCCACCCCCAATGCTGGGATTAAAGGCAGCACCACAAACGTGGGTAAACTTTTTTTTTTGTCTTTCAAGACAGGGTCTCCCTGTAGCCCCACGCTGTCCTGGAACTCACTCTGTAGAACCACTGGCCTTGAACTCACAAAGATCCACCTGCCTCTGCTCCCAAGTACTAGATTAAAGGCGTGTCCCACCACGCCAGCCGGGTAAACTCTTATTTCTATAATTGGCCTTGGTCATGGTGTATTACCACAGCAACAGAAAAGAAGCAATACAGATTTGCGCAACTGGTGAAAGAAACAGACTCATCAAGCATACTGGTTCACACCCTCTATCCTAACACTCGGAGGCAGAACAAAGGATATCGAGTTAAAACAACCTAGTCAACATAGCAAGTTCTGGCCAACTGGGCTACAAGAGGGCCCTGTCTCAAAAACAAGACAAAAGACTAAAAAGGGAAATTCACAAGCCATACATATAGTATAATTACATCTATATGCAACTCCAGAAAAGAATAATCTTTAGTGGACTGGAGAGATGGCTCAGCGGTTAAGACACCAATGCTCTTGTAGAGGCCCAGGTTCGATTCCCAGCACCCACATGGCAGCTAAGAGTCGCCTTTAAGCCGGGCGTGGTGGCGCACACCTTTAATCCTAGCACTTGGAGGCAGAGCAGGAGGATCTCGGTGAATTCAAGGCAGCCTGGTCTCTCAGAGTGAGTTCCAGGCCAGCTAGGGCTATAGGGAGACCCGTCTCAAAAAAAAAATAAAATAATAATAAACTTTAGTGACAGAATACTGATCAGTGGTTCCTCGACTGAGAGAAAGTCTGACTAGGAAGGCTCACAGAAGAATTTTGGGGGCTGACAAAATTGTTCCATGCCTTGATTGTGATGGTGGTTACACCATGGACGTAAAAATGTGTCAAAACTCATTAAAATAATTCATCGATGAGTGTGCTTTATTATATATAAATTAGCCATGAAAACAATAACAGAAGGATTAGGCATTGGTGGCACACAATTGGGAGGCAGAGGTAGGTGGATCTCGGTGAGTCAAGGCCAGCCTTTTCTACATAGTGAGTTCCAGGGCAGCTGGGACTACGGGGAGACCCTGTCTCAAAAAGACAAAAAACGAAATTAAAACAACAAAACAAAGGAGTTTGGGGCCAGCAAGATTGCTCAGTGTACAAAGACAGACACTTCCTCCAAGCCTGACAACTCGAATTCCATCTCTGGGACCTATGTGGTATGAGAACTGAACACACCTGTTGTCCTCTGTCTTCCACCCGTGTCATCACACACAATAAAATGAAATTTAATTTTTTAAATGATTAAACTTAGATATTAATAAGATAAACAAAACAAAAAAACATGGTAGTTGTTATTTTACAGAAGTTTTTTTTCCCCCTTTGGCTTATATTAATAATGAATTGGTCCCTTATAGCGATCCAAACAGAAAGGTGAAACAAATATAGAAAGGATTCACTTCACCTAGCTAATCATGGGAGAGACTTACACAGTGAAATTTATTTTATTTTTTTTAATTTATTTCTGTCATGTGTATGGAATGTCTGTCTGCATGCAAGTCTGTGCACCCATGTCGTAACAATGCCTGGAGGTCAGAAGAGGTGTCGGATTCCCCTGGAACTGGAGTTCTCCTGGAATTGGAGTTCTGGTTCTCGGGGCCATGTGGTGCTGAGGATCGAACCTGGGTCCTCTGTAAGAGCGGTCGGCGCTCTTAACTGCTAGCCATCTCTCCAGCCCCCACAGTGAAATTTAATAGCCAGTACAATACAGAGCCTCAGTTTTCCATATGTTAGCAAAAATAATACAACTAGGCCTGCGCAGTACAGACCTATAATCCCAGCTTGGTAGGTTAAAGCAGGAGGAGCATGTGTTCAATGCTTACCTGGTCTACAGAGCAAGTTAAAGAAAATACAGAAAAAAAAAAAAAAAGAAGCCGGGTGTGGTGGCACACGCCTTTAATCCCAGCATAGGGAGCAGAGGCAGGCAGATCTCTGTGAGTTCAAGGTCAGCCGGTCTCAAGAGAGCTCCAGGCCAGCTAGGACTAAAGGAGACCCTGTCTCAAAATACAACAACAACAAAAAAGAACACTTAGCAAAATGTTGGCTCAAAAAAGAAGAAAGGAAAGGGACAGAGAAATCTGGAGAGACATAGAGAGAAAGGAACGTTTTAAAAGAAACTCTATTGATAATGGAAATAATTGGTTTTATAGATTTCTTGCAACAGATTTCCCCCATTGAAAAGTTTTGAACCTATCTCGATATTTTTAATGCATCTCTGTCTATAAACGGTGCACGACCTGCAATGAGACAGTAATTGATACACATAACGGAAATAAAAAAAAAAAAAATATAAGCCTAACACAAACAACAGAGCTAGCTTTAAAGCTGCTGGTTCAAAAATTATGTTTATGCCTTTGTGTTGCCATTCCTCTTTTCACAAATTTAACTTCACATCCAAGGGGGAGCAAACTATGGAGGGTGATAAAATGGGTGGAAAAGACAATTATAGGGGCTAAAGAAATGGCTCAGTGGTTAGAGTTTTTGCTATCTCTTGCAGAGTACCCAGGCTTTGTTCCCAGCACCCACACAGGGCAGCTCATAACTACCTATAACCTCTGTTTCCAGGGATCTGACCTTTTGGCTCCTGAGGGACCACATACTGTCACATGGTACACATACAGACACTCAGGTACACACAAACACCACACACACACACAACAAACACAACACAACCAAATTAAATCTAAAAAAGACAATGATGGGAGCTGGAGAGATGGCCTAGCGGTTACCAGCAAGGAGCCGGAATTTGATCCCCAGCACCACATGGCGGCTGAGAACCGCTTTAACTCCAGTTCCAGGGGAATCTGACGCACCCTCTTCTGACCTCCGCAGCATTGCACGCAACAGGTGCATAAACCTACATGCAGACAAACACAAAAATAAATTAAAAGAGATGGCCTAGCTGTTAAGAGCGCCGACCGCTCTTACAGAGGACCCGGGTTCGATCCCCAGCACCCACATGGCGGCCGAGAACCGTCTGAAACTCCAATTCCAGGAGAACTCCAGTTCCAGGGGAATCCGAGACCGTCTTCTGACCTCCGCGGCATTGCACGACACGGGTGCACAAACTTTCATGCAGACAGTACATTCATACACATACAGAAACAAATAAAATTAATAAAAAAAAAAATTTAAAAAAAAAATAAATAAGACAATGACACGGCCTAGAACTCATTCTTATGTCATTATTTAAACTTTTCTCTATCATTTTCCAACTTCTTAAATGAGCAATCCACTGGGAAGCAGCCAAACTTGGTAAGGAAGACAGAAGTGCTTAGAATTTTTTCTTATTTCTGTCTTCAGGGAATAATCTCTCCATTTTTTTAAAAGGTATCTCTTTTTTTCCCCTCCATGGATATGATTTTAAAAGGGTTCTCAAGCTAGGTACTTGACCCAAGACCAGTGAGCTAAAACACCTCAACCTCCTGGCCAGCGTTGGGATTGGTCAGGAACATGACCCAAGCAAGTCAAGCAGAGCTTTTCTTAGGTTTCTTCCACCCCCAGCTCCCTGGGGAAGAGCTCGGATCTTCTCTGGTGGCCAAGGAAGAGGTGAGCCAGGAGCCACTGGGAGCTGTGGTCACAGTGTTGTGACGAAGCCAATCTGAGAGAAAGAGGCTGATTTAAAAAAATTAAAAAAAAAGTAAAACAGAATAAATGTCCCACTAAAGAAAAAAAAAGAAAGTTTGAAAAAATGAGAGTCCTAAGTCCCAAGTCCCATGTTTGAGTCACCTTGCCTCTCCTGAGTTCTCATTACATGAGAAAGAATCCCCTTAGTTCAAGCTGGCTTTTTGTCCACTTGAAACTTTTTTTCTTAATGAGTGATGCATATAGTCTGCCAAAATCACAATAGAGTCAACATTTCCAGAGCAGCAGAGGATAGTTTGGGGCTCTCCCGGCAAGGAAAATCAAGTGTTCCTCCAGAGGCTAGATTTACATCGACATGTTGCGTAACTAATTCCCAGGACTCCTTGCAGACCATTGTGTCCAAGGTATTCGTCAAGTTTCCCTTCCCTCCCATCAGCCTTGATTCTTCCTTCCTTTTGACCCATATATCTGTTTCCAGTGAGACTGAAGTATCTTGGGTTCACATACTACAGCCTTCTTGGATCTCACGTAATCCAACTTCAGTGCAGTTACTCCCCTGGACTGCAGCCTAGTACATGTGTGGAAGCCAAAATCAGAGCTATTGCTGAGATCTCCAGGAATATCTGCTTCCTTCTCTCTTCCTGTGTCTGATGAACTGGCTTCCCTGAACTCTTCTGAGGAATGACCTCAGTATCTTTTTTAAATGAGAAAAAAAAATCATGGCTTTGTGTCTACTCAAGTCTGCCTCTTTAGCCATGACACACAAGCAGAGGTTTTTCATGGAAAACTCAGCCAAGTGGGATGGAGTACCAACTAGCTCTCAAGTTAAGGAATTCATTAGGATGATAAAAGAAAATATCTTCCTGATATTTACCTCTGCCATGAACCCAAATAGCCTAGAAACTTGAATTTGAGTACCTTGTGAACCAGCTGAGAGCAGTTTGAAAAGACTCAAAGAAAACTTTAATAAGTATATTTGGACAACAAAAGTAAACACCAGTAGAGAAGAAAATGAGAATCCTGACCATTCGGCAGTTGACAGCTCTTCTCAGAGGTTCTGTCCTCCTATCATTCTGTTCATCTTCTATCATAGACTTCTTCTCAAGAAAAACTCCAAAGTATACCAAGCAAACAGCTGGGAAGAAGCTGTGTTTTTCCAAGACCTATGAACTTTGGGATGCCATCACTGATGTAATATTGGGATAAAAGCAAGCATCTTGCAGCAGGAACGAGGGCATCAATCACACATTCTCCCCTTAGTACAGCAGACAAGGTTCTACTCAAAGAATTACGGGAGGCTCTTGAAGAATATTATTAACATGTTAGTTAATTTTTGTGGCATAACGAATAACCCCATAGCTTTAGTGGCCTTAAAGTAGTAATCATGGGGCCAGGCATGGTGGCACATGCCTTTAATCTCAGGACTCGAGAGGAAGAGGCAGGCAGACCTCTGTGAGTTTAAGGCCAGCCTGGTTTATATACTGAGTTCCAGGCCAGCTGGAGCTACTGGGAGGTCCTGTCTCAAAAAAAAAAAAAAAAAAAAGCTGGGCATGGTGGTGTACCCTTTAATCAAGGCAAGAGGAGCTCTGTGAGTTCAAGGCCAGCCTGGTCTACAGAGCCAGTTCCAGGCCAGCTGGAGCTACAGGGAGACACTGTCTCAAAAAGACCAAAAAAAAAAAAGAAAAAGAAAAAAAATCCTGGGATGGGGGTATAGCTTAGTTCAGAATGCCTTAGCCTATGTGAGGTCCTAGGTTTGATCTTCAGCAATAACAAAACAAAACAAAACAACCCCCCCATAATATTTTATGATTCTCTGGAATAACTGGGCAGTTATTTTGGTCTAGGTCAGCTCAACTGGGGTTGGTTGGTCTAGAATGGCCTTATTCACAGTCTGTGGGTTGGCAAGTCTATTGGTCCAGAAGCTCAGCTTGAACAACACTGTTCTCCTCCACAAGGCCTCAGATTACTTAGTAAAGAGCCCAGGCTTCTTCACATGGTTATCTCGGGTTTCTAAAGAACAGCAAGAAAGGACAGACTCTAGTGCATGAACTCTTTGTAAGATTTTGCTTATATGATATTGCTATTATACCATTGGCTCAAATAAGTCATATGGGGAAAGCTCAACACCAATGTGGGAGAGGCCAAAGGCATGGACACTGGGAGGAGCATCATCGTGATTATTTCTGTAAAAACCTGCTGCAGTTGGGAAGGAGGGAGAGGTAGGGAGAAACAAGAAAAGGGAAAGTGATGCCCGTGTTGTGTGATGCCATGGCTTCTATTACCCTGGAGTGAGCGGGCTGCCAGCACGAGCTCAGCTTCCAGCAGTGCAGGCATCTGTGGAAGCACTTTGGCTGTATTTGGGCCTGCAGAAGCATTCCTCTCAGAGGTTCCTGCTTTCTGTTCTTTGTACCTTGTATCCCTAAGGAACAATCAGTCCTGTATCCACTCAGACCTCACAGAAGCACTTTGTTCTCCTTTGCGTCTGCTCTCCCTAACTAGAGGCTCTGTATAGCTTTGGATTTGGCTGCCCCCAGGCCATTCTTTCCTGTTGGTGTCCTCCAGTAATAGAGTTGTCTTCCTTATCTCACAGCCAATGCATTACTTGGTCCTGATCAACTAGAGAACTTCCAGTGTGGTGGCGCACGCCTTTAATCCTAGCACTTGGGAGGTAGAGGCAGGTTCAAGGCCAGCCTGGTCTACAGAGTGAGTTCTAGGCCAGCTGGGGCTACAAGGAGACCCTGTCTTGAAAAGACAAAAAAAAATTTTATATGTATGTAATATATATATAAAAGGTATATATATATATAAAAGTTATATATATATAAAAGTTATATATATATAAACTTCCTCACTTTGGCTCAGTTACTATTAGCTCAAGGTGAGCCAGTCAAAGTCCTTGCTAGTCAGCCTGCCCTGCTGTGGATCACAGTGCTGACAGAATATAAAATTAGAATGATATGCAGTAGAAAGAATAAGTGAAACATGGAGAAAGGAAAAGATAAGCAAAGCTAAGAGATGGTAGGGGCATTGCTTCAGCCCCCTTGAACTAAGTAAGCTGAATGAAGGCCTACTTGAATACACACTTAACACTAAGCTGCTTTGGGGGTGGGGTCTGAGTTCTATCATTACATCCAGAATCCTAGCCAAAACAAAAAACAAAAAACCCCCACCTCTCCCTGCATCCTCCATGGGTCAAAGTTGAAAATCTCCTTTTCTTGATGAGGGAAATGTTAATGGTGGAAGGAATGAAATTAGTGTCAATAAAAGGACCTCCTGGTACCATTGTCTACTCTCCTAGGAGGAGCGCTATCATTAGGACATGGCTAGATGCCTTGTATTTAATGGATTGATGCCAAACAAATTGGGCATAATTTAGAGACCAAATTTCTCCATGCCAATAACTTTTTTTTTGGTCTTTTCGAGACAGGGTCTCCCTGTAGCCCCAGCTGTCCTGGAACTCACTCCATAGACCAGGCTGGCCTTGAACTCACAAAGATCCGCCTGCCTCTGCCTCCCAAGTGCTAGGAGCCAATAACTTTTATACATTGATAATCACCACCTAGATTGCTTCCATTCTTTCTTCATGGCTCCCTCCCTCCATGTTTTGAACAGTTATTTTGGAAAGCACTACTGAGTCACACCTGACATAAACTATGAAGTCAGCTAGTGACATCAGCTTTCAAAATTAAACACACTGTCTAGTGCTTGGGATACCAGAGGAGCATGAAGAATCACAGGCCAGCTTTCTTAGGAATTGCTTCTTAACTTAATTTGGGCATCATGCAGTAGGAAAAGAATGCCAAGAGACACTGGCTATTAAACAGAGACCTGAAGATATAAATAACTCAAATAAAACAAGTCAAGAATCACCATCTCATTAGTAGTAGGAGAGAAAACAAAGTGAAAAGCTGGAAGGAAAAGACCAGACTGTGAACTTTTGAAGGGAAATATTGTTTGCAAGTGAGAGACACTGAATAAAATCAAGTGCAATGAGATGCTCAGTGAAGACACTTCAGAAAGCATAGAAACTGCATCTACTTACACAAAGCAAATTATGAAATGTTTCACAGAGATAAAATGGCATCTGAGTTAGATAAGAAACCCTGAATGGAGAGATAGCTCAACAGTTAAGAGCACTGGCTGCTCTCACAGAGGACCCAGGTTCAGTTCCCAGAACCCACATGGCAGCTAACAACCATCTCTAACTCCAGTTTCACAGTGCCTAACCTATCTGTATATGAAAGATGCTATAGAATCAGGCCTTATATCTTTTTTTTTTTTATTTTATTTATTTTGTATGTGTATGAATGTACTGTCTGCATGTAGGTTGGTGCACCCGTGTCGTGCAATGCCTTGGAGGTCAGAAGAGGGTGTTGGATTCCCCTGGGACTGGAGTTACAGACAGTTCTCAGCCGCCATGCGGGTGCTGGTGACCAACCTGGGTCCCCTGCAAGAGCAGTCGGCGCTCTTAACCACTAGGCCATCTCTCCAGCCCAGGCCTTGTTTCTTTTTGCTGAGTGTAAGAATGCACACCTCAGGCAGATTCCTGTGAGACTGAAGTGCATGTATAGAGTTCCAGGCCTGCAGCTGGGGCTACAGGGAGATGGGAGGTGCTGTTTAAAAGAAAAAGAAAGAGAGAAAGGAAAGAAAGGAAGGAGGGTGGGGAAGGAGAGCAGGCCAGCCTGAATGGGAAGCTAGGTTAAATTCAGGCTTTTCCCTGAAATATTATAACCATATTCTTCTGTGACAAGCCTTAAATGAATATTTAAACCCAAAAAGTCTTTTGGAAGAATGTAGATGAAAGAATCCATAAGTTCTATTTAAAGAGTTTGGTGTATCTCATCCTAGACTAAGACTTGTATGTTTGCTCTGAAAACAACCAATGCTAAAGAGAGCATAGGGTCACTTTGGGGTTATGTATTCTCTCACTAGTCTATCTGATATGAATCAGAAGGTTAATAAAGAACATGCAGCCATTTCTCAAAATACCTTTAAAATGCATGTGGCGACTGGAGACATGACGCAGCACTTAAGAGTAGGTATTGCTCTTGCAGAGGACCCAAATTCAGTCATGAGGTGCTTCACAACTGCCTGTAATTCCAGCTGCAGGGGATCTGATGCCTAGGGCCTCCAAGGATACCTGCACTCCAGCACACATATGCACACGCAGATACACATAATTAAAAATCTTTTAAGCTGGGCATTGTGGTACATGCCTTTAATCCCAGTGCTCGAGAGGCAGGGGCAGGCAGATCTCTATGAGTTCAAGGCCAGCCTGGTCTACATAGCAAGCTCCAGGAGAGCTGGGACTAAAGGGAGACCCTGTCTCAAAAAGACCAAAATAATAAATAAATAAATAAATAAATAAATAAATAAATAAAAAATAAATAAATTTTTAAACTGCATATGGGCTTACAGGTTTATACATGTTGAAACTTATATACTTTAAACATAGGCAGGAATTTGAAAAACAAACAAAACAGGCCGGGCATGGTGGCACACGCCTTTAATCCTAGCACTTGGGAGGCAGAGGCAGGCGGATCTTTGTGAGTTCAAGGCCAGCCTGGTCCACAGAGTGAGTTCCAGGACAGCTGGGGCTACAGGGAGACCAAAAAAAAAAAAAAAAAAAAAAAAAAAAAAAAAAAAAAAAAAAAAAAAGAAAAAGAAAAACAAACAAAACAAATGAACAAGGAAAAAAACAAGTCACCGGTGGCCTGTAACACTGGAGATGAAGAGGCTACAGGTATAAGTTCCAGGCTAACCTTGGTTATATAACAAGGCAATGACTCAGAACTTTATCAGCTCTGTTAACTGCTTCTTGTACGCCTGAGGTTGTGAAGTTGAAGGTGTGTGAATGAATGAATAAATGAATGACCACCAGCTACTTTCTAGTCCTAGCATTAATTTGGAGTCCCCTAATTTAGAGAGTCATTATTGAGTCCCGTGTCACCAAGGGTACAAGCTAGGTACTAGTGATCAGATGTCTGTCTAGGAGAGGGTTTGCATATAGCTTGGGGCATGCAACCTCTTTTCTTCCTCTCTTCCTCCTCATCCCTCACCATCCCTTTGTCCCTCCACCCCCCTTTTTTGACACAAGATCCCATATAGCCCAGGCTGGCCTTGAACTTCCTCTGTAGCTAAAGATGGCTTTTGAACACTGATCCTCCTGCCTCCACCTCCTAAGTGGTGATATTAGAGGCACATCACTAGGCCTGAACTCTTCTTTTAATCAGAGGAAGTCAAATGAAATAGAAGTCTTCTCCCACGGGTTATGGGACTGGTCTTTCTAGCTTTCTCACTTACTAGCTATGTATTTTTCTCACCTGTGAAGCTTGTCTATGTTGGGTCCATTAAGGCAGTATGTGTACAGAGACTTAGAAATGAGAAACTGATAGACTCTTCCTTTCTGGGCTTTTCTTTGGCAGTGTGGGGTGTTCCTATTTGCTTTCTGTTGCTGGGATGAAACAATGACCAAAACCAACTTGGGGAGGAAAGGGTTTATTTCATTTTACATTCCCTGAAGAACTGGAGCACAGACCTGGCTTGCTCCTCTGGGCTTTGCTGAGTCTGCTTTCTTATACAACCCAGGACCACCTGCCCAGGAGTGGCACCACCAACAGTGGGGTGGGCCCTCCTGGGCCCTCCCATATCACTTAACAATCAAGAAAATCCCTCACAGATAGGCCGAGAGACCAGTCTGATAAAGGAAATTCCCCAATTGAGGTTCCCTCTTCCCAGGTTTGTCAAGTTGACAACAGAAGCCAGCTGTGTCACTCGGAATCAAATCCAGGGCTGTGTGCATGCTCACCTTGCGATCGCATTTTGCTTTGCAGCTCAAGTTCACTTATGACTACGGTATTCAGCCAGGAAGGTCTTTACCTCTTTCTATATAAAATGAATACAGTTTCACTATTTTACTTTATCATGAAGTGGTACTAAAGATGAGTTAAAGGTTATATATTGCACAGGCTAGCCTTGTCTTAGACCTCATCATATAATTGTTGATGACCTTGAACTCTTGAGATCTGTCTGTTTCTACCTCCTGAGTACTGAGACAATAGTACTTCACCAACATACCCAGCTTAAACATAGACTTTTGATACTAAACCCAAGAAAAATAAAGGTTTGAAGGTAATTGTCAAACTAAAATTTGGCCAGGTCATCATGGTAGCAGCAATTTTTAAAGTAGAAAGAAAGTGGAATGTTAATGAGTTGTGACCCTAACAGAAAGGTGGAATAAAAGCAGTATGAATTAATTTCAGGAAAATTTGCTCTGGATACACCATAGTGTTGCCATCTTTCTTCTCTGCTGTGATTAGCTACAAAATAATGTTTATTTACTTTTCTTTTCATCTCCTTTTGAGGAAATACTTCAAAGTTAGGTGTCATCCATTGTAAGAGCCTTGAAAACACATTCTAATTCTATGAGGTTTGATTATAAGAAATAGAAGTCAATTCAATGTAAGAAAGGCGTGGTGGCACACGCCTTTAATCCTAGCACTCAGGAGGCAGAGGCAGGCAGATCTTTGTGAGTTCAAGGCCAGCCTGGTCTACAAGGCGAGTTCCAGGACAGCCGGAGCTACAGGGAGACCCTGTCTCAAAAAGACCAAAAAAAAAAAAAAAAGAGTACAACCACTTTGTTTTCCTTCCAAGCTACCTGCTAGATTTTATAAGGTAGGAGATAAGGGTTAAGAATTATATTAATGGGCTGGAGAGATGACTTATTGGTTAAGAGCACTGACTGCTCTTGCAGAGGACCTGGGCTCGATTCCCAGCACCCACATGGAGGCTAAGAACCGTCTTAGGCTGGGTGTGGTGGTGCATGCCTTTAATCCCAGCACTCAGGAGGCAGAGGCAGGCAGATCTCTGTGAGTTCATAAATAAATAAATAAATAAATAAATAAATAAGAATTATATTATTGATAATATTTTTTTAAATTTTATTTATTTTTGTAGGTGTATGAATGTACTGTCTCCATGTAGATTTGTGCACCCGTGTCATGCAATGCTGCAGAGGTCAGAAGAGGGTGTCGAATTCCCCTGGAACTGGAGTTAAAGACGTTTCTCAGCCATCATGTGGGTGCTGGAGATTGAACCCGGGTCCTCTGCAAGAGCAGTCGGCACTCTTAACCGCTAGGCCATCTTTCCAGCCCAACAATACTTATTTTTACCATTTTCTAGAGCTTGATTATTAGAAATGGAACCTTCCTGCCACATCTGTTAATGCAGCAATGACTAAATTTTGTGGAAGTTATGTATTTCACTTTCTAGAGTTTGATCTCTCCCAATTAACGTAACTCCAATAATGTAACTCCATTCAGGGTGAACCTTCTTCCAAGTCTAAATACTTTCAAGCTAAGGAAAGAAATTCTGGAAAGGAAGAAATGAAGTTGACTGAGTAAATCTTAACATAGAAGAGAGAAAATGAAAATACAAAAAAAAAAAGAGAGAGAGAGAATGACAAATGGGAAAAAACCTCAAATGGCAGAGAGGGTAATAGTGTCTTCTAAAGTTTTCTGATAGTATTTTGGAGCCGAGATTATATATAGGCAGCTAAAGCTGAAAGATGAGTAATAAAAATAACTTCAATCCTACTGGAATGTCAGGTTCTACCTTATCTTTCTCCCATTCTTGGGGAGAGAACCAAAAATTACACCATGAACTGACACAACAGAAATTACAGTACTGTTGCAAACAAGTACAAAGTATACAGTCAAGTTCACTATGAACTACTTTTTCATTTTATTTTTTTGTTTTTGTTTTTGGTCTTTTTGAGACAGGGTCTCCCTGTAGCCCCAGCTGTCCTGGAACTCGTACTTTTTCATTTTCACCCATCCTAGGTAACTCCAGAGGAACCTCATATGTGTGTGAGAGGGGGGTGGGGGTGGTAGTGCTGTGAGTTCAGTCCCTAACACTGACTTTCTGACTGCAGAGAAGTATTAGTCATACATCCGCCTCATGCCCATAAATGGAGATGATGCTATCTGGTGAATTTAAACAAGGGAGCTCTAGGAGCCAGACTGACAGCAGTCCTGTAGCCAGCCCATCAGCAGCAGAAGCACATCTTCTTTCATTTCCATCTGAGTACACACTGGGGATAGCTGTATAGGCCAATTTGTAATACTAAGCTGGGTAAAAGTTTCAGTGAGGGAAAGTTGAGATCCATACACGATGTTAAGAAGAAAGTCTGAGGTCAAAATGTAGCTAGTGGTCTAGCGTGCTAAGTTTAGCATGTGTAAGACCCAGGGTTAAATCACACATACATACATACATGCCCCCACACAAGCACGTTCATATATTTACTCTGAATAGTATCGTCTGTATCTTAGAGCAGCCATTTATTCACTCATGCATTTATTAATTATGGAGGTTCCTACATGATGGGCCAGGTATTAAGTTTAGGACAGGACGGTTCAAATGATTTTCATTGACTTCAATGATTTAGTCAAGCTGATAAGCTGACCAGGCTGGCCTCAACCTTACAGAGATTCTGCCTCCTGAATGCTAGGCTTAAAGGCATATGCCACCATGCCTCAAAACAACTTTACTTTTTTTTTTTTTTTTTGTTTTTCTTGGGGGGGGGGCTTTTTGAGACAGGGTCTCCCTATAGCCCAGCTGGCCTGGAACTCACTCTGTAGACCAGGCTGACCTTGAAGTCACAGAAATCCATTTACCTCTGCCTCCTGAGTGCTGGAATTAAAGGCCTGCATCACCACACCCGGCATTCTTTTTAAGTAAGATTCATGAGAAGATAATCCGCTTTAATTTTTTTCCAAGTGGACTCTTACACCATAGGAAGTTAGCATGATATGGGAGGAACAATGGACCAAGAGTTGGAAATCCTGTTTGTTTCAGTTCTACCACAAAGATACTGTGTGACTGTGGACAAATTGCGGACCTCTCTGGGTCTTACATTCCTCTTCCTAAAAATGAGTGGGGTAGATTTTAGATTCCTTCCATCTCTGAAATTCTTTTATACTATATAGGAACACATTCCATCCACAAAGTTCCCCCTGTGACTAGAATTAGTCTCTGATTTCCTAGCTCAAGTTTCCTTTCGCCCTCTTTCAATGTTAGACCAAATATGAACAAGAAGTAATAATATTTTGTCACAGCTAACAAATTGACCTTCCACAAAATGACCTTTGGAGGTCAGGCCACCCATTGTAAGATCTAAATCCAAAGGCAATGGTATGACCAACTTGCAGTCTGGCAGGCTGCCATTCACAAGGATGGAAATGGTTGTAAGCAGCCAACATTCTTGGCTAGTACATTTTTAATAAACACAGAAAACAAGAACAGCATTTTCTTCTTGGATCACTTAATCTGGTGCCCATACCATTGGAACATTTTGCTGTTAGGATAAAGATGATGGTGATACATACTTTAGTTAGCTGAAGATAAACTTTCACAACTAAGAGGTGGGTTATGGAGATATCTGCAAGGAATTTTTATCCTTGTTTCTTGTCTCTGGCAGGAGATAGTTTGAGTCATTACAGCAATACCCTCTTCTTTTGGCCCTTTGTAAGAAGTTTTCCCTGAAACATAAGCTCTGTTGTGTTTACTGTATTGGTATGAATATTGTCTTATTAATACTTTTCCCAAGATGATTCCATATCTATTAATACTTTTTTCTCAAGAAAAAAAAAAACAACTCTGCATAGTTAATGTTCTTTAACTTGGAGTGTACTTGAGGTGCAAGCATTTTAAACTATGGTAATTTATGCAAAGACAATGCACCTCACAGCAGCTATGATTTCTAATCATGCCTATTGTAATAATAATGCATGGGGTTGTTTGAGCTGTACATTTCTGTCTCTTTTTGTAATATAGCATCAAGGGCATTTGATTGGCAAGGCTGTTTTCCCTTCAGTCCTTGAATAAAATGCTCTCTGTGATGGCAAACTGTAATTAGATACGTGGGTGGAAATTAGTGTTCTCCAAGTACACCATGTTTAAGGCAGAGGCACAGTGCTTTTTACTACCTGAGGCCACCCTGGTCCTGTGCTACAGCTCCAGGTCACTGCTTCTTGCAGGGCTTCTTTCCAAAAAGCAAATTAAGTCGGTGTTGAGCTCTGAAACCAGTTAAAGCTTTTCACAGTTAAAATAGGTTATACCGTTCTTTTACAGACAAGTCAGGCATTGACCAAGTTTGCCTGTAACATGTTGGCTTTTCATCGAAAGGGCACATTTTCTCAGCTTGCTTTCAAAACTATCATTGGACCTGGAGCTCATCTTAGAACATCAAAACTTTTGAATGGACTCCTGCAGTATTGGTGGGTCCTCCATTTTGGATGTAATAGGGAATCCTGTATTGTAGCAGCAAAATCTTTCTGTCTTATCCTAGTCATCTCGTAGACCGAATACACACCTTTCTCCTTAGACAAGAGGGCTGTGATTTGTCCAGTTGAAATTTCTATTAGATCATTGCATTCATTATTTTTTGAGACTGAAAAATTCCCAACTCTACAAATATGGACTTCTCAGCGCCTCCCCCCCCCCAAGACTCCTCGCAGCCATTTGACTTTAAAACCTCCGCCTCGCTAGTATTTTCTATCTACCTTATCAAGCAGGTGAGCTCCAGACTAGGTAAAAGACGTAAGATTTCAAATTAGGTTCAGTTCTCATCCCTCCCCGCCCCCGGCCGGGATTCCCTTGCAGCTGGTGACGACAGAAAGGGTTCCACAGGCTGCATCTCTCTCCTTCCACTAGGGCTGCACAGGGTTCCGCGTGCCTCGGGCCACCGCGCTATCCCCCGAACCACCCCCCCACTGATGCGTTGGCTCTGTCTGTGCACACGCGCGCGTGCCTGTGCAATCCCCAAGTGAGTGTGTGTGTGTGTGTGCAATCATCCCCAAGTAGTGCACTCCTCGGCTCCGTCCTCTGGTCCCCGGGAGGAAGGGCACCAGGCGAACTAGCATGACCACGTCTTGCGTGTTCAGGACTCCCCTTCACCCCGCCCCTAAGTCCCCGGGGAGTGTCTCCGCGGCGGGGACGCGCCGTGGGGGTGGGGCAGGGATGCTGGCTGGTTCTCCGGGGTCCCCTCCACCAGCGCGAAGCAGGGGGCGGGCGAAGGCCGCAGCCCGGAGGTCCGGTTGGGGCTAGTCCCGCCCGCCCGCGGGCTCCTCCCGCACGAAGGCCGCGGAGGTGCTGGGCCGCGACCCTCTCTGCACCTCGGCCTCTGCGGGGCGCGGAAGGGCAGCGAGGCCAAGGGCTGTGCGGACGCGGAGCCCCGACGCCACAGGGGGAGCCGGCCGGGTGGGCGGCCACAAAGGGCCGTGCATCGGCCGCCGCCCCACGGCCGGGGAAAGGAGAGGGAGGGGAGAGGGCGACGCGGGAGCGGCGGGGGCGGCGGGAGGAGGGAGGGCGGCGCCTGCGTGCTCCTCCGCCGCCCCGCCCCCGGCGCCCCGCGGCGAGCCCGGCTCTCTTCCCGCGGCTGCAGCAGCTGCCGGTTCCTCACGGCCTCGGCGGCGGCGCTTGAAGCAGCGCGGGCCTGTGGCGAGGCGGGCGGGCGCGCGGCGGCGGTTCCCGTCTGAGGGCGGTGGACGAAGCTCCGCTGGGAGGAGGAGAAGGAGGAGGAGGAGGCAACGCCGGAGGAGGCGGCGGCCGCCGGGGACCCGCTTGGCGCTCGGCCCCGCGCCCCCTCCTCAGCTTCAGTCGCTCGCCGTCGGAGGCCTCCGCGCGCGGACATGGTGTAGCGCGGCCGCCCGAGCCCTCTCTGCTCTCGCGTCCCAGCGGCGTCCTCTCCTCCCACCCCTCAGCCCGAGGACAGACCTCCGAGCTTAGTGTCTCCCGCGTCGGGACGACTCGGCGCCGCCTGCACCATGAGGTGAGGGGCCCGCGGGACGCCGGCCATTGTGCCGCGGTGCTAGCGCGGTGCGCGGATCCCGCCTGCCCGGGGCCGCTGCGCCGGCTCCCCGGCTCTCCCTTTTGTCCCTTCGCGCTTCTCCTCCTCCCACTCTCCCTGCCCGTCCTTTCTTCTTTAGGGGGCGGGGGGGGGGGTCTTCTTGTGCCTCCGAGGCTCCTCTTCGCGCCCGGTTTCCCTTTCTCAGCCCTGGTGCTCCCCCCCCCCCCTCAGCTGTTCAAACCCTGGAGATGGGGAGGGGCTGGAGAAGCGAAGCGTGCGTGCTGCCCAGAAACAGGTATTTTATATGAAAAAAAAAATAGGCAGCGTACAAAGCTCATGGGTTTAATTTAAACAAAAGGAAAAAAAGAGAAGAAAAGTTTGAAATCTCTGCGGGTAATATTAAGTATCTCTGCTGAGGGGTAAGGGAAAGGTGGAATTGCAGGCTGGTGGGGGAAGGGAGACACTTGGTCAGGGTTACCCTGGAGGGGGGACGGGGCAGGCTGGAAGAAGTTGTTTGGGGCTTGTGAGCCCGGGCGGGAGAGGGTTTGTGTGCAAAGCCCTTGTCCCCTGTTCTGTAGCCGGCTGTGTTGCATTGCAGCAGTAGCGGCTTTTCCCTTCTCTCCAATCAATAGAACATTTTTTTCCCCAGCCCCAGAGGTAAGAATTGAATGTACGGTGGGGAACTAGGTTTTGATTGATACGAGGAAACATATGGTGTGATATGTTTCTTTTATGTGCCACCAGTTGTGGAGGAGAATGAACCGGGATGAGTGTCATTCATTGGAGACCCCCCACCCCCAACCCCCGGCCTTTCCTAAGCTTGTTTTGTGTCCATAACCTCCTCTTTTCGGATTGGTGCAAGACTTCGTGAGAAATGGGACTTGGTAGACGAAAGGCTGATCCAAATTGCGTTATCATTCTTAAAGGCCTCCCTTTTAGCTTAAACAACTGTGGATAAAGTAAATTACTCCATTTCCGTCCCCTGGAAGAGATAGTCTTACATACAGTTCGTTTGGATTTGAATCTTTTTTGTGTTAAAGATTAATGGCCAGCCGCTGCCAAGACCTTTATAATGTAATACAATGGGATTTGAATGATATAATCCACAAATTCCTTTGCTTTGGCAAGAAAATGTCATGTCATTGGAATTTTTTTTTCTCAGTTTAAGTAGTTTCCATTTTAAACTTGAGTTTTCATGTTTTTTTTTAATCAAAGTTGAACACATTCCCATTTGAAGTCTTTTAAAATCTTTTTAAAAAATCTTTTAAAATCTTTTTTGTGTGTTTTGTTTTCACTTAAACTTACTGGGAGTTATTTTCCCTGACTTCAGGTTACAGACCTTTATTTGTGCCAGCCTTAAATTTTTGCTTAATGCTAAGTGACCACTTTTCCTTGGCGATTTCACACAAGCAATTTTCATATGTTTAAAAAGTAATCATGTCATACAAGCCAGATATCATAAATAATCTTTGTAGAGTATGGCTTAGAAAGCTTCAGTTATATTTTTGTGTATTTTTTTCCAAGCTACTAGTGTCCTTGAAAATACTTCTTCAGGTAATACCATTTCTGCTTTTGTGACTTCATGCTGTTGACATCTTGCAGAACAGAAGTTAAGTTTTTTCAAACTTTAGCTAAATTTGTCTTAAGATTATAATATAAACTAATGAAATTAGACATGATTATATTTTAAAATATAATCATGTCTAATTCAGAGACTGAACAGAAAATATTAAAGTTTGGGGCAATCAGTAATATTTAATGCTATATACTGTTGTCAGGCTGTCTTAGGCAAATTTATGCCTGCACTTAAAAGTTCTAGTTTCCAAAGCCGGGCGTGGTGGCGCATGCCTTTAATCCTAGCACTTGGGAGGCAGAGGCAGGCGGATCTTTGTGAGTTCAAGGCCAGCTTGGTCTACAGAGCGAGTTCCAGGCCAGCTGGGGCTACAGGGAGACCCTGTCTCGAAAAGATAAAAAAAAAAAAAAAAAAAGTTCTAGTTTCTAGTAAAATGTAACTTCTGTTTTTTAAGCTGTCTTCTTGTTAATTCCTTATTAAATTGTAGAGATGGAGGAAAAACTGCTGTTTTTCCAGTAGCATAAATACAGAGCATCCTGCCAGGTCTGAAAAGTTTGAAGCAGTTACAGTAATTCTTTGTGGGCTGATTTTGAATAATTTAAGAGCAGAAAAGAGGATCAGCTTTTCACTTTGAAAGGCTTTGTATTATTTGGTAGGTGGTTTGTGCTTCTTGGGTGTGAAGAGTTGCTTAGACAGCTGAGAAAGTAAGGTGGCTAGGTATGAGGTTAAAAGTTCTCTGCCCTGAGCAAAATCTGGTATTTTGGTCTTTAAGAAGGGACTTTCATTAATCATTTAGTCTCCGTGATGCTTTTAAGTGCTGTAGGACATAAATGTGAGCCTTTTCATGGAATGTTCTTTAGTTATGTGAAGGATAGTTCTGATGCTTCAGAGGCCATCAGGGGGTAAGAATGTTGGGTAAGAATTTCCATTTAAGTTGGCTAAAACTCTGAAGAAATGACTGTGTTACAGTATTGAGTATTTGTGATAAGGTCTCAGATGCTTTTAACTTTAGAACAGCAGGTTCATTGTCACATAGTATAATCTTATACAGAAGGGAACTGAATAATATTTTACATTTCTGAAACAGTCATAAGACACTTTACACATGTAAAATGCTGTATATAGGTTTGTTCAATTTTGCTTAGAGGTGAGCATCAAAAAAAATGAAGAGCTCTGTTATGCACAGTAGAAAAGTTGAGCCAAAAAACAAAAAACAAAAAAAACCCCAGCCATACAGCTGATACTTGTATCCCTTGGAGCTTTTGGTTCTGTTCATGTATATAGTATTTCAGAAGTTTAAGACGCTTTGTGATGGAAGGTGTTAGTATGCGTGCTGTAAAATGAATGCATCTTTTTAATACTAGTTGATCTCAAAGTTTTATCTTTTACTTTTTTTTTTTTGTATTTGGGGACAGGGTCTCCCTGTAGCCCCAGCTGTCCTAGAACTCACTCTGTAGACCAGGCTGGCCTTGAACTCACAAAGATCTGTCTGCCTCTGCCTCCCAAGTGCTAGGATTAAAGGCATGCACCACCATGCTTTTACTTTTTTACAGAAAGAGGAGCCTGTCATAGCTAAAATAGCTAGTTTCCTGTCATCTGATCGCTAAGAGCTCAGAAAGTTTTGAATTGACATTCTTGTGTCCATATTGTGTAGTCAAGGCTTCCACTAGCAAGTCAAACCTCGTGTTAAAAAAAAAAAAAAGCATGATAGGGTATGAGGATTTGTCCAAAGCCATAAACTAGCTGGGTGACTTTGAGCTAAGCATGCATATACACACAACACAGACCACACGCAATCACTTATATATGTGTGTGTGTGTGTGTGTGTGTGTGTGTGTGTGTGTGTATGAAGGTGTATCTATTTGTTTGCTTGGGTGGGGAGAGGTGGTTTTTTTTGCTAGGTCTCCCTAGTCCCAGCCCACCTGGAAGTCACTATGTAGATCAGGCTGGCCTCCATCTCACAGAGACCCACCTGCCTCTGTCTCTGTCTCTGTCTCTGCCTCTGCCTCTGCTTTGCCTCCACCTCCACCTTCACTTCCACCTTCACCTCCACCGGCTTGGGACTGGCTGTGTAACCAAGGATGCTCTCAGTTGTGATCCTCCTGCCTCTACCTATAGTGCTAGGATTACAGACTTGATACAGTATGCCCAGTTCTTCGTGGCATTGGGAACTGAACCCAGGGCTTCCTTCTTACTAAGCAAGCATTCTGCCAGCTCAGCACATCCCTATTCCCAGTATACATAGAGGTAATACTAGGATTAAGGATCGAATAATAAAAGGTAGTTTGTATGCTTCCCTTGTTTTGAGGTCTATTTCTATTTTAGACAGTTGTATAAAACTTTTGGGCAATTTGCTTTATCTTTGGACCTTTAATTCAAGGGTGTCACATAGGTTACATTTAAAAAAATTTTTATTTATTTTTTATGTGTATGAATGTACTGTCTCCATGTAGGTTTGTGCACCCGTGTCGTGCAATGCTGTGGAGGTCAGAAGAGAGTGTCGGATTCCCCTGGAACTGGAGTTAAAGATGGTTCTTAGCCGCCATGTGGGTGCTGGGGATCGAACCCAGGTCCTCTGCAAGAGCAGTCCCCGCTCTTAACCGCTAGGCCATCTCTCCAGCCCCGGTTACATTTTCTTATATACTTCAATGGATAGTGGCTACCATACAGATAGATACGGGCATTGGTATATTTCTGGGCCTGATGGAAGAGAATGCCAAGATTCATTAGTAGTGTTTACTTGGCACCCTGTCCAGACAGTGGGACTGGAGAGTGGTTCCAGGAATGCCACTAATCTAATCACCTGTGATCTAGATCAGCCTTACTCTATAGGTGAGGAAGCCATTCTTATTGGGTATAAGTTTAGTCTTTGAAGAACTTGTGATTTTGCTGTCTTCATTTATGGTAAAGATAAATTTAATACACATTTTAGGGTGATACAGTCAAGGGACAGAACATTCAAGTTATATATACAGGACTCAATTGAGCAGATTGGTAAAAGAGATAATCCTGTTATTTTACAGGATTGTAGCATCAAGTTATTATATATCCAGGAAAGGATGCAAATAGTAGTCTCTGCTCCCATGGGTCTCCATTTATACATACAGCTCTTCAGTGTTTTTAAATGTCAGCATTATAGGTATTTATTAAATGAATAAACCTTGAATATGAGTTTGCTAAGTAGATAAAATTTACTTTAGTATCCAAGGTTTTGGATACCTTTCTAATGCAGATGGAATAAGCAAAATAACTAGGGAGGCACCACATTTATGGTTTTAATAATTTACCCTCCACAGCTTTAGAACAGGAGTGGAACATATAATTTCCAATCACCCAGTCTTTATTGTGAAAATAAAGAAATATTTAGAAAAAGTGATGTCAATTTTCATGTAGTTGTAGTACAATAAATAGATACTTAAAACTCCCCCCCTTCTTTGAAATTAATGGATAGGATTGAGGGGAAGTAAAAGTAAAAAACAGAATATGAGTTAAGGTTGTACCTTAGTGGATGTTCCTCCTCCTCAGGAACTTGAGAACTTTACAAGAAACAAGAAGAGTGAATAGCCTTGTGGCACTGTCTGAGAAGTCCCTGACATCATCATCATCATCATCATCATCATCATCATCATTATGATGATGATGATTTTGTAGTTCAGATACCACTCCCCAGTCCTATTACTAGTCAAAGTTTCTACATTTTTATAGTTGAGATATCACTAAAATACTTGGTAAATACTTTAGTCGTATGTGTTTGACTTTGATATTCTCTTTTAGAATCTTATGTACTAACAGTGACAGTTACCTCTTTGGAGTGCTTGTAACATTCTAGAAGCTGTACTGGGTACAGCTTTGGTAGGATGTAGTATAGTATTTGCAGATAGTAGGCTTAATAGAATTACTTACCTAATCAAAAACCAGCATCCCAATCTTAAGATGAATGTAGAATTTGCTTCTTACTCCTTACCAAAGCTCAGAAGTAGCCAAAGCCTCAGACTCATGTTTGTCTACCTCCAGAGCCCTTTAGAGGGTACCGTGTTTGCTTAACTTTATCAGTAAATACTAAATTAATAGATGGAATAATATTCTGGTTTTTAGTGTCTGGTCAGAGCATGCAAATATGTGTCTTTCCTGGGTTAGCTTATTTCTACTGTACTGCCTGCTTTTTTGTTTTTCAGTGCTTGAAATTCCAGTGTAGTAGTCCATGGTACTCACGGAGGAAAATGTATATATTAGTTCAGGCTGCTGACATAACAAAATATCATAGCCTGGGTAGCTTAAATAAGAATTTATTTTCTCATAGCTGGGGGGCAGGAGGAGAAGTGAGATCTGGTGAGGGCTCTTGTTTATATGAAAGACTGCCTTCTCTTTGTCTTCACTTGGTGGGGTGAGAATGGGGAGGTGGGGGGAGGAATGGCTAGAGATTCTTTTTCCTTCTTAGAAATACACCAATCTCATTGGCTTTAGGATACCACCTTTATAGTCTTACTTAACCACAGTTATCCTCCTTGAAGTCATGGCTCTAAATGTAGTCACCTAGTGGGTTAGGAAATCAGCATATAAATGGGAGAACAAAATTGAGACTGTGTAGCAGAACATGTTTCCATGTTAGCTGTGTGTGTGGGGGGGAAGGTAGCCTGTGTAATACTTCCAACAATCATAGATAGGCTTTGTTTATGTAACTGTAGAACTAATTCACTAAAGAAGATATGTATGGGGTGAGTCACTCCAAGTAAGTGACTTATATTTTTTTAGAAATATTTTTATGCCAGGCCTTTAATCCCAGCACTTGGGAGACAGAGGCAGGCCAATCTCTGTGAATTCAAGGCCAGCCTGGTCTACAGAGCAAGCCTCAGACCAGCTGGGACAAAAGGGAGACCCTGTCTCAAAAACAAACAAACAAACAAAAAAGCAAAACAAAAAAAGAGAAATATCTTTATACTAGGAAGCTTCCATTTTTGAATTCTAACAACATAAAACTTTCCCAAAGTCTTTTTGATGTGGACAGTTACTTGTATCTAAGAGTTGAGTAAGTAATGTGGCATAAAAATGGCATGGTTTAGGGTGGAGAATATATAAAAATAGCATGGTTTATGGTAGAGAATACATAGGGTTTGATGTCAACTCTGGATTCAAATTCTGGTTTTGACATTTACTAACAAATTTTTAAATAGGTGGCAGTTTTTTTTTTTTTTTTTTAAAGATTTGAGTTTATTGTGTAAAATGGAAGTACTTTCTGCCTTGTGGAGTTGTTGGGAAAATTCAGTAAGATTCAGGCATAACATGTAGCATAGCATAGCACAGCACAGCACAGCACAGCACAGCATAGCACAGCACAGCACTTGGCTCAAAATGGGCTTGATAAGAATAAATCCCTTATTTTTATGACAGTCTAACATCTCTTATGTTTATGTTAAGACTTAAAAAGCCATGGAAAAGGATGAAGCTGCTTTACAAGAGTTTGGAAGTTTCTCAAAAATGTAAATTTAGAGTTGTCATGTGATCCAGTAATTTCACTAATAGATACACAAGAAAAATGAAAACATGTCTACCCAAAAGCTTGTTCAGAGATGTTCATGACATCATTAGAATAGTCACAAAGTAGAAGGAGCCTAAATGTCCTTCGGTTGATAAATGAATAATCAAAATGTGATATAGCCATACAATGAAATAATATTTGACTATCAAAAAGAATAAAATACTGATATATTTCACTGTGATTGGACACATTATGCTACTGGAGGGAAGTTAGACCCAGAAGGGCCACATTCTAAAATGTGCAGAATAGGCATACCAACATAGAAAATGTATTAGTGCCTGCCAGGAGTGAGAGAGGAATGGGAGGGGAATTCAGTTATGCATGTATGCGTGTGCTTAATGATGTGATGAAAATATTCTGAAATGAGTGATAACGATCGTACAGTCTTGTGTGTATATTAAAAGCCACTGGATTTTATACTTTGAAAAGGTAAGTTTTACGGCATATGAGTTATAACATCTTCCTACTCTCAGCCCTTGGATTATTTGTTTAAAAATTTTTTAATAGAATAGACAATACCAAAAGAGAATAATTTTTTATTGTATTAATCCTTGGATTAATTAATATTGACATGATGTTTTCTAAGGAAGACAGATTGAAGACAAAACACTGGGCCTTTTCTAGGAAGCCAAGTGGGAGTGCTGAACTGGAAACCTTGGTAGTGATGCCTTGGAGAAGGCTAGACAAATTTTAGAGTCTTACCTGCCTGCTAAGTTAACAGTAGTTAGTAGCCTTGCTAAAGATAAAAATGCCAGGCAGGCGAGATGGCTCAGTGAGTTAAGGTGCTTTCGACCAAGCTTGACCTGAGCTTGATCGTAGGACCCATATGGTGGAAGGACAGAACCAACTCTTGCAAGAGTTGTTGTCCTCTAACTTCCACATGTGTGCTGTGGCACATATCCCCCTCCCCCAACTCCACAAAATAAATGTGGTGTGGTGGTGTGCATGCCTTTAATCCCAGCACTCTGGAGGCAGAGGCAGGAGGATCTCTGTGAGTCAAGGCCAGCCTGGTCTACATAGTGAGTTCCAGGCCAGCTATGGCTGCAGGGAGACCATGTCTTAAAAAGACCAAAGTAGGGCTGGAGAGATGGCCTAGTGGTTAAGAGCGCCAGCTGCTCTTGCAGAGGACCCGGGTTCGATCCCCAGCACCCACATGGCGGCTGAGAACTGTCCATAACTCCAATTCCAGGAGAACTCCAGTTCCAGGGGACTCCGAGACCCTCTTCTGACATCCGTGGCATTGCACGACACGGGTGCACAAACCTACATGCAGACAGTACATTCATACACATTAAATAAGTAAATAAAAAAAGACCATAAATAAATAAGATAAATAAGCTAAATGATTTGCTCCAAAACAATAAAGAATGACTGCAGGACTAGAGGGATGGATGAGTGGTTAATTAATGAGCACTTCTTTTCCAGAGGACCTAGGTCAGTTTCCCACACCCACAAGGCAGTTAACAACCACCCATAACTCTAGTTCTGGGGATCCAGTACCCTTTTCTGGCTTCCCCAGGTGCAAGGCACACATGTGGTGCATTTTCTTGGAGGCAGAACACTCATATACATAAAAATAAAAAGATTGATTAAGGCTACCAATAAAATGTGATGAAGCAAATCCATAGAATCTTTAGAAAATTGTTTCGTCTGGGTGATGTTTTCCTTGAGTCTGTTTACCGTAGTCTCAAATCCAATGAGAGTTTTGTCTTTGGGAATAAGATAGCCATTATATTTTAAAATGAACTGAGTACTTTTCCAGTGGTGAAGGCCTGCTGGAACATCTGATCTTGGGAATTCAAAATAACTACCCTCCACTGTTCTTTAGAAGTCCTCTACTTTCTGTCCTTTTTGCTATCTGTCATACTTGTCAACTTGCTAGGGGAGAAGGTTTTTAAAAAGAACCCTAGATTATAAGTAAAATGAATAGCTCTTTAGGTCAAATCTCACGGGAGTCCGAATTGCTCATTTTACAGTTCAGTGAAGGGATATTTTTGTGAGGGTTTCATAATTATTTTTTTTTAAATATTGTATTTATTTGTATGAGTGTATTGCCTGCCTGTGTGTATGTGTGCCCATGTTGTGCAGTGCCCCTGAAGGTCAGAAGAGGGTGTTGGATCCTCTAGAACACAGAGTTATGGATGGTGGTGGTTGCCCACATGTGGGTGCTGAGAACCCAACCTGGGTTCTCTGTAAGAATAGTCAGTGCTCTTAACTGCTGAGCCATCTCCAGACCCGGGTTTTAAAATTATTAAATATTTATTCACTGGTCTGCCTACAATTCTGAGATGTTCCCCTACCACAGTTTTCACTTTGTGTTAAATTGCTGTTGTAAGCAAAGTTGTAACTATTTAACTGTAATATTTCAAAATTTATGAATCTTAAATATTCATTTAAAATAGTTATTTTTATTTCTTTATAGTCTTAATATAGTACTTTTAGAGCATGAACAAATAACTATTCAAATAAATGTCTGGCGATTTTTCTCAATTCCTTTTTTCCTTCCTTTGTAAAATTCCATTATAAAATAGTCCAGATTTTACACATAGTTTAGGAAGTATAAAGTGTTAAAACCCCAGATCCAGACTATGTAGAATTTTGTGTTATGTGCAGTGTTCTTGTTTGTGTGTATACATTTGCATGAGTGTCCTAGTTACTTTCTAGAATTGTGATAAAACACTGAACAAAACCAACTTGAGGAGGAAAGATGTATTATTGCATCTTACACTTTTGAGGCATAATCCATCTATGAAGTAAGCCAGGTAGAAACTCAGGGCAGGAACCTGGAGGCAGGAACTGAATGATGGAGGAACTGTTTATTGGCTTGCTCCTCTTCGCCTTACTTAGCTGCTGTTTTTCTTATACAGGCCAGGCCCACCTGCCCAGGCATTGTATGGTCCACAGTGGGCTCGGCCCTCCTACATCAGTCAGCAATTAAGAAAATGCCTTATAGATATGGCTACAGGCCACTCAAATGGCATTAAGTCCTCAGTTGAGGTTCCCTCTTCCCAGGTGATTCAAGTTTGTGTCACGTTGACAAACTAACACAGTGAAGGTGTGTGATCAGTTTCTGACATTTTCCGCCATCTTCTCCACCTTATTTTTTGAGGGGTAGTGGATGGGCTGGGGTGTAGATCTCTCATTCAGCCAGGAACTCATCTGTTTGACTAGGCTAGCTGGATAATAAGCTTCAGGAATACACCTGTCTCTGCCTTCTCAGCTCTAGGGTTATAGCAGTGTACCTGGCTTTTAAGTGGGCACTGGAGATCTGAATTCAGGTTCTGTGCTTGCACAGCAAGCCTTTTTAACAACTGAGCCATCTCTCCAACTTGAATTTTAACCCGTTATGTAGCTTTCTAGATGTTTTAGGATGCAGTCGTAAATGCTTGTGTGTATGAGTGAGATTGTGAAATGAGATTGCACTACTTAAAAATGGAAGGATGGAAAGATGGCTCAGCAGGTAAAGGCCCTTGCTGCCAAGCCTGATGATTTGAGTTCAGTCCCTGGACCCCATATGGTAAAGGAGGGAACCAACTCCCAGAAGTTGTCCAAATCCAGCACCTTACTCTTTGCATCTTTTGTTTGCTAGGCAGACACTCTACCCCTGTTGGGTAAGGTGGCACATGCCTCTAATCCCAGCAATTAGGAGATGGAGACAAGGATTAGGGGTTTGAGACTGGCCTAGGGTACATGACCTCTTGTTATATATGTATGTCTTTGTGTTCATATATGATTATATTTATATATATAGTTTTAGAAATAAGTTTAAGAAATAGAATTTACGTTCTCTTTTGTTTTTTTTCGAGATAGGGTTTCATGTAGCTCAGGCTGGCCTGGAACTCCCAGTCCATCTGCTTCCACCTCCAAAGTGTTAGGTTTACAGGCATATAACAGAGTTATTATTATTATTATTTTTTGGTCTTTTCGAGACAGGGTCTCCCTGTAGCCCCAGCTGTCCTGGAACTCAGTCTGTAGACCAGCCTGGCCTTGAACTCACAAAGATCCGCCTACCTCTGCCTCCCAAGTGCTAGGATTAAAGGTGTGTGCCACCACGCCCGGCGAGTTATTATTTTTTTAAATCTTTTTCCATATCCAATTAATATTTTCCCAGGCCCACCTCCATTTATTTCTGTGCAACTTACACTACTCAGCTCTAGGTACTGTTAAATTGCTTGATTGCTTGGACATGTTTCCTCATTTTCTTTTTTTTGTATTTTGAGACAGGGTCTCCCTATAGCCCCAGCTTGCTTTATAGATCAGGCTGGCCTTGAACTCACAGAGATCCGACTGCCTCTGCCTCCTGAGTGCTGAGATTAAAGACGTGCCCCACCACGCCTGGCTCCTCATTTCATTCTTACTCTCATTCTCCATTCATCAGAAAGATCTTAAAGTGGAAACCAGGTTTATTATTCCCCTCCTAAAGCCTTCAGTGCCATTTTAGAATAAAACTCAATAATCAAAATTATTAAGGTCATTTCTGATTTGATTTTTGTATTCTAAGTTTCCAGTGTGGGCCTCTTGTAAGTGTGCAGTGAGCATCTGAGGGGATAATAACCCAAACATGATTACCAGATTAAAAGGAATTACTAGGTTTTTATATATGTGGCCAATTAGTTCATTAGATGGAGTTCCAGTTTCCTCAGATTCTGTTCAGCTCAGCATTATTAGCATTGTTTGATCTTTGCCAGTCTGATAGGAAAAAGTGTTACCTCGTGACTTTAATTTGTTTTCTTTGGTTATTGGTATGGTTGAGTATCTCTTCATGTATTTAAGTATCTCTTTTTTTGAGTGAATATCTGTTCAAGTGCTATGTTCTCACTGGGATTAGTTTTTCTTACAGTGATTCATAATATCTCTAGGATAGTAGCCTTTTATAGTACATACCTATTTTAACAGTTATCCACTAGTGTTTAACAAACTACCTCAAAACCTAGTATAATGTATATTTGTTTGCTGGGCAATATTTGGTCTTATCAGACTGCCGTATTTTTATTCACTTAACTGTGTTCTATTTCTGTTGCTGTGGTAAAACACTAATCTAAAGCAATATATGGGAGGGAAAGGTTTGTTTCACCTTAAAGGTTACAGTCCATCCTTGAGGGAAGTCAGAACAGGAAGTCCAAGCGGGAAGTTAAAGCAGACAGTGGAGGAACATTGCTTGCTAGCTCACTCTGAAATTAATTTTGGTGTAAATGAAAGTTTGGTATCTAACTACATATCAAATTTGTAATCATTTGTAGCATTTATTGAATAATCTATTCTTTTTTACTGATTTGAAATACCACATTTATACTGTCCTCCCGTAAATACATAGTCCTGTTTGTGGGTTTACTGGTTATCTAATTCTATATTAGTTCTTCGCCATTTTGTTTTTGTTCTTCTGTGGTGTTGGGGCAGCCGCAGGCGTATGGGTCGTATTATGCCACTGTCTCTCCTCTCCATGGTCTTCACACTGTTGAATCACTAGATTTATAGTACACATTAATTATAATAAGGGAATTACACATTATTTTTCAAATTCTGGTAGGCTTTAAGTGTTTTATTTATGTTTCCAGATTAGTTTTAGCACTATTTTGTCAAAACCAGTAAAAACAAACTAAAGAAAATTCATAGGGCTGGAGAGATGGCTCAGTGGTTAAGAGCACAGAGTAACTGCGTTTGATTCCCAGCACCCACATGGTGGCTGTGGTGGTGCATGCCTTTAATCCTAGCACTCAGGAGGCAGAGGCAGGTGGATCTCTGTGAGTTCAAGGCCAGCCTGGTCTACAGAGTGAGTTCCAGGCCAGCTGGGGCTATAGGGACACCCTGTCACAAAATAAAATAAAATAATAAAATAAAATAAAATAAAATAAAAAAATAAAATAAATCTTAAAAAAAGTCTATGCCCCTCAAATGTTGGAATTTTAATTAGAATTATGCAAAAATGTGGTTAGGGTAGAGTATTGACTCTTTTATGATACTGTTTTTCCCTTCATTCAGATTTTCTATTTTGTGTTTAGAAAGTACAACAATGTAAGCTAGGCGTGGTGGCGCGTGCCTTTAATCCTAGCACTTGGGAGACAGAGGCAGGCGGATCTTTGTGAGTTCAAGGTCAGCCTGGTCTACAGAGCAAATTCCAGGACAGCTGGGACTACAGGGAGACCCTGTCTCAAAAAGACGAAAAAAAAAAAAAAAAAAAGAAACAACAATGTATTTATAAGTTTGCGGGTAACATTTTTTTAAGAATGTTATTTATTGATTTTATGTGATAGGAATGTACTCGTCTGCATCAGGTTGCACACCCGTGTTGTGCAATGCCGCGGAGGCAGAAGGGGGGGGGAGTCCCTGACGAGGCCTGATTATGCTGTTGTGATCAGTAACTCTAATTTAGAAAGGTTTGCTTTATGACGGGGGATTTATGTCGTTTTCGTTGAAGATTGGTTTGATTTTTATTTGTTGGTAAGGTTTGCTGGAATATTTATTTAGTTACGGATGGTTCTACAGTCTCCATGTGGGTGCTGGGGATCGAACCCAGGTCCTCTGCAAGGCCTACAGTCGGCACCTTAACCGCTAGGCCATCTCTCCAGCCCCACAATTTTAAAAAATGATTTTTTAATTTTATGTGTATAAGTGTTTGCTCCTGGATCCCCTGGAACAAGGTTTTTTTTTTTTGTCTTTTTGAGACTGCGGTCCTTGGTAGTCCTGGCTGGACTGGAACTCACTATGGTTTTTGACCAGGTCTGGGACCTTGAACTCTTGAACTCACAGAGATACCCGTCTCTGGGCGTCGAGTGGTGGGATGTTAAAGAACAGGGTGCCACCCATGCACCAGCAGAAAAAGGAAAAGATTGAGGCAGTGGACTGGAAGTATTTGGCGGTCTTGATCGCGGAAGTTGTATTGCGTTGAAAACGTCCATTCACTTCAAGCCTCTTCTTTTCCTTTTCCTTTATTTTTGATCTTTATCTTGTCGTTGCTTTGGCTCCCCCTCTTCCCGCCCTCTACCCTTTTCTTTTCTTCTCTTTTTTTTTCTTCTTTTCTTTTTCTTTCTTTTCTTTTTTCTCTTTCTTTTCTTTCTTCTTTCTATTCTCATCTCTTCTCTCTCTCTCCTCTCTCCTTCTCTCTCTCTCTTTTGTTTTTTTGTCTTTTCAAGATAAGGTCCCCCTGTAGCCAGCTGTCCTGGAACTCTGTAGTACAAGGTTGTCCTGAACTAACCAAAGATCAGCCTGCCTCTGTCCTCCCAAGTGCTAGGATAACAGCCTCATATTCTTGCTGGCCTTAGGCTTGCTATGAAGTTCAGGTCAGCCTTGAACTTGAAAACATCGCTTGGTCTCCAGAGTGCTGTACTATAGGCACATGTCCTCTTTGTTTTTTATTTTTATATAAAATGTTTATACTCAGGGCGAGAGCTGGCTCGGGTGTAGAGAGCACTGGCGGTCTCTTGCAGAGGGACCTGGGTTCCATTCCAGCAGCTCCACATGGTGGTAGACGTCTTTAGCTTCGTCCGGTGATCCAACCCCTTCTTCTGGCCTCCATGGGTATTGGGCATGACACACACATACACTTAGTGATAAAATAAAATTTGACAAAATGTGTCCGTTAATGTTTTAGTTTTTTTTTTAATTTATGCGTGATGAATGTACTGTCTGCATGCAGGTCTGTGCACCCGTGTCGTGCAATGTGCGGATGGTCAGAAGAGGGTGTCGGATCTCCTGGAACGGAGTTCTCCTGAATTGGAGTTACAGATGGTTCTTGGCTGCCATGTGGTGGTGCGGGTATCGACTCCTGTCCTCTGCAAAGAGCAATCAGCACTCTTTATACGCTAGCCTATCCTCCAACACTCCATAGTTTTAAAATGCATTTAAAGCAAAACCCAGTAGAAAAAAAAAAAAACACTTCTTGCTACTGGTAAGTGCACCTGTATAGGCAGACACAGCTCATTACACATAATAATAATAAAATTGGGGCTGGAGAGATGCTGCCTAGCATTTGTTAAGAGCTGCGACCGCTCTTAACGAGGACATGGGTTCGTCCTCAGTAACACCACACATGGCGGCCGAGAAACTGTCCTGAATACTCCGTTCCAGAGAACTCCATTTCCAGGGGATATCCAAACCATATTCTGACATCCGCGGCATGACGACACGGGTGCACACAACTTGTATCAGACAGTAACATCCCATACACATACAGAAATAAAAAAAAAAAAAAAACTTAAAAAAATGACAAATTTCATGTTTAGAAAATTTTCTTCTTTGCTAATTAACTCTAATGTTGGCATTTATGTTCCCATTTTCTTAGAGTTCTTACAAAACATAGTAGTGAACTGTTGTTACAGAATACTTACTCCCTGTAAGCTTTACATATGTAAGCGTTTAATCTTCTAGCAGCTAAAAGGCACAAACTCTTGTTATCCCACTTTTAGAAATGATGAAATGGAGGTAGAGTTAAGTGGTTTTTCTCAGGACATTTAATATTGGAACTGTTATCCTTCTGTGTCCTAAGGCACTTGGGTTTTTTGTTTTTAATTAAAAAATTTGTTTAATTAATTTTTATTTATTTCTGTATGTACTGTCTGCACGCAAGTTCTGTGCACCCTTGGTTTTAACTGGTAAACTTTTGGGTCTCTAATGGTAACTTTTACTGGTTTATAGTTTTGGTTGGAATTTTTTTTTTTTTTTTTTTTTGTTTTATATATTGTCTTTATCTTTTTTTTTTTTTTTTGGTCTTTTTTGAGACAGGGTCTCCCTGTAGCCCCAGCGGCCTGCCTCTGCCTCTGCCTCTCCAGTGCTGAGATTGAAAGGGGGTGCCACTGCTCAGCTGGGTCTTATATTCTTAAAAATTGGGCTGGGCACTGGGGAGGCAGACGCAGGGGGCATCCTCTTTGTGGTTTCAAGGGCAGCCTGGTCTATATAGTGAGATTCCAGGCCAGCTGGTGCTCGGGAAACCTGGTCTCAACAAAAGCTTGAGATGATGAGAGGCGCGAGAGAGAGAGAGATTGGTACAGGAACAAGGTCATGCAGAATGAATTAGCCTAGAACATTTCATAGATAACAGTATAGAGCAGGGATGGGAGAAGAGAAAGGGCTTTATTTGGATTTAATCTTGAAAAAAAACAATTTTGACCATCGCACTCACCTTATTGGTTTTGCAATTTATGTTTATTTTTGTGCGTTTTGTATGTTTAAGAAGTCATTTTGCATTAATGTGTTGGTTGCATTTGATTTTTGTCATTTCTCCTTATCATGAGTTTCAAAGCACGAGATTTAGCTGTCCTCACCACTAGAATGCTCTCACAGTCATCGCGACGCGCAGTGGCGCTGACGCACGTCACACACCCTTACTCTACTCCCTCCTTTTGCCCAACCCGGAAGTATCTCAGACGAAGCGCCACGTAAGGTTTATTTAATTTAAGTATTCTCCGGCTCGACCGATAATCGCACGTGTGCTCTTTGCCTCCCGCACCACATCCAACCAGCACACACACCCTCCGTCCGCTTCCGTCTGTCACTCTTTAACTCCTCTCCACGAGTCTTCTTCTCCATCTCTTTCTTCAGTTTTCTCGCGCTTACAATCTCCTCTCACCTGCGACAGCTCACACATCAGTCCCCCATGCGCACGACTCGGCCTTTGTTCTGCAGACTTCTACACGCTCGCTTCTCGCTGGACTCTGATCCCCCTGCCTTATGTCTTCCTATCGTTCATCCCGCTGCGCTCCTTATGCCAGCCGAGCGACAGAGACGAAGGCGACAGGTCGAGCAGAGTCTGTGCCAGCTCTGCTTATCTCGCTGTGCCTGTTCACCACTCTCTCCAGCCCACTTACGCACCTAGGATGTGCGCCTTGAGGCATGGTGAGTGGTACTGTATGGAGTAGATGTTACAGCACGGGCCCAGGCCTCGGTTACCTAAGAGAGTTCGCAAGTGTGCGACATGCGCAGCCTACACGAACTAGGGAGGTACGGGAAACTCAGGTTTGTAGTGTAGAAACTCAACGCGGAAGCGCTTATCCATCACCTGCACTTTTGCCACTTCAAACTTCACCACACAAGCCTCCTCAACCCCAATTCAATACACTTTGTCAGAGAAAAAAAATGAAGGTGTTGAGCACCACTTCATCTCTGCTTCTACGTCTACAGTTTCACGCTGAATCCTGACAAGTTGACTTTCGGCTTTCACCCCTGGCAGGAATTTTTCCCAATTTATTTCCTTCTTTTTCTTTTTCTCCTCCCAAGACCTAAGGCTTGTACAATAGTGAGACTATTTAAAACAAATAAAAATCCCAAATAAATGGAAAGAAAAATAGAAAACTTAGTTCATATAATTGGAAGAGGTAGCAGGCACTCCACACACTGCAGTGCTCACTGATGTCTGAGGACCTAGGCCTACTTGTCATTTTTGGTGTCTATTCCATCTTTACCTTGGCAGTATGTAGGTCATTAAATTTTCAGGCTTCACATTCAGACCAGATTCTTGGAAGGGGAAGTAGAGCTGTTTTTTTCTGTGTGTTCCTATTAACTCCTTTTAAAAAAAAAATTTTTTTTTTAATTTTATTATTTTTGTATGTGTATGAATGTTACTGTATCCGCATTGTTAGCTTTGTCGCACTCAGTGTGCAATGCCCGCAGAAGTCAAGAGAGGGTGTATTTGCATTTCCCCGGGAACTGAGTTCTCCTGGAATTAGAGTTTACCAGACGGTTCTAAGCTGCCAATGTGTGGGGCGGGATCAAACCCGGGTTCCGACCCCAGCAAGAGCGGTCGATGTCTTAACCGCTAGGCTATCTCTCCAGCCCCCCCTATGTAATTCCTTTAAGGTATATAATTTTTTTTTTTTTTTTCTGTCTTTTGAGACAGGGTCTCCCTGTAGCCCCCGCTGTCCTGGAACTCATCTGTAGACCAGGCTGGCCTTGAACTCCAAAGATCCGCTGCCTCTGCCTCCTGTAGTGCTAGGATTAAGGTGTGCCCACCACGCCCGGCTTAAGGTATATAATTTCTATAAAGTTAGCTGCTTAAATGATAGGTAAACATACAGCTTGGTGAGCCACACACACATAGCTGTGAAGCTACTGACGAGGTTGGAATGCAGAACATACTTTTTAAATTCTCTCATGCCCCCTCCTAGTCATATCCTTCTCAGCTTCATTTTTGTTAGTGGCTTTGACATCAATTGGAAATTGTTTTCATTGTTCTCGGGGACTTCATAAAAGGACTGTGTCTTTGAAAGGTTTGCACTTTTACTCTGTAGATGATTTGCATTATGTGGCTTGCAATTGAAATACCTGTCACGAGAGATGACTCGGCAGAGGCTAACGCTGCCTTGGAAGGTATGTTTAAAGGGTAGGGGTGTTTTTGTTTTATAAATGGNTCACATCCAGGGGACCCAAAGCCATCTTCTGACCTCTATAGCAAGCTATTGCGGCATTCGTATAGTCACATGCAGTAGTACTATACACAGATGTTGCCATTATATCATTTTCTATCCAGGTGCACGACTCATGCTAAGGTACCTGAGCTTAAGTATCAAGCATTTTCTGAAAAACAGGCTTCTAGACTACTGTACTAGACTAGTGAACGTCGTGCATGTCTTCCTCTCCATTTACCCTTTGTAAGGCCGCTATTTGGACGGGAGGCTTTTTGGCTTTTTTCACTTTTTACTATATTTTTCTAACGAAGGAGCCCACCATTACCTTTATTTTCAGTAATGTTTTTACTAACCGTATGCCTGTATAACTGGAATTCTTATTTTACTAATTTTGTCTGTGGTTGATATGGCAGAAAATTTCTAAGATAACGGCCGTGTAATCATAAACTCCTGAGGTAAGTAAGCTGGTTCCTAAACTCCTGAGATAAGTAAGTTAGTAATTTTCTGTGAGCATGTATGCCTGACAGCTTTGGCTCCTGGCATTGTCCTTTCTCCCAAAAACTGCAGGCTGGTCTGTTTTACATTCACAGAGCACTTTCTGCCAGAACACTCTTAGGACAAGGCCCTGAAGGAAGCACTTGGGTAGAGACATCTTGTGCCAGGCTGCCTGCAATGGTCTTCTCCATGTGGCTCAGAGGTTGTGGCTCTTAGAAATCTAAAGAAGGAGGTATATTTGGAACACCACAGCCTCTATGGGGACCAAAGCTGTTTTTGTCCTTGTAATCGGATGGAAGACACCTGTCCAGGTCCACCTACTCACTGGGTCATTTCCATATTGAGACTCTGGTTTCTAAGTTCCAGTTCACTCAGGAACATATCATAGTTCCAGACAGCAGATTACTATTTGTTATGTCTGTTTGGGGGTGTAGTTTAGGGTAGGACACTTGCCTAGCATGTTGTAAGACTCTGACCTGATTCCCAGCACTTGGAAAAAATAAGCACTGGAAAAAATAGTGTCCATGTTTAGCAGCAGTGACTTATGCAAAATTTCATCTTTAATAGTAGCAGAATCCAGGATTTGAACTGTGGGAAATGGCTGGGATTTTCCCATCCCAAGGATAACAACTATTGAGAATGATTAAGAGTGAAAGCAAAAGAAGCAGGACTCTTGTTGAGTCTTGAATATACAGAGGATTAAAGCCTTAGATTCCTGTTTTGATGTGCTACCAGGTTTGAATCATGCTGGCACATGCCCAAACTGCCAGGTGTAATCATGGGGCTTTGATGGTTTGATTAAAGTTCCAGCATTAAAGCCCTGCTGAGTGACCGGTGTTGAATTAAGCCATGCCCACTCCAATAGTACGAAGCTGAGATGAAGGCCTGTATGCATATTGAAAAACCAGTTGCTAAAAGGGAAATAAACCCCTTTGCTGCTCGCTCCTTAGCCTCACTATCACCTATAGGGGTTTCCAGAAACCACTCGGCATTTCATGTGCTGTTATTAAATTTGTTTTTGTGATTAAAATAATTGGCTTTTGAGAACGGGAAACACAGCAAACAGACCTCCCTTCCTTTTCGTTAGCCAATTAAATTGAACACCACACACACACACACCCCACCACACACACCCACGCACACACGCACACACACACACTCACTTTTGTGGTGTTTGGGATGAAACCCAGAGCTTATCATGTGGTATAAAAATGTTCTACTGTGACTACACCCCCAGGCTCCCCACTGACTCATTTGAAATAGTTTTCCTTTTGTTCAATTCCAGGGTCACATGTTCTGCCTACTACATAGTCAATGCAGATTTCTTTAGACTTTGAACTCTAGAGTCTGACATAGCTGGACTCAATCCCAGCTCTAAAATTGCTATGGTTTGTCGCAGTTATAAAACATGTCATCAGGGCTAGAGAGATGGCCTAGCGGTTAAGAGCGCCGACCGCTCTTACAGAGGACCCGGGTTCGATCCCCAGCACCCACATGGCGCCGAGAATCCTCTGAATAACTCATTCCAGGAGAACTCACGTTCCGGGAGTCCCCACCTCTTCTGACCATCGCGCATTGCATGACCACGGGTGCACAACACTTGATACAGACAGTACCTTCATACACATACAGAAATAAAAAAAAAAAATATATATAAAGATGTCATCAAAATTACAAACACTCATCCTATCAAGGATGTCACATACCCTTTACATATAGAAGCTATGTCAAACGCTTGACCGTTAGAATGTACAGAATTAACAACACCTGTGTTTAGATCTAGACCTTGAATATGAATGGGTTATGTGGACATTTGGACTGTAGAATGCAATAGGAGTAATAGTACCTGTAATTAAGTCTAGACACCAAGAAAATATGTACTTTAACTTCCTGTCTCTTTGGGATGCTCTGCAAGAGCCCAGCTGCCTGCTTGTGAGGATGCTGGAGAGCTCATAAAAAGGCCCATGGAAAATAAACACTGGTTTCTTGTTGTCAATGCGTTCCCAGTCTTAGTTCCCATCCAAAACCATCTCCTGTTCCAACCTGTCTATGAGCCCCTTTGAAGTGGGTCCAGCCTTCTTTGATTTGAATCTGAAATGTCTGACATAGGCTTGCATTTTGAATAATTGGTCCCTAGATGCGAGGATCTGAAAACTTTGGAATGTGGGGCCTATGTAAAGGAAGGAAGTCACTGGGGATGAGTTCTTAGAGGCATCTTATCTCTGGTACTTTGTCACTTTGGATCTTTGTCTCTGTTTCCTGACACTTTGATGTGAACTGCTTTGCTCTGCCACGTGCACCATGCAATGACGATGAACTGAATCCTCTGAAACAGTGTTCCAGAAGAAATTCTTCCTTTTTTTTTTTTTTTTGTCTTTTCAAGATAGGGTCTCCCTGTAGCCCCAGCTGTCCTGGAACTCTGTAGACCAGGATGTCCTTGAACTCACAAAGATCAGCCTGCCTCTGCCTCCCAAGTGCTAGGATTAACAGCCTCATATTTCTTAGGCTGGCCTTAGGCTTGCTATGAAGTTCAGGTCAGCCTTGAACTTGAAAACCTCCTGCTTGGTCTCCAGAGTGCTTGTACTATAGGCACATGTCCTCTTTGTTTTTAATTTTATATAAAATGTTTATACTCAGGGCTGGAGAGCTGGCTCAGAGGTTAAGAGCACTGGCTACTCTTGCAGAGGACCTGGGTTCAGTTCCTAGCACTTACATGGTGGTTATCAACCAGTTCCAGGTGATCCAACACCCTCTTCTGGCCTCCATGGGTATTGCATGACACACACATACACTTAGTGATAAATAAAAATTTGAAAAATGTGTCTACGTTAATGTTTTAGTTTTTTTTTAATTTATGCGTATGAATGTACTGTCTGCATGCAGGTCTGTGCACCCGTGTCGTGCAATGCTGCGGAGGTCAGAAGAGGGTGTCGGATTCTCCTGGAACTGGAGTTCTCCTGGAATTGGAGTTACAGATGGTTCTTGGCTGCCATGTGGGTGCTGGGTATCTAATTCATGTCCTCTGCAAGAGCAGTCAGCACTCTTAACCGCTAGGCTATCTCTCCAGCCTCTATGTTAATATTTTAAAGCATAAACCTCATGTTTAGAAAAAAAAAACCCTTCTTTGCTAATTGGTAAGTGCACCTGTATGCAGACAAGACTCATACACATAAATAATAATAAAACTTTAGGGCTGGAGAGATGGCCTAGCAGTTAAGAGTGCTGACCGCTCTTACAGAGGACCTGGGTTCGATCCTCAGCACCCACATGGCGGCCGAGAACCGTCTGAAACTCCAGTTCCAGGAGAACTCCAGTTCCAGGGGAATCCAACCCCTCTTCTGACCTCCGCGGCATTGTACGACACGGGTGCACAAACTTGTATGCAGACAGTACATTCATACACATACAGAAAAAAAAAAAAAAAAAAACTTTAAAAAATGCACAAATTTCATGTTTAGAAAATTTCTTCTTTGCTAATTAACTCTAATGTTGGCATTTATGTTCCCATTTTCTTAGAGTTCTTACAAAACATAGTAGTGAACTGTTGTTACAGAATACTTACTCCCTGTAAGCTTTACATATGTAAGCGTTTAATCTTCTAGCAGCTAAAAGGCACAAACTCTTGTTATCCCACTTTTAGAAATGATGAAATGGAGGTAGAGTTAAGTGGTTTTTCTCAGGACATTTAATATTGGAACTGTTATCCTTCTGTGTCTAGAGCCCTTGGGTTTTTTTTTTAATTAAAAAATTTTTTTTAATTAATTTTATTTATTTCTGTATGTACTGTCTGCATGCAAGTCTGTGCACCCCTTGGTTTTAACTGGTAAACTTTTGGGTCTCTAATGGTAACTTTTACTGGTTTATAGTTTTGGTTGGAATTTTTTTTTTTCTTGTGATTTCATATATAAGTGGTCTTTATCTTTTTTTTTTTTTTTTGGTCTTTTTGAGACAGGGTCTCCCTGTAGCCCCAGCTGGCCTGCCTCTGCCTCTGCCTCTCCAGTGCTGAGATTAAAGGCGGGTGCCACTGCTCAGCTGGTCTTTATATTCTTAAGAAATTGGGCTGGGCACTGGGGAGGCAGACGCAGGGGGAATCTCTGTGAGTTCAAGGTCAGCCTGGTCTATATAGTGAGTTCCAGGCCAGCTGGTGCTACAGGGAAACCCTGTCTCAAAAAAAGATGAGAGAGAGAGGGAGAGAGAGAGAGAGAGATTGGTACAGGAACAAGGTCATGCAGAATGAATTAGCCTAGAACATTTCATAGATAACAGTATAGAGCAGGGATGGGGAGAAAGGGCTTTATTTGGATTTAATCTTGAAAAAAAACAATTTTGAAAACTTTGTATTATGGTTGCAACTATGTTATGTTGTTAGTATGTAAGAAGAATGCATCAAGTGTTGGTTGCCTTTATTTTTGCCTAATTTGACAAAATTGAAAATATGAAGTATATTGTGAATTTTTCTAATATAATGAATCCATTTTTGCCAAAATACTTAAGGTTTATTTAATTTCTAAGGTCCTTATTTGTGTTTTTTTCAGATTATTTTCTTTCCACGTCCCGGTAATCACATCTTTGTCAACTGCTCCCAGTTATTAACTGTTCATTTAAAGTGCTTATTAAACATGAAGAGAGCTGGGCATGGTGGCGCACACCTTTAATCCTAGCACTCAGGAGGCAGAGGCAGGCGGATCTTTGTGAGTTCAAGGCCAGCCTGGTCTACAGAGCAAGTTCCAGGACAGCTGGGGCTACAGGGAAACCTTGTTTCGAAAAGACCAAAAAAAAAAAAAAAAAGAAAAAAAAATGAAGAGAATCATTGAGTACAGTAGGGAACTTGAAAGCTTGAGGCAAGGAGGATCTCAAAATTCAAGCTGGGTTAGATGACTTTAGCTCCCTAGGAATGTGTCCGATCAGGAAGCAGCAGTGAGTTATGTGTTGAGAGAGAGAGGAGTGTTCGCATGAATTTGTATCCACGGTATATATAGTGTTGAGCTTGTCTCATTAGTAATTGGAAAGGTAGCAGGCACTCCACACTACTGCAGTGCTCAACTGATGTGTCTGAGGACCTAGGCCTAACTTGTCATCCTTTTGGTGTCTATTCCATCTTTACCTTGGCAGTATGTAGGTCATTAAATTTTCAGGCTGTCACATTCAGACAGATTTTGGAGGAAGTAAGAAGCTGTTTTTCCTTGTGTTCCTAATGTAACTCCTTTTAAAATAAAAAAAAAATTTTTTTTTTAAATTTTACTCTTATTTTTGTATTTGTTGATGTTACTGTCTGCATGTAGCTTTGTGCCCTCATGTGCCAATGCCGCAGAGGTCAAGAGGGGTGTCAGATTCTCTGGAACTGGAAGTTCTCCTGGAATTAGAGGTTACGACGAGTTCTTAGCTGCCATGTGGGTGCTGGGGATCCAACCCGGGTTCGACCCCAGCCAAGAGCAGTCAAATGCTTTAACCGCTAGGCTATCTCTCCAGCCCCCCCCCCCAAAAATATAAATTCCTAATAAAATTTTTTTTTTTCTGGTCTTTTTGAGACAGGGTCTCCCTGTAGCCCAGATGTCCTGGAACTCACTCTGTAGACCAGGCTGCCTTGAACTCCAAAGATCCGTCTGCCTTGCCTCGTGAGTGCTAGGATTAAAGGTGTGCACAATCACACAGTTCGTGCCAGTGGCTTAAGGTATATACATTTCTATAAAGTTAGCTGCTTAAATGATAGGTAAACATACAGCTTGGTGAGCCACACACACATAGCTGTGAAGCTACTGACGAGGTTGGAATGCAGGAACATAAACTTTTTAAAAAATTCTCTCATGCCCCCTCCTAGCATATCCTTCTCAAGGCTTTCATGTTTTTGTTAAGTGGCTTTGGGAAAACATCAATTGGAAAATTGTTTTTCATTGATTCTCGGGGACTTTTCATAAAAAGGACTGTGTCTTTGAAAGGTTTGCACTTTTACTCTGTAGATGATTTGCATTATGTGGCTTGCAATTGAAATACCTGTCACGAGAGATGACTCGGCAGAGGCTAACGCTGCCTTGGAAGGTATGTTTAAAGGGTAGGGGTGTTTTATAAATGGTTAGTTCTTTAGTGGATTACTTTTGCTTCCCTGGCAAATCCTGGGAGTCTTGACAGTGAACTTTCATAGTCAGATCCTTGTATGCTTTTAGCTGTGTTTTGTCCTCTTACATTTTCACATATATATATAATATTAGGTTTTCTGGATTCGTGTCAATGTTTATTAATGTTAGTCTATTTTTCCTCCATTTATTGTCAATCTGTGTAGTAGAACTTTATGGTTCATATTTGATAAATAATCAACGCTCAAAATTACATTTCTAACATCTCTGTCTTCTGTGTATCTCTTATGGAAAGAAAATGTAAGACTGAACTTCCATTTATATTCAAATGGCATAAAAGTCCTACATGATTCCCTTCCTTGCCCCCTGTGAATTTCTAGAATTAGATTTACCCCAATAAGGTAATCACAATCAAAAAATGAGTTACAAAAGAATATGCTTGGATAAATAACTCATTCTATTACGTGCTTAGACTGTAGTGAGGATGTATGATAGTCAGGGGGAGCATATATAGCCATAAATTTATTCAGACAAGAAAGCTATGCTAAAGATAGTTGGACCTGCCGGGATTGTAATGGTTTTCAAATTTCCTTCAAATAAGGCCAGACCACACATGATATCGCCTCTAAAGTAGTTTTTTTGTAGTAATTTATGCTTTCTTTTAGTTGTAGAGCAGATTCTCCACATTGTTATTGGGTTGGATCTTTAATTTTAAAAAAAAAGTTTCGGACTGAAGATGGGCCATAGCGTTTAAGAGCCGCCCGACCGCTCTTGCAGCAGTGACCCCGGGTTCGAGTCCGCCAGCCACCGCAGCATGGCGGCTGAGAGGCCGGTGCTGTTATGTCCAATTTCGCCAAGAGAAGAACTGCCGTCTCCAGGCGGAGTCGACCAGCCTCTGCTGCTTGACACTCCAGCGGCATTTAAGCCAGCGACACACTGAGGTTGCCCAAGACCTAACATGCAGACAATACACTCATACATCAATGAAAAAAAATAAAATAAAATTAAAAAAAAAAGTTTGTAAAGTATATGCTAAGCTTTAGGCGGCGGGATTGAGAGGAGACAATCCAGAGACGCTCTTACACAGTGCATAGGCATATATCCTTAGTCATCAAAATCGAGTGCATACCCAAGAGCCCCTAAATACCTTTTTAATTTATTTTATTTTATTTTATATCTTTTTTTTTTTTTTTTTTTTTTTTTTTTTTTTTTTTTTTTGTGAGTACAAGCATCCTATATGTAAAACCAATTTTGCAAGCAGTTGTGTCCAAACCCACAGAGCCCAAGGCTCCCCACCATCTCGTCAGTCTGGGAGACGCACTTGTATATAGGTACAGATCGATGGTTGATCAAATAAAATGTCCAAGTTTGGCACGTATATTAGCTGTAGTCTTTCAAACCATTTTAACACCCCAATCATTCACAAATCCCATAGTGTATGCCTTAACATTCTTACCATGCCCGTTCCCTATGTATTTTTTCCCTAGGCTTTAGAAAAGGAAGCCCCTAATATTTTTAATTGGCAAATCATAGTTAACATTACATTTTTAGAGTGAAGTGGGATGTTTGCTATGTATAGCATACAATGTGGAATGATCAAATTATAGAAATAGAAGCCCTAATTCGAAAACCAGTATTCGTGAGCTCATTTTGATGAATCCGTGTAGTTTTGTTGGTTAGGTGATTATTTCTTTGAAATTCATCTTAAGTTTACTTGAAATGCTGTGGTATTATCATGATATTGATTATTAATTAATTATTTCCTCTTATTGGTCTCTTTTAAAAAAACAGAGTCTACCTGTACGCTCCAGGCCCAGCTGTCCTGGAATTTTTTTTTTTTGAGACAGGATCTCATTTATCCTAGGCTGGCCTTGAAGATAACCCAGAGATTCCCACCTGCCTCTGCCTTCTGAAAGAAAGCTGAGAACTTCAAAAAAAAAAGGACGTGCAGCCCTCTGACACCTTTCCTGATGATTATGTAACACATTGTGTATTTGTATTTCATTTAATATTAGTTTGTTTCGTGAGTTTATATTCCGAGACAGGGTCTCCGTAGGCGCCCAAGTAGCTCGTCCCTGGAAGCTACACTCTGTAGACCTGCCTGGGCCATTGAAGCGACTCACAAAGATTTTTCCTGACCATCTGCCTTCCGAATGCTAAGGACTTAAAAGGCGTGGTGCACACCTCTAGGATGCCTGGAATATTGATAATATTAATTTAGGATAAAAGGTGGTTTTTTCCTATTCTGGTTTAAGGGGTATTATAAAAATTCCCTTTGAATGCCATCTTTTAACTTTTATAAATATTCATATTTTCTATGATAATGGTTACAGTTTTTCTAAGGTTTTTCCAATCTTGAGGGGCATGGTAGTCAAATTTAATAGTATAATACGAGCCGTTGTTTGGTGAGTGGTTGAACAAAATGGGTTTCATCTATGTAAAAAGTGGGGGGGTGTTTGCTGCGAAGGCACATGCTTATCTCACTCTGATGACAAATGTCCATTCCAGGAGCCCAATAACGATAAGATAGAGAAACCTTTCTCTCACACATTGGGGGAAGTTGCCTCACTCTGCGAGTCCATGTGTATCGCCCATGTATGGTGTGTATGCCATACTAGCAGAAACACACACATAATCACACAACTACACTATGACTACGGGCACAAAGTTCACACACACAATGCGCAGCAGGGCTGGACTCGGCCCTCCAAAAGGAAAAGAATTAATTGGATCTTGAACTTTTTGGAAGATTTGTATAATCAGGTAGTGATAGATACAGATTACCGCAGGATTGCCGAGTGTCATTGTGTTATTCTAGCTTAATGTCATGAGTATTTTTGCTGCTTTTGAAGCACCTCCCCATATTTCTCCTGCCTCACACGAGGCTTGGGGCTCAGGGACTCGGTCTCGGCAGAAAAACAGAAAGAAATTGTTTTAGAGTCATATTAACTATCTTTTCTCCAGCTGTGCAATTGCCCCATAGAAATTAACATTGATGAGTGTTCTTTGGCTTCTTCCTCCTCCTCGCTCCTCCCTCCTACCTCCTCCTCCTCCTCTCCTCCTCCTCCTCAGCCTATTTTCTTCTGCCTCCTCCTCCCTCCCTCCTCCTCCTATTCTTTTTCTCTCCTCTTCTTTTTCTCCTCTAATTTTGATTTCTAACTGACTCATTTTTTTAAAAATTCTGTTTTCTGATTGGGTCCAGGCATGTATCTCAGGATGCATTTGACTTTGCTATATAGCCAAGCTAGCTTTGACTTGTGATTCTTCTGCCTCATGCCCTCACAATCTGCTGGGATTAAGGCATGTACCACCATTCATATAGATTAGATTATAAACAGTTCAGTGTTGTGCATATATGCATAATGGCTTGTGTAATGTGCAGCCTGTTCTGTATGTGCAATTAGTAGACCTGGCCAGAAGTTGAAATAAGGCACTGGCATTTTTTCCTTGATGTTTGGCTCTCCACTTTATTATATTATTCCTCGACCCCACGCAGGCAGAGGGAGATTGACAGGCTACAGGTGAGAGAACAGCCAGAGGCTCAAGTGTCATATTTTGTCGAAGGGTTTCCTTAACGGCCAGGGCCCTGGTCTATGATTAGCCAGCTTTGCTCGACGTGAGCTTCGGAAACAGCTTCGGGTGGCTCAATCAGTACCGAATGGATGGAGTCCTTGTCGGTTCCTAGAGCTTCTGGGATGGAACGACAAAAAAGCTTAGAAGTAGGCTGACGCGGTTTTGCTCTGAAAAAATGCAAATTGCTATTTACCCCATCTAAGGCTTAATATCCATTGTGGTGGTGTTCATCAAGCATGAACCGTGTTTAACCTTCAGTTTTCAGTAATGCTCACACCCAAGACAACTTTAATGCACGTTTTAAAGTTCTCCTTGAGGACAAGGTAGTGGTTGAGAATCTAGGTGGAACTAGGTGCCTGTGAAAGGACTTGGAATTCTTTTCTTTTTCTGCTTCAGAAAGTTTAATTTTTTTGTTATTTTTTTTATGTGTATAGGCTTCCGAGTGTATCCCTACAGAAAAAAAAAAANCTGTGTCCTGGGGCATCCCCGGAGGGATCCCACTGCAGGAGTCTTCCATAGGGTTGGTAAAGCTTGGCGTGGGATTATCCTGCCCCTTTCCAGTGTAGTCTCTTCTTCGTGATCCTGGCATATGGGCTTCTCCTTGCCTGTATTCCAATTCCAATGTGAGTCCTAAATGCCTCTTCACTGTGTTGAAGGCTTGCTTTGCTTGCCTCCTTCAGATGCTCCTTCATAATCTCAGTTGGCGGGGAGAGGGGGGGGGCTCTTCAGCCCGCGCCCCGGCACGTGCCGCTGGGCTCAGGAGATCTCCGATCTTGACAGTTTTAAGGAGTAATAGTTTGTATAATATCCTTCAGTTGGGAATAGTCTGGTGTTTTTCTTATGAAAACGTGGGTCCAGGGGTGGATGATGACAGAAGTAAAATCTTATTTTTTTCTGGTGCATAAAGTACACATGTCGTATGACATCACTTGTTAACCTGTCTGAGCTAGTATTTGTCAAGTCTCTTCACTTGAATTTCACATTTTGTCTTCTATATCTTTTAGCTTTTTACATTGGTATAATTTTTTTTTTCTGGTCTTTTTGAGACAGGGTCTCCCTGTAGCCCCAGCTGTCCTGGAACTCACTCTGTAGACCAGGCTGGCCTTGAACTCACAAAGATCCGTCTGCCTCTGCCTCCTGAGTGCTAGGATTAAAGGTGTGCACCACCACGCCCGGCTTAAGGTATATAATTTCTATAAAGTTAGCTGCTTAAATGATAGGTAAACATACAGCTTGGTGAGCCACACACACATAGCTGTGAAGCTACTGACGAGGTTGGAATGCAGAACATACTTTTTAAATTCTCTCATGCCCCCTCCTAGTCATATCCTTCTCAGCTTCATTTTTGTTAGTGGCTTTGACATCAATTGGAAATTGTTTTCATTGTTCTCGGGGACTTCATAAAAGGACTGTGTCTTTGAAAGGTTTGCACTTTTACTCTGTAGATGATTTGCATTATGTGGCTTGCAATTGAAATACCTGTCACGAGAGATGACTCGGCAGAGGCTAACGCTGCCTTGGAAGGTATGTTTAAAGGGTAGGGGTGTTTTATAAATGGTTAGTTCTTTAGTGGATTACTTTTGCTTCCCTGGCAAATCCTGGGAGTCTTGACAGTGAACTTTCATAGTCAGATCCTTGTAGCTGTTTTGTCCTCTTACATTTTCACATATATATATATATTGTTCTGGATTCTGTCATTTATTATGTTAGTCTATTCCCTCCATTTAGTTTGTCATCTGTGTAGTAGAACTTTATGGTTCATATTTGATAAGTTCAACCTCATTCTTTCTAACACTCTGTCTTCTGTTACTCTTAGAATTAAGACTAACTTCCCTTTATCATGGCATAAGTCCTACATGATTCTTCTTGCCCTGTGATTCTAAATTAGATTTACCCAATAAGGTAAATCATCAAAAAATGAGTTACAAAGATATGCTTGGATATAACTCATTCTATTACGCTTAGCTTAGTGGATGATGAGCTAGCCATAATTTTTCAAAAGCAGTAAAGATATTGGATGGGGATTGTAATGGTTTTGATTTCCTTCAAATAATGCCAGACACACATGATATTTAAGTTTTTTTGTAGTATTTATGCTTCTTAGTTGTAGCAGATTTCCATTGTTATTTTGTTTAATTTTAAAAAGTTTCGGACTGGAGAGATGGCCTAGCGGTTAAGAGCGCCGACCGCTCTTGCAGAGGACCCGGGTTCGATCCCCAGCACCCACATGGCGGCTGAGAGCCGTCTGTAGCTCCAATTCCAGGAGAACTCCAGTTCCAGGGGAGTCCGACACCCTCTTCTGACCTCCGCGGCATTGCACGACACGGGTGCACAGACCTACATGCAGACAATACATTCATACACATAAAAAAAATAAATAAAATTAAAAAAAAAAAAGTTTGTATATATGCTGCTGGGATAGAACCCAGGGCTTTACACATGCTAGGCATATACTTTTATCCCTGAGGCATACCCAGAGCCCCTAATATTTTTATTTTATTTTATTTATTTTTATTTATTTATTTTAAACAATAGATAATAAGTAATGAATACAAGCATCCTTCATGTAAAACCAATTTGCAAGCAGTTATGCCCAAACCCACACAGCCCAAGGCTCCCACCATCCAGCTGGAGAGGCTTGTATATACAATCATGTTGATCAAATAAATGTCCAGTCTATATTGCTGTAGTTTCACCATTCACCCCAATCGTAGCCCTTACATTCTACCATGCCCCCTCTTCCACAGATTGTTCCCTAGGCTTTAGAAAAGGAAGCCCCTAATATTTTTAATTGGCAAATCATAGTTAACATTACATTTTTAGAGTGAAGTGGGATGTTTGCTATGTATAGCATACAATGTGGAATGATCAAATAAAGCTAATCAACGTATCTGCGCTCTTGATTGATGTATTTTTGTGGTGATATTTTTGAAATTAACTGTTACTTGAAATGTGTGGTATTATCATTATTATTATTATTATTCTCTTTTGGTCTCTTTTAAACAGAGTCTCCCTGTACCCCCAGCTGTCCTGGAACTCATTATGTAGACCAGGCTGGCCTTGAACTAACAGAGATTCCCCCCTGCCTCTGCCTTCTGAGTGCTGAGATTAAAGGCGTGCGCCACCATGCCTGGATGTTATTTTGTATTGTTTTTATTTTATATTTTTGTGGTCTTTTCGAGACAGGGTCTCCCTGTAGCCCCAGCTGTCCTGGAACTCACTCTGTAGACCTTGCTGGCCTTGAACTCACAAAGATTTTCCTGCCTCTGCCTCCCGAGTGCTAGGATTAAAGGCGTGTGCCACCACGCCTGGCTTTGTATTATTTTTAGTAAAGGGTTTTCTTCTGGTTTAAGGGTATTCCCTTTGAATGCCATCTTTTAACTTTATATTCTTCTAGATACAGACATTTTCTAAGGTTTTTCATCTTGAGGGCAGGTAGTCAAATTTAATAGAATAGTGTTTGTGAGGGTTGACAAAATGGTTCATTATGTAAAGGTGTTTGCTGCTAAGCCTGATGACCCAAATTCATTCCCAGGAGCCCATACGATAGAAGAGAACTTTCTCTCACAAGTTGTCCTCTGACCTCCATGTGTATCCCATGGTATGTGTGTATCATATACAACACACACATACACACACACACATACACGCACGCACACACATGCAAGGGCTGGACTCAAGCCCTCCAAAAGGAAAAGAAGTTGATATTGGATCTTGACTTTGAAATTTGTAAATCAGGCTAGTAGATAAGATTAGACAGGATTCCCGAGTTCATTGTGTTTTCTAGCTTCTGGTATTTGCTAGCTTTGAAGCACTCCCATTTTCTGCCTCACCAGTCATATAACTATCTTTTCTGTGCAATCCCAGAATTAACATGATAGTTTCTTCTTCTTCCTCCTCCTCCTCCTCCTCCTCCTCCTCCTCCTCCTCCTCCNTGACCCAGGAGATGTAAGCTGAATAAAGCCTTTCCTTCCCAAGTTGGTGTCAGTCAGTGTTTTGTCACAGCAATGGAAGACAAACTAGAACAAGTACCATTTGTATAGTGAATGCTCTCCTAGACAAGGACCTGGGGGTTAAAGATGGTCTCATATTCTGCCTCCCACATTAGGCCTTACCTCCCCATCCCATGCCTCTTCCTCAGACCACTGATCTTCATGCAGTACCCTTGGAGATCAGAAGCAGGCACTGGATTCCCCTAGAAATGTGATTTCTGATGGTTGTTAGCCACCATATAGGTGCTGGGACTCCAAACTTGGTCCTCTGCAAGAGCAGCCAGTGCTCTTAACCACTGAGCTGTCTCTCCAGCCCCAGGTCTTAAGTTCTATACCAGGCCATTTTCAGCTTCAGTCCACACCAGCTCAGTACTAATTTTTTCCCCCATTTTCCTTCTCTGTCATCTGGCTATGAGGAGTAAACATATATTGTCACCAGTTCAATAGCAATAGGTGACCTGAGAAGATAAGATACCTGTTCCTCCTCCTCCTCCTCCTCCTCCTCCTCCTCCTCCTCCTCCTCCTCCTCCTATTCTTTTTCCTCTTCTTCTTCTTTCTCCTCTAATTTGATTTCTACTTGACTCATTTTTTAAAAATTCTGTTTTCTGATTGGGTCCAGGCATGTATCTCAGGATGCATTTGACTTTGCTATATAGCCAAGCTAGCTTTGAACTTGTGATTCTTCTGCCTCATGCCCTCACAACTGCTGGGATTACAGGCATGTACCACCATTCATATAGATTAGATTATAAACAGTTCAGTGTTGTGCATATATGCATATGGCTGTGTGTGTGCATGTTTGTATGTGCATGTAGAGGCCAGAAGTTGATGCTGGATATTTTCCTTGATGGCTCTCCACTTTATTATATATTGAAGCAGAGTCTCTCAGGTGAACCCAGAGCTCAGGTATTCAGCTAACCTGATTAGCCAGCTTGCTCCAATGATCTGTCTCCAGAGCTCTGGGATTACCGGTGACTGCCAAGCCATCTAGTATTTGTGTGGGTTCTCAGAACCTGAACTTCAGTTTTCAAGTATGCTCACCAAGCACTTTAACCGTCTTGAATCTTTTCTTCTGCTTCAGAAAGATTAATTTTTTGTTATTTTTTATGTGTATGAGTGTACCGTGGACCTGTGGATTGGTGCACCCGTGTCGTGCAATGCCACGGAGGTCAGAAGAGGGCGTCGGATTCCCTTGGAACTGGAGTTAAAGATGGTTCTTAGCCGCCATGTGGGTGCTGGGAATCGAACCCGGGTCCTTTGCAAGAGCTGTTGGTGCTCTTAACTGCTGAGCCATCTCTCCAGCCCCAGAAAGATGAACTTTAAATCCAAAAATATGCTATAAGATTTTCTCATTGGGCTGGAGAGATGGCTCGGCGGTTGAGAGCACCAACCGCTCTTGCAGAGGACCTGGATTTGATTCCCAGCACCCACATGGTGGCCAAGAACCATCTTAACTCCAGTTCCAGGGGAATCTGATACCCTCCTCTGACCTCCGCAGCATTGCACAACACAGGTGCGCCTACCTCCAGGTGGACAGTGCAGTCATATACATAAAAAAGATAATAAATTACCGGGTGTGGTGGCTCATGCCTTTAATCCTAGCCCTTGGGAGTCAGAGGCAGGCGGATCTTTGTGAGTTCAAGGCCAGCCTGGTCTACAGAGTGAGTTCCGGGACAGCTGGGGCTTATAGGTAGACTCTGTCTTGAAAGAAGACCCCCCCCCCAAATAATAATCAAGATTAAAAAAAGATTTTCTCATTGATCTAGAGACCTGATAGCTGAATATCTAACACCTGCCTATCATAGAATTTGAATTCTTGGGCATACCAGTGGAACACCGCAGGGCTTCCTCCTCTTTGGGTATTTTTTTGCCCACACTGATGCAAACCAAATGGTGTAAACAATAATATATGACAACTTTTAATGTTCCTTAGGTAAAATAAACATTTGATAAGTAATTGCTACTGTAGAGCATTGAAAGACAGGGCACTTCATGGGGATCATTTGGCTTAATAGAGTAGAATGAGCCATGTGGTTAATATTTTTACCGTTATTTTATAGTGGAGGAAATGGAAGCTTAGAATGCTTAGGTGACTTGGTTGAAGTCATACCATGGTAAATGGTAGCTGAGACTCAAATCAAAGTTCTGCGTCATTCCAGAGGCTTTCCTGTTAAATATATGGCCTCTTGTTAAATTTTTCCTTCCATTGCTGTTTACTTCTCATATTTAATTTTTCATTTTTTTTTCTTTTTCAAGACAGGGTCTCCCTGTAGCCCCATCTGTCCTGGAACTCACTCTGTAGACCAGGCTGGCCTTGAACTCAAAAAGATCTGCCTGCCTCTGGCTCCCTCAAAGTGCTAGGATTAAAGGCGTGCGTCACCGCGCCCGGCTACTAATTTTTCAAGCATTACATCTAGTGCTATCTCAATTCATGCTGGGGTTTGTGTGGAAAATGATAGAAAATGTGCAGTTCAGGTTAGATTGTATGTCTTTGAGTGACAGGCGGTAAAGGAATAAAACTAATTCCGGTAAATTACTGCTTCTAATTCCTTAAGCCACCACGTAGGGCTCCTTTGCCTTGGAGTACATGGCCAGTAAATGTTAGAACCTGGACACTTTTTCAAGTTTCTTCTTAAAATGATTGAAACTTTTCTGGTAGGTTAATGACTTGAAACTTGCGTTTTTTTGGTCCAATGATTAAATTATTTCAGAGACTGAACTCCTTGTGTACTATACTTTGTCTATATTCCGTAGATTCCAGCCTTCATTGGTAATAGCTTTCAGGAATATGTGTATGCTTTATGATTCATTTATAAGATTCATTTATAATGCTTTGTGATTCATTTATAAGTAGTAAATTCAGAGTGCTCTTAAGTAATTTTCTTAGCTAACACAAGTGATTCCAACTGAATTTAATGGGTCCTTTCACTTTTGAAGATGTTGGGAAACCACTTTTAAAACCTTTATTTTATGTGTGTAGAATCTGTTACATGAAGATATTTAACGTTCTCCAAATAAATAGTGGAACCCCCAAACAATGAAGTGTGTGTGTGTGTGTGTGTGTGTGTGTGTGTGTGTGTGTCTGAGACAGGGTCTCCCTTTAGTTCTAGCTGGCCTGGAGCTCACTCTTTAGACCAGGCTGGCCTTGAACTCACAGAGATCCGCTTGCCTCTGCCTCCTGAGTGCTGGGATTAAATGTGTGTACCATCATACCCAGCACAATGTAGGTATTATGAAGGTATTTTACTTTTTTTTTTTTAATTTTTTTAAAAATTTTATTTATTTCCATATGTGTATGAATGTACTGTCTGCATGCAAGTCTGTGCACCCGTGACGTGCAACGCCACGGAGGTCAGAAGAGGGCGTTGGACTCCCCTGGAACTGGAGCTCTCCTGGAATTGGAGTTTCAGACNCATGCAGGAAGGCAGAGGCAGGCGGATCTTCTTGTAGTTCAAGCCGCCTGTCTACAGAGCAGTTCCAGCACAGCTGCGGGCTACGAGGGAGAACCTGTTTCGAAAAAGACCAAAAAAAAAAAAAAAAAACAAACAACATGAAGACGACTCATTGCGTACAGTAGGACACTTGAAAAAGCGGAGCGCAGGACTCTCAAATTCAAGACCTAGGGCTGTAACCAATATGCAGACTAGTTTAAAACAAAATAAAAATCCCAAAATAAATGGAAAGAAAAATAGCAAAGACTTAGTTCATATAATTGGAAGAGGTAGCAGGCACTCCACACACTGCAGGGCTCACTGATGTCTGAGGACCTAGGCCTACTTGTCATTTTGGTCGTATTCCATCTTTACCTTGGCAGTATGTAGGTCATTAAATTTTCAGGCTTCACATTCAGACCAGATTCTTGGAGGAAGTAGAGCTGTTTTTTTCTTGTGTTCTACTGTAACTCCTTTTTAAAAAAAAAATTTTTTTTTAAATTTTATTATTTTTGTATGTGTATGAATGTACTGTCTGCGCATGTACTTTGTGCACTCATTGCAATGCCGCAGAGGTCAGAGGAGGGTGTCAATTCCCCTGGAACTGGAGTTCGCTGGAATGAGATTACAGACGGTTCTTGCTTAGTGCCATGTGGTGCTGGGGGATCAAACACCGGGTTCGATCCCACAGAGCAGTCAATGCTCTTAACCGCTAGGCTATCTCTCAGCCCCCCCTTTTTTTTTTTTTTTTTTTTTTTTTTTTTTTTTTTTTTTTTTTTTTTGTCTTTTTGAGACAGGGTCCCCTGTAGCCCCAGCTGTCCTGGAACTCCCTCTTGAGACCAGGCTGGCCTTGAACTCACAAAGATCCGTCTGCCTCTGCCTCCTGAGTGCTAGGATTGAAAGGTGTGCACCACCACGCCCGGCTTAAGGTATATAATTCTATAAAGTTAGCTGCTTAAATGATAGGTAAACATACAGCTTGGTGAGCCACACACACATAGCTGTGAAGCTACTGACGAGGTTGGAATGCAGAACATACTTTTTAAATTCTCTCATGCCCCCTCCTAGTCATATCCTTCTCAGCTTCATTTTTGTTAGTGGCTTTGACATCAATTGGAAATTGTTTTCATTGTTCTCGGGGACTTCATAAAAGGACTGTGTCTTGAAAGGTTGCACTTTTACTCTGTAGATGATTTGCATTATGTGGCTTGCAATTAAATACCTACGTCACGAAGAGATGACTCGGCAGAGGCCTAACGCTGCCTTGGAAGGTATGTTTAAAGGGTAGGGGTTTATAAATGGTTAGTTCTTTAGTGGCATTACTTTTGCTTCCCTGGCAAATCCTGCGGAGTCTTGACAGCTGAACTTTCATAGTCAGATCCTTGTAGCTGGTTTGTCCTCCTTACATTTTCACATTATATATATATATTGTTCTGGTTCTGTCATTTATTATGTTAGTCTATTCCCTCCATTTAGTTGTCATCTGTGTAGTAGAACTTTATGGTTCATATTTGATAAGTTCAACCTCATTCTTTCTAACACTCTGTCTTCTGTTACTCTTAGAATAAGACTAACTTCCCTTTATCATGGCATAATGCCTACATGATTCTTCTTGCCCTGTGATTCTAAATAGATTTACCCAATAAGTAAATCATCAAAAAATGAGTTACAAAGATATGCTTGGATATAACTCATTCATAACGCTTAGCTTAGTGGATGATGAGCTAGCCATAATTTTTCAAAAGCAGTAAAGATATTGGATGGGATTGTAATGGTTTTGATTTCCTTCAAATAATGCCAGACACACATGATATTTAAGTTTTTTGTAGTATTATTGCTTCTTAGTTGTAGCAGATTTCCATTTATTATTTTGTTTAATTTTAAAAAGTTTTTTTATATTATGGTTAAGAGCGCCGACCGCCTCTTGCAGAGACCCGGGTTCGATCCCCAGCACCCACATGGCCGGTGAGAACCGTCCTGTAGCTCAATCTCCAGGAGAGAACTCCCATGACCAGGGGAGTCCGACACCCTCTCTGGACCTCCGCGGCATTGCACGACGCACAGACCTACATGCAGACAAAAACATTCATACACAAATAAAAAAATAAATAAAATTAAAAAAAAAAAAAAAATTTTGTATATATATGCTGGCTGGGGTAAAACCCAGGGCTTTACACATGCTAGGCATATACTTTTATCCCTGAGCATACCCAGAGCCCTAATATTTTTATTTTTATTTATTTATTTTTATTTATTTATTTTAAACAATAGATCAATAAGTAAGTGAATACAAGCATCTTCATGTAAAACCATTTGCAGCAGTATGCCCCAAACCCACACAGCCCCAAGCTCCCACCATCCACTGGAGAGGCCTGTATATACAATCATGTTGATCAAATATAAATGTCCAGTCTATATTGCTGTAGTTTCACCATTCACCCCAATCGTAGCCCCTTACATTTACCATGCCCCCTTTCCACAGATTGTTCCTAGCTTAGAAAAGGAAGCCCCCCTAATATTTTTAATTGGCAAATCATAGTACATTACATTTTTAGAGTGAAGTGGGATGTTTGCTATGTATAGCATACAATGTGGAATGATCAAATAAAGCTAATCAACGTATCTGCGCTCTTGATTGATGTATTTTTGTGGTGATATTTTTGAAATTAACTGTTTACTTGAAATTTGTGGTATTATCATGTATTATTATTATTATTCGTCTTTTGGTCTCCTTTTTAAACAGAGTCTCCCTGTGACCCCCAGCTGTCCTGGAACTCATTATGTAGACCAGGCTCGCCTTGAACTAACAGAGATTTCCCCCCTGCCTCCTCGCCTTCCCTGCAGTCTGAGATTAAAGGCGTGCGCCACCATGCCTTGTGTTTATTTGTATTGTTTTTATTTTATATTTTTGTTGGTCTTTTCGAGACCAGGGGTCTCCCTGTAGCCCCAGCTGTCCTGGAACTCACTCTGTAGACCTTGCTGGCCTTGAACTCACAAAGATTTTCTGCCTCTGCCTCCCGAGTGCTAGATAAAGGCGTGTGCCACCACGCCTGGCTTTGTGATTATTTTTATAAAGGGTTTTCTTCTGGTTTAAGGGTATTCCCTTTGAATGCCATCTTTTAACTTTATATTCTTCTAGATCCACAAGACATTTTCTAAGGTTTTTCATCTTGAGGGCAGGTAGTCAAATTTAATAGAATAGTGTTGTTGAGGGTTGACAAAATGGTTCATTATGTAAAGGTGTTGCTGCTAAGCCTTGATACCCAAATTCATTCCCAGGAGCCCATACGATAGAAGAGAACCTTTCCTCACAAGTTGCCTCTCTGACCTCCATGTGTATCCCATGGTATGTGTGTATCATATACAACACACAACATAACACACACACACATACACGCACGCACACACCATGCAAGGGCTGACTCAAGCACCTCCAAAAGGAAAAGAAGTTGATATTGGATCTTGACTTTGAAATTTGTAAATCAGGCTAGTAGATAAGATTGACAGGATTCCCGAGTTCATTGTGTTTTCTAGCTTCTGGTATTTGCTAGCTTGAAGCACTCCCATTTTCTGCCTCACCAGTCATATAACTATCTTTTCTGTGCAATCCCAGAATTAACATGATAGTTTCTTCTATCTTCCTCCTCCTCCTGCCCTCTCCCTCCTCCCCTCCTCCTCCTCCTCCTACCTCCTCCTATTCTTCTTCCTCTTCCTCTCTTTCTCCTCTAATTTGATTCTACTTGACTCATCTTTTAAAATCTTCTGCTTTCGATTGCGGTCCAGCGCATGTATCTCAGAGCAATTTTTGATTTGCATCATATAGCAAAAGCTTAGCCTTTGAACTTTGATTCTTCTCTCCTATCTCTCACTCACTGCTGGGATTACAGCATGTACCACACATTCATATAGATTAGATTATAAACAGTTCAGGTGTTTGCTGACATATATGCATATGGCTGTATTGTGATGTTTGTATGTGCCATGTTAGGCCAGAAGTTGATTGCCTGGATATTTTTCCTTGATGGCTCTTCCACTTTATTTTATATTGAACAGAGTCTCTCAGGTGAACCCAGAGCCTCAGGTATTCAGCTAACCTGATTAGCCAGCTGCTCCAATGATCTGTCTCCAGAGCTCTGGATTACCGGGTGACTGCCAAAGCCATCTAGTATTTTGTGGGTTCTCAGAACCTGAACTTCAGTTTTCAAGTATGCTCACCAAGCACCTTTAACCGTCTTGAATCTTTTCTTCTGCCTTCAGAAAGATTAATCTTTTTTTATATTTTTATGTGCTATGAGTGTACCTGGACCTGTGATTGCAGGTGCACCCGTGTCGTGCAATGCCCACGCGAGGTCAGAAGAGGGTCTCGGATTCCCTTGGAACTGGAGTTAAGATGCGTTCTTAGCCGCCATGTGGGTGCTGGGAACTGAACCGGGTCCTTTGCAAGAGCTGTTGGTGCCTTCTTAACTGCTGAGCTCATCTCCCAGCCCCCAGAAAGATGAACTTTAAATCCAAAAAATATGCTATAAGATTTTCTCATTGGGCTGGAGAGATGGCTCGGCGTTAGAAGCACCAACCCGCTCTGCAGAGGACCTGGATTTGATTCCCAGCCACCCACATGGTGGCCAAGACCATCTTTAACTCCCAGTTCCAGGGGAATCTGATACCCTCCTGCTGACCTCCGCCAGGCATTGCACAACACACGGTCGCTCGCCTACCTCCAGGTGGACAGTGCCCAGTCATATACATAAAAAAGATAATAATATTAACCGGGTGTGGTGGCTCCATGCCCTTTAATCCTAGCCCTTGGGGAGTCACGAGGCAGGCGGCATCTTGTGAGTTCCAGCCAGCCTACGGTCTACAGATGGCAGTTCCGGACAGCTTGGCTTATAGGTAGACTCCTGTCTTGAAAGAAACCCCCCCCCAAATAATAATCAAGATTTAAAAAGAGTTTTCTCATTGATCTAGAGACTCGATAGCTGAATATCTAACACCTGCCTATCATAGAATTTGAATTCTTGGGCATACCAGTGGAACACCGCAGGGCTTCCTCCTCTTTGGGTATTTTTTGCCCACACTGATGCAAACCAAATGGGTAAACAATAATAAATGACAACTGTTTAATGTTCCTTAGGTAAAATAAACATTTGATAAGTAATTGCTACTGTAGAGCATTGAAAGACAGGGCACTTCATGGGGATCATTTGGCTTAATAGAGTAGAATGAGCCATGTGGTTAAAATATTTTACCGTTATTTATAGTGGAGGAAATGGAAGCTCTTAGAGATGCTTAGGTGACTCTGGTTGAAGTCATTACCATGGTAAATGGTAGCTGAGACTCAAATCAAAGTTCTGCGTCATTCCAGAGGCTTTCCTGTTAAATATATGGCCTCTTGTTAAATTTTTCCTTCCATTGCTGTTACTTCTCATATTTAATTTTTCATTTTTTTTCTTTTTCAAGACAGGGTCTCCCTGTTAGCCCCATCTGTCCTGGAACTCACTCTGTAGACCAGCTGGCCTTTGGAACTCAAAAAAGATCTGCCTGCCTCTGGCTCCCTCAAAGTGCTAGGATTAAAAGGCGGTGCGCACCGCCGCCCGCTACTAATTTTTCAAGCATTACATCTAGTGCTATCTCAATTCATGCTGGGGTTTGTGTGGAAAATGATAGAAAATGTGCAGTTCAGGTTAGATTGTATGTCTTTGAGTGACAGGCGGTAAAGGAATAAAACTAATTCCGGTAAATTACTGCTTCTAATTCCTTAAGCCACCACGTAGGGCTCCTTTGCCTTGGAGTACATGGCCAGTAAATGTTAGAACCTGGACACTTTTTCAAGTTCTTCTAAAATGATTGAAACTTTTCTGGTAGGTTAATGACTTGAAACTTGCTTTTTTTGGTCCAATGATTAAATTATTTCAGAGACTGAACTCCTTGTGTACTATACTTTGTCTATATTCCGTAGATCCAGCCTTCATTGGTAATAGCTTTCAGGAATATGTGTATGCTTTATGATTCATTTATAAGATTCATTTATAAAGCTTTGTGATTCATGTATAAGTAGTAAATTCAGAGTGCTCTTAAGTAATTTTCTCTAGCTAACACAAGTGATCCAACTGAATTTAATGGGTCCTTTCACTTTTTAAGATGTTGGAAACCACTTTTAAACCTTATTTTATGTGTGTAGAATCTGTTACATGAAAGATATTTAACGTTCTCCAAATAAAATAGTGGAACCCCCAAACAATGAAGGGTGTGTGTTGGTGTGTGTGTGTGTGTGATGTGTGTGTGTCTGAGACAGGGTTCCCTTTAGTTCTAGCTCGCCTGGAGCTCACTCTTTAGACCAGGCTGGCCTTGAACTCACACAATCCGGCTTCGCCTCTGCCTCCGAGTGCTGGGATTAAATATGTGGTGTACCATCATACCCAGCACAATGTAGGTATTATGAAGGTATTTTTACTTTTTGTTTCTTTTTAATTTTTTTTAAAACAATTTGATTTTTTTTTTTAATTTCGGTATGTGTATCAATGTACTGTCTGCATGCAAGTTTGTGCACCCGTGTCGTGCAATGCCGCGGAGGTCAGAAGAGGGTCTCGGATTCCCCTGGAACTGGAGTTCTCCTGGAACTGGAGTTTGAGACGGCTCTCGGCCGCCATGTGGGTGCTGGGGATCGAACCCGGGTCCTCTGCAAGAGCGGTCGGCGCTCTTAACCGCTAGGCCATCTCTCCAGCCCATGAAGGTATTTTAAAACTATGACAGGAACAACTGCAGTTTTTATTTTGGCTCCCTAGATGAAGTAGAATTTTATTTTTAAAAGTTTTGTGAAGTGCTATTCCTAGATAGGCAATTCATAGAAATCCAAACAAATGCTAAGAGAAAATTGCAAGTGGCTAGAGTATACTTCTTTTCTGTGAATTTATGATTTTTAGAAAATAAGCTGAAAGGCCCAAAATACTTTTTGAATATTATGAACACAAAAGATTTGTGCATATATGTACATGTGCACTGTAAACTGGGTATTTGAAAAACAGATTAGAATACCTTCAAATGATATATGATCCAAAAATGAGCTTTTGCAAGTTTTTGCTAAATAGAAAAGCAGTGAGCACAAAGAGAAGCATTCAAAGTAAAGACATATCAATATATTGCGGTTTTAAGTAACCTGGAATTTGGGTTTAAGGTTTTGTAGTTTTAGAAGTATAAAATCATTTATATCATTAGACATAGGATGTTGGTAGTAGTCTATGCAAAGTTTTTTTTTTCTCATACTTTCTCAGTCTTGATGGGGTTAATTGTGGCTTGGCAAATCAAGAAAAGGAGTTCTGTGCTGTTTTCAGACTGCAGAATCTTGTTGCTATGCAACAAACATTGTCAGTTAGCATTGGGTGTAGTAAATTGGTATTCTTTGTCCCTTTTTACCACATGTTCTTTTTGTAATCTGAGAGAACTGGTTTGGGGCTATTTTGCAAAGTTTTATTTATTTTATTTTTTAAATTTTTATTTATTTTTGTATGTGTATGAAAGTACTGTCTGCATGTAGATTTGTGCACTCATGTCGTGCAATGCCGCGGAGGTCAGAAGAGGGTGTCGGATTCCCCTGGAACTGGAGTTACAGACGGTTCTCAACCGTCATGTGAGTGCTGGGGATCGAACCCAGGTCCTCTGTAAGAGGGGTCGGCACTCTTAACTGCTAGGCCATCTCTCCAGCCCTACAAAGTTTTATTTTTAAAGCAAGCATTTAAAGATTTTTGTTGCTGTTCATAATTGGTTGTATTTAAGGTCCATGAAGTTTTTCTGTATGGAGAAGACACGCTAAAATGCTTGTGTTCAGAGTTTATAGATCTGATTCCAAGTTGTTTCAGGGTAGAACAGTGAACATCAGAACTTATGATACTTTTGAAAAGTATGAACAAAGAAATTGATATCAGTATTCTTAAAACCTTTTAAATTGGGAATGATTTTAACAGGAATCTTAAACCTATAGTCTCATAGATTATAGTAATTTCTTTTCTTTTTTTCTTTTCTTTTTTTTTTTTTGGTCTTTTCAAGACGGGGTCTCCTTGTAGCCCCAGGTGTCCTGGAACTCACTCTGTAGACGAGGCTGGCCTTGAACTCACAAAGATCCACCTGCCTCTGCCATCCAAGTGCTAGGATTAAAGGCGTGCGCCACCACGCCCAGCGGATAATGGCTTTTTAAATATTGTGGTGAAATATATTTGTATATGATATATATTATACCATTTACCATTTTAACCACTTTTAAGTGTATAGTTCATTGGCATTAAGTTGATGCTTGTACTTGGTGCTATCATTAGTCAACTCTACCTGGGCGGTATATAACCTTTTGCATCTCATTGAATGTCTTCTAAATCCTTTAAATGAGTTAACTCACTCAATCTTCCTAACAGTCTTCTATGGTATGCACTTTTATTCTGGATCAGAAGATGGGGGTGGGGAGTGGGGGGCGAACTAGGAGGAATACAAAACTAGCAGTTAGTGGAGCCAGCCTTCCAGCACCAGCCACCTAGATTCTCAACCACTATGCTCTTTTTGCCCTCTTTTGGGAATTACTTTTTTTTTCCTGTTTGGTGGTAAAAGCAATGATTTTAAAAAGTTACTTTCTATAGCTTTTTTTTTGGTCTTTTCGAGACAGGGTCTCCCTGTAGCCCCAGCTCGCCTGAAACCCTCACGTCCTGCTAGACCCACGCACGCTGGCCTGAACTCACAAACATCCGTTTGCCTCTGCCTCCTGCAGTCGCCTAGGCATAACCAAGCGTGTGCGCGCACCCCATGCCCTGGCCTAACACAATTCTTTTTCTTTTTCTTTTTTTTTTCTTTTGGTCTTTTTGAAAGAGAGTCTCACCTATATGTAGCTTTCCCATGCTGGTTGCGAACTTGCTATTGTAGACCTGGCTGGCACTTGAACTCAGTATATTCCGCCTGCCTCTGCCTTCCCAAGTGCTTACCCGCGCATTAAGGCCATGGCCCACCACTCCCCAGCACTTATTTCAAAGAACAATACACCATGATTTAAAAAAACAATTCTTATCCTTTTTTTACCTTAAATTTTTTTTTTTTTTTTTTTTTTTTTTTTTTTAATGTACTGTCTGCATGCAAGTCTGTGCACCCGTGTCGTGCAACGCCGCGGAGTTCAGAAGAGGGTCTCGGATTCCCCTGGAACTGGAGTTCTCCTGGAATTGGAGTTTCAGACGGTTCTCAGCCGCCATGTGGGTGCTGGGGATCGAACCCGGGTCCTCTGTAAGAGCGGTCGGCGCTCTTAACCGCTAGGCTATCTCTCCAGCCCAACATTAATGATTATAACATTTTACTGTTAATGAATTTAGTTTGGCTATACATCACTGCCATCTGTTAGACTTTTCCTAGATATTTTAGTTACTTATTACATTTTTGTTTTTTTTTGAGATGGGGTCTCATAGCGCAGGCTGCCCTTGAACTCATTATCCTACTGTCTCATCCTCCCAAGTGTGGAGAATTCTAATATGATGCTGTTCAAAGCTTATGGCCACTGGGTCATCCACTTAGTATTCTGAACTCAAGCTCTTATTCTATGGATAGTCTGTTGTTAACTAGTTTTGGTGATCTAGAAACAAGAGCAGTAGACAAGGATTGGGGGGGTCATTGCTGGGTGATTTAAATTTAAAAGATGAAGAAGGACTTTAATAGAGTCTGCTTTCCTTCTGGGCAGTATATTTCTATTTCCAAACTAAACTCCCCTTTCCCTTGAGACAAGGTCTCTGAGTAGCACAGTCTGGGATTACAGGCATGTACCACCAGGCCCTCCCTCCATTTCCATTTCTTAAGGAGTTTTCCTTTCCCTTTTTGATTTTCACCCTCCTTTGAGTATTCTGGCACATCCTCTGCCTGAGAACATGGAACCTTAATTGTCTCTGGATTTATGTATTTTGCTCAAGCAGATTTCCTCCATAATCAGTTTGCTTTCATCTCTCTTCACAGTTGTACCATCTTAAATTAAAAAAACTCTTATTTTATATATTTATATATATATATGTATATATATGTATGTTATGCTGCTTGTATTTTGCTTTTTTAATTTGGGGTGTTTTCCATTTTCTATACTTTTAAAGAACTCAGAATTTTATTAGTTGTATATTTACTGTAATTTACCTATTTCCTTCTAAATGGCTATTTACATGGTTTAGAGTGATTTTGTATGATGAATAATGTTTTCCTGAACCCAAAGAGTTTTTTCCTAATTGCAGACTGGTTACTTAAGATAGATTTCTAGAAATAGTATTAGATCTCTGAAGAAATAGAAACAATTTTAAAAGCTCTTGAATCATATTGCCAAAATGCTTTGTATAAGCATACCAATTTTTATGCCAGCTAACTGGGAATATCCATTGCTCCACAACCAGCAACAAACAGTAGGCAGTGTTTTGATGTTGACCTTCGAATTTAAGAACAATAAACTTTTGGCTGTGGCTGATCCTAAACTATACCTCAACTTTTCAATGTAGTTGTGAGCAAGCCTGGCTTACTAGTCTCTCCTCTTCAAACTGTTCACATTCTTTTTGGATGCACAGTGTCTGACTTTCTGCTTTTCAGTCTCAAACATTTTGATAAGTTGAGTTATTGGGATAAATCAGTATAGGCTTAACATGGCATTTACTCTTACAACTCGGGTAGGTCTGGATCTTGCAGATACCTGGAGGCATCTGAAAGTGGTTCAGTAGCTCCCTTGTTGGGGGATGATGCCTAGCTGTTTCAAGAGTCAGTGCTACTTTAGCTAGAAGGTCATTAGCAACTCTGGATGTGAGGTGACTTGCCAAAGGTTGTTAAAGTACTTGGGAGTATTAGGAGTATTAAGTATGGATAGACGTTTTCTCCCATGAATGGAAGGAATGTCACATGAAAACCTTTTTACCAAAAGTTGGTGATAATCATGGTCTTACCTTATCTTCACTGGCTGTATAACAACATTTCAAAACACTTTGGGCTCCTGGCCTGAATTACTTTAAATGATTTTTAAGCTCTTAGTTCTCTCCTTATTTCTAGTTGCATCTCTTTGTCCTCATCACTATAGGACTTCCTTCCTTCTCAATGCTACTCAGCCTCTGTTCTGCTCTTGCAGAGGACCTGGGTTTGATTCCCAGCACCCACATAGAGGCTAACAACTGTCTGTAAACTCCCGTACCAGGGAATCTAATGCCCTTTTCTGACTTCTTGTGAGCATTGCAATGACACAGGTGCCCTTATATAATGCAGGCAATACACTCACACACACACACACACACACACACACACACACACACACAAAATATTTAAAAAAATGAAACAATTTTCCCCTAACTAAGACAACTTATAAGGGTATCTTTTAACTCTTGGAATGAAAATCCATTTAAAAATTAGCCTTGAGCCAGGCGTGGTGGTGCATGCCTTTAATCCTAGCACTTGGGAGGCAGAGCCAGGTGGATCACTGTGAGCTCAAGGCCAGCCTGGTCTACAGAGTGAGTTCCAGGCCAGCTGGGGCTACAGGGAGACCCTGCCTCAAAAAGACCAAAAAAAAATCAACCTTAAGGGTCAGGCATGGTGATGTCCCATGCTTTTAATCCCAGTGCTTGTGAGGCAGAGGCAGGCGGATCTCTGTGAGTTCAAGGCCAGCCTGGTCTACACAGTGAGTTCCAGGACAGCTGGGACCGCAGGGAGACCCTATCTCAAAAGGACCACAAACAAACAATCAATCAGCCTTTGCTCAGCTCTTAGAAATTTCTGCTTGTACGTGCTTTCTAGGAATGGATTATGTATGAGAGTGGGAATAAAAGCATTCCTAGTGTTCCACATCAACGTTATCTAGTATAGTGCTCCACTGTCAACTGTCAGATGAAGGGAGGGCCCAGGTCATAGTCTACATAGGCTAGGTGTACATTGAATGTTTAGCTTTCCTACTACATGGAGATCATGTAAAACTGATTTGGGAGGAATCAACAGTCTAGACAGTTAACCAAAAGTGTCAGCATCTTGGAATATTTCATGGAAACCTTAATTTTGGCATCTTCATCCCTTGTAAGGTTTGGATGCTAAGGAAAGTAGGCCCTCCTTTCATTGCAGAGGACATTTCCCCTAAATTGATACACATTATATTGTATATTTTCAAAGATTGGAAAGGGTTATCTCCACTATTAATTAGCTTGTGATTTGTTGATTTCACTAAACAGACCTTCAGAAAGTAAGATAAGGCTACTACAAGTAGCGGTTTATTTTCTGTGTGTAGTTCTGAGGATGAACCAAGTCTCCCAAATGGTTTGGCTTGTATTAGAAGCCCAGGACTTCCTGAGTGGTTAAAGGGAAGGAACCAGTCATGGTCAGATTGAAAAATGTATTCAGAGATACTAGATTTCAGGTAGCTCAGCTTTCACAGTCCATTGTTTGGTGGGAGCTTAGCATGCATCTTTCAGTGGAACTTATTATAATGAGATTTAAGTTCTTAATCCAGTACTGGCAGGGCCATTTAAATCATTGTGACCTTGAAGTGTGTATCACCCTGTAAGGTTAAGCAGTGAAAAATTACTGTTTGGAGAGATTCAAAACCCCTCAGACATTGGCAGTTTTAGGTGGTTCAATCTAGTACATTTAATAATCTCTGGATATTTTTGATGTCTGTAGTTGACAAAACACAAAGACTACAAAACTAACCTGATTAACATATCTTTAAAATTATTTTTTAAACATTTATTCAGGGAGGGGCTTTAAGTGTATGCTGCAGTGTATATGTGCACATGTGTGCATGTGTAAGTCAAAGAACAACTTGTGGAAGTTATCTCCATCCACCATGTAGGATCCAGGGATTGAATTTGAGTCCTCAGACTTGATGGCAAGTCACCTTACCTGCTGAATCTTAATGGGCCTATCTACAATTTCAAATGGAAATGCTGGAGCTACGTCTGTTCCCCCCCGCCCCCCACTTCCCTTTGATGTATCTGTTTGGTTTCTTACCTGCTTTGGGAATAAGGATTCTTAGTTCTGGGGTTTTGATGGGTCTTATCGATAATTGTCATCCATCCTTATACAATCCCCAAATAAAGACTCTAGGGTGGGTGGAGATCAAGTTAAATGGGGAGGGGGGTGTTATATTTTATAAACTGGACTTTAACATTAAAAAATGAAATAGGAAATGTCACAGTACTTTTCACAGAGCAAGGCAAGTGTTAAAAAGAGGAGTTCTTAGCGGTTAAGAGCGCCGACCGCTCTTGCAGAGGACCCGGGTTCGATCCCCGGCACCCACATGGCGGCCGAGAACCGTCTGAAACTCCAATTCCAGGAGAACTCCAGTTCCAGGGGAATCCAACACCCTCTTCTGACCTCCGTGGCGTTGCACGACACGGGTGCACAGACTTGCATGCAGACAGTACATTCATACACATACGGAAATAAATAAAATTAATTAAAAAAAAAAAAGAGGAGTTCTTGATTTTTCTGCTGTGTGTACTCAGTTGGATATCCAGTGAGTTTATCACTAGCCGTAGCAATTTGAGGAGTCCTGTTGGGAGAGGTGATGTGATTTGAGTCGACTGTCTCGGGTTGAGGTTGAACAGTTGGAGAGTTTGGGAACTTATTCTGCCACTGTGAGACGAAGTGATAGACCTTCTCTTCTTCCCAGTGGGCCCCACTGTCTTCTAAATGAACTCCTGCTCTTCCTGTCAGGTACTGAAGTATAGTCTAGCAGAGTCCTGTTTATTATTTATTTGTGTTTTTTTGAGACAGGGTCTCCCTGTAACCCCAGCTGTCCTGGAACTCATCCTGTAGACCAGGCTGGCCTTGAACGCACAAAGATCCGCCTGCCTCTGCCTCCCAAGTGCTAGGATTAAAGGCGTGCTCCACCACGCCTGGCTGGAACTCTCTTTATGTAGACCAGGCTGGCCTTCATGTCAGTGAGATCCACTTGCCTTTGCCTTTCCAGTGCTGAGATTAAAGGCATGCACCTCCATGTCCAACTGAGATTTTAATTAATTATTTTTTTTGAGACAGGGTCTCCCTATAGCCCCAGCTAGCCCAGAACTCACTCTGTAGACCAGGCTGGCCTTGAACTCACAGAGATCCACCTGCCTCTGCCTCCCGAGTGCTAGGATTAAAGGCATAGGTCACCATGCCCTGCTTAAAGACGGTTCTCAGCTGCCATGTGTATGCTGGGAATCGAACCTGGGTCCTCTGCAAGAGCAGTTGGTGCTCTTAACCACTGAGCCATCTCTCTAGCCCCTTTATTTTTTAAAGGCAGCTCTTTAAATTAGGGGCGTTAAGATAAAACCCAGGGCAGCTTTTCATTGCATTGTTTTAAGTTGAACAGGGAAACTTCTCAAGTTGAAATTTTGAGAAAGGTCACAGATGGTTCGTCTGTATTTCAGAGAATAATGACTGACATCTAGTAGACACTTGATAAGTATTTGTGGAGTGAAAGGAGTATGTGCACTTGTCTAAGATTGAGTGAACTACTTACTAGTGGATGATAAAATAGAAAGGAAAGAGAAAAAGAGGATGATTTTTCTCATTTCTGTGTTATACTCTCTTGGAAGGAGAGATGGGCAGAAAGGAATCCTGAATTGGCAATTGAGTGATTTAAAGTCTCTGTGGCCAATCTTGTGTCTGGATAGTCATTGTTTTTTGAGAGAACTGGGTAAGTCATTCTTACAGAGAGCTGCTGGTAGGATATTTTATTAATTTTTAGGGACATTGGCCCATTTTTTTTTTTTTTTTTTTTTTTTTCTCCCTTTATTCCTAGTTATTGGAAAAGTTGATTGTTAGTAAGGCTGATTGCTTTTAGAGAGTTGTCATTTTCCTCCAGGGGGATGTTTGGATGAGAATGGGGACTAATTTGGCAAGGGCAGCAGCTGCTGAACAATCTGTTAGGGGATTAGGTGCAAGTTGGTCTGTAGAAGAAATCTGCCTCCTAGCTGCTGAAATTGTGTTCTTTTGCCTCAAGGATAAATGCTTTGCTTCTCACTCCAGTTACATTGAATTAGTTCTGGCTGGTCATGTTTCTAACTGATAACCTTTCTCTGTAAGGTGTTTTCTTAAGAGTATTTGGCAACTACTGTGAGCAAATTAAAAATGTTACTTCTGCTATTTTTAAAGTTTTTTTCTTGGAATTGAACAGTTAATGGGAGGATGTTTAAATTAAAACACATGTACACACGTACACACACATAATGTATCTTTTTGTAGTGGTAGAGGGAGATAAGCCTTATGATTGTTTTGATGACTTAATGTCATTAAGACTTAATCATGATGTGTGTTGGAATGTAAATTAAAATTAAAATTAATTTAGCTGGATGATTCTTAGGTGTACTACTGCTATTTGGGGTTGCATATAAGAATCGCACATATGATCAGGTTTTTTTTTTTGTTGTTGTTTGTTTGTTTTTGAGGCCGGGTCTCCCTATAGCCCCAGCTGGCCTGGAACTCACTCTGTAGATCAGGCTGGCTTTGAACTCAACAGAGATCTGCCTGCCTCTGCCTCCTGAGTGCTATGATTAAAGGCGTGTGCCATCACACCAGCTTAAAAATGGTCCTTAGCCATCATGTGGGTGCTGGGAATTGAACCCAGGTCCTATGCTAGAGCAGTTGGGGCTCTTAACCACTGAGCCATCTCTCCAGCTCACATATGATCAGATTAAAAATTTTTTAATTTATTTTTATTTTATGTGTATGAATGTTACGCCTGTGTGTGTGTAAATGCACCCGTGTGGAACAGTGCCCACGGAAGACAGAAGAAGGCATCAGATCCCCGGAACTGGAGGTACAAATGGTTGTTAGCTACCATGTGGGTGCTGGGATTTCAACTTGGGTCCTCTGGAAGAGCAGCCAGTGCTGAAAGAATCATCTATGATTTGAGGATTGGAACTTTCAGCTCTCTTCACACCTCTAAGGAGAGGAGATGCTAAAGGTTGAGTTGATCAGCAGAGGCCAGGGATTTAATCAGTCATGATGACACAATGAAGCATCCATTAAAAACTCAGAAGGCCCAAGTTTGAAGGGATTTCAGGGGAGAGTGGTGAAAAAGAATACATGTGTCCAGAGGCTGATGTACCTCAACTCCATGCCGGTATGGGAGCTCTCCCACTCAGTGCCTTCTAGAGTGGACCCTGGGGCTGTCTTTATGTGCCTGTTCATTTATGCTCTTTAAGATAATGTTTATAATGAAAAATTGGTAAACAAGTGTTTTTCTGAGTTCTTTGAGCTGTATTTAAAAATCAAAACCCAGGAGGGGATTTGTTATAGTCTGTTGGACAGAAGGACAGGTAGCATTACAACTTGGGATTTATGATTGTCATCTGAGATAAAGGGACTACAGGATACCCAGGTGGTATTTGCTGGAGTGTCAGAAGAGGTGGATCCCACCCCCTACAGAGCTGGGAATTGAACTTAGAGCTTCACATATGCTAGGCAAGTGCTCGACCTCCAAGTCAGTATTCCCAGCCCAGGAGTGTTCTTTGAGTAGTATGTAAGAGCAGGACAAGCTGTTTTTTTCCTCTCTCTTAAGATAATACTATAAGGTACATGATGTTATTCTCCTTTGTTGGGAAGGATTTGTGATTAGGTTTTGCTGCTGTTGTGGCTGAAAGCAAGGCTTTTGCTTTGTTCTTAGGGGATGTCTAGCAGTTACCAGTTTTTTTGCCACAAAAGTGATATGTGGTCATTAATCTAGTTATATTTATAAACATTATTAGACAAATTTCATATGCATATTAATGAAAATGTAAAAGGATCAAGTTAATGAAGGATTTATTGGCTAACTTTACAAGTGTTATTACTGACAAGCACTATTCTGTAGCTTGGGAATGTGGAGATAAACATGGTAGGGTGTATGTACTCATGGAGCTTCTGGTAGAGGAGAGAAAGTTGTTATTCCCAGGGAATGCAGTGAAGGTAAACTATATGGTTGGGGAAGGTGGACATTAGAGTGGAGACTACTTGGTTAGGGTGGTTAGGGAAGGCTTTTCCTAGGGAGTGTATGTAGGTCTTCTTTTTGGCTGTTTTTGTTTTTAACTTGAGTGGTTTTCATGTGTAAGAGAGTGAACTTAAAAACTACTAGCATTCTTGGGCTGGAGAGAGAGCCTAGCGGTTAAGAGCACTGACTGCTCTTGCAGAGGACCCGGGTTCGATCCCCAGCACCCACATGACGGCTAAGAACCATCTGTAACTCCAATTCCAGGAGAAGTCCAATTCCAGGGGAATCCGAGACCCTCTTCTGACCTCTGCGGCATTTCACGACACGGGTGCACAAACCTACATGCAGACAGTACACTCATACACGTGCAAAAAATAAATAAAAATTAAAAAAATTAAAAAACTACTAGTATTCTGTAGCTGAGTTGGGGAAGAGAGGAGTGGTTGATGACTGGTAGTTATTTGCTATTAAGACTTACACTTAAGCCTGGCTTGGTGGCATGTTCCAGCACTTGGAAAGCAGAGATAGGTGAATCTCTGTGAGATCAAGGCAGCCTGGTCTACATAGTGAGTTCTAGTGTAGCTAGGGCTACACAAAAACCCTATCTTTAGAAAAAAACAAACAAATAGACTTGCACTTAATTCCTATTGTACTCAGTCAGAAAGCCTTGGCTGCCTCTAGTGCAGACTCCAAGTTTGGTGAATGGCTCTTTATTTAGTGATTCAGCCAATCTACTTACTACCTCCCTGCCCCACAGGATTCTTCTCTCTTAGATGTTCTTGGAACCTAGCTCCATAACTCTTACCAGATAATTTATTTTCTTCAGCCTATTAAGTTAGTTATCCATTAACCCACCTGGATTTTAGCTTCCACAACTATGCTGATACTTGTAGTTTATTACTATATTCTCTTGTTATTTTAGCCTGTTCATAACTTTTGCCTAAAAAATGTGTTATTTACTGTTAGAAGGGAACAAGCAAGCTGTGGTGGAGAGGCCTTTTCAGCAATTGGGAGGCAGAGGGAGGTGAGTTTAAGGCTATCTGCATAGAGAGTTCCAGGCTAGCCAGGGTTACACAGTGAGACCCTGTCTCAAAACAGGAGCACAAAACCTAGACAAGCACTTTAATCTCTAAGCCTTGGTTTCTTCATCTGAAAAATGATAATAACAATACTTAATTGAGATGGTGAGCGTCAAGCTATTAGTGCTAAGTAGGAATTGAAGGTTAGCTGTCTGTAATAAGGGCTATAGAAGTAGAAGTCTTTATTCAGTACCTTTGTTTTCTGGTATTTGTAATGCTTTCACTAGAAACATCATATAATAGAATTTATTTTAAATAGTATTATTTTAGTTCATGACAAGGTATTTGTTCCTAGCTGATTATGATTAGTCTTAAAATGATTTCTTGAATACATCTATTTAGTTACTTTTGATTTTATTAGGTGGTAATAGTTTAAAAATAGTACAGCATATAATATACCATATTTAAGAGGGACTCCGACTGTAAATCAGCTTTCGTTTTCAGTAGAGATTAATGACAGTGCCTGCATTTGCTTTGTACTGGGTTGTATTAGTCAGTCTTCTTTCCCCCCTCACTACATATTTATTTGTGGGAGAGAGCTGAACTAAAACATAAGCACTGTTTGATCAAAGGCTATTTTCTTTTTAAAATTATTTTATTTTTTTTCTTTATTTTTTCCCATTTTTTAACAATAAGTAATAATTTATGAGTACAAGCATCCTTCATGTAAAACCAATTTGCAAGCAGTTGTGCCCAAACCCACACAGCCCAAAGGTCCCACCATCCAGCTGGGGGGCTTGTACAATCAAAAAAGTGTCCAGTCTATGTTGCTGTAGTTTCACCATTCACCCCAATCTGAGCCTTTACATTCTACCACGCCCCCTCTTCCGCATATTGTTCGCTAGGCTTAGAAAAGGGTCACAGGTGGACAAGAAGCAAAACAGTCTACTTTCTCTGGAGCTGTCGTTTTGGACTCTGGTCAATTCTGGCTGTTTCCTTTCATGGGCTGACAGTTTGTTCAGGAATAACCTTCCAATCCTACTAATGAAGTGCAAGCAATTAGATATATAGGTATTTAAACAGTACTAATTGTTATGATAGGTTACTTCGGTATAGACACAGATGTTTGGATGGTATGTTAATCCATGAATTACGTTTTTTTCTGTAAAATATGACAGGGTCTTACTGTGGCTTATAACATCTCCTAACCGCTAGAGGATGTAAGCTTGTGGCATCAGCCGTGGGTTATTCCTCCAAGGAGAGAGCTAATAGCCAATTAGATTTGGGATATACAGGCATATGGCTGCCACTGCTGCACAGTATTTCCAGGCAGGTGAGGTGTAGGTGGTGCTGATGGAGGAGTCTTGCTTGACTCAAGGAGACCTGTATTTGCTTTATTGGTTTAGTGGCCTTTGGTAGCACTCTCTGGTATTCCAGAGACCAACTGCACACTTGCAAGTGTGGTCTCAATACATCTTTCCCATGCTTACATCGTCTTCGACAGCAGTGCCTTATCACATCTGTTCTTGCTGGTATCTCAGTTTACAGGCAAGAAGCCTTTACCTTTTTTTTTGGGGGGGGGCTTGGATTCTGGCAAACATTCCTTCGGTAGAATAATCCATTTTATATAGAGGCTCTCCTGTATTCAAATATATTTTGCTTTAGTGCACAGCTTAAGGAGATTTTATATGTATTATATTTGGTTCTGACTAAGAGAGAATAATCATTCTTTTTACAGTTCCTATATCTATTAGTTCAATTTTAAAGAAGGAATTTAACCAGTTTTATAAGAATGGTGGGTGTACTCCTTTATCTTAGCACTTGGGAGCAGCGGAGGGAGGATCTTTGTGAGTTCAAGGCCAGCCTGGTCTACAGAGTGAGTTCCGACGAGACAGCTGGGGCTGCAGGGGCCCCTGTCTCGAAAAAAGGACCAACAAAAAAAAAACAAAAAAACAACATTTTAACCTCTATAAACAGTCCGGATTCCAATTTACAGTTAGGGAATGACCACATCCATCCATCATGTTCTCCTTGTTCTATGAAGGACGAGTAAGAAAGTCTCTCATATTAAAACTTTGTGGCACCAAGACGGTAAAGTTTCTTAGGAACTCATTATAAACTAGTTGTTACAAGTAGGAGACACAGAGGGGTTTGATGCCTGATAGCAATCTGAGGCTTTTCTTCCTTCCAATGTTCAGACAGGCCACACTTTCTGCTGGCACTTGCTGGCACATCCGTACCACTGCAAAGCTGTGTCTTTTCTTTCTCAGCCGTTATGTTGGTGACATTTTGAACCTGTGGGAACCATCACAAATACTTTCCCATGATTAGTTTTAAAGATTTGAATTGCAAAGCTTTTGTACCAAAAACAGGTTTCATATATATATCTGTATCCCCCGTTTTTCTTTTAGGTTTTCGTTTTTTGCCCCATGAGTCTCAAAAAAGGGCAGTTGTATTTTAAACACATACCTATAGGCTAGGAATCAGGACAGATTTCATCAAATTCACCAGCTGTTTTGGGTGCTGTATGTCTTAACTTGGGAAGAAAATAATTTAAGTTAAATGCCTACAGGTAAAAGAGAATGCTACAAGATGATTACTGTTAACACAAAAATTTATACAAGAACACTTGGTATGTGCCACTCCCCAACGTTATTGTTATACGATTTTAAGAAAACAATGGTGGCCACAATTTATATTTCCAATTAAATAATGTCATTACATTTTTTATTTCTGACCTTTAAACCCAATGTTGTTTAATATACATGTACTTACCTTTACTAAGTCCTAAAACACCATGTAATCTGTAGACAGCAGTCTGGGCAAAATGGATACTTGTTGAACCACGTCAATTAAATCTACATTAATCGAATATAGACCCGTGTCCTCTCCCGCCCTTACCCACCCCTCCCGATTCACCATTTCAGTCAGTTTTCTGATGCAAGTCTTTTCTGTTGTTCGTTTTATATGCATCCTTTCCACAAGAAATAATTTATAATTGGGTTATTGGCGCTGATCCACAGATGAGGGATTACCATTCGTTGTTTGGTTTTTCTGGGACTGTATCAGCGTTATTTCACTTAATATATTGTTTTCTAGCTCCATCCATTTACCTGCAAAGTTCATGATGTTGTCTTTCTTTACTGCTGCATAGAACTCCATTGTGTACATGTACCACATTTTCTCTATCCACTCGTCAGTTGAGGGGCATTTGGGTTGGTTCCAGCTTTTTGCTATTGTGAACAGAGCTGCAATAAATATAGCTGTGCATGTATTTCTGCAGTAAGATGAGTCTTGTGGGTACATACCCAGGAGTGGTATGACTGGGTCAAATGGCAAGCTCATTTTGAGTCTTCCAAGGGTTCTCCACACTGCTTTCCATAGTGGCTGTACAAGTTTACATTCCCACCAGCAATGGATGAGTGTTCCCCTTTCCTCACAACCTCTCCAGCACTTGATATTGTTTGTTTTCTTGATCCTGGCCAGTCTTATTGGACTGAGATGATATCTTAGGGTGGTCTTAATTTGCATTTTCCTAATTATTGGTGATGTTGAACAGTTTTTAAGATATTTCTCAGCCATCTCTAATTCCTTCTCTGTGAAGTCTCTATTCAGTTCTTTGCTCCATCTTTTGAGTGATTCATTTGTTTTCTTTCTTCTTTGTTTTTTGAGTAGCTTGTGTACTCTGGAAATTAATGCTTTGTCAGATGTATCTGCAGTGAAGGTTTCCTCCCACTCTTCACTTCTTTTATTGTTTCTTTTGATGTACAGAAGCTTTTGAGTTTAATGAGGTCCCATTTGTCAATTGTCAATCTTATTTCTTGTGCAGCTGCTGTTTGATTTAGGAAGTCTTTTTCTATGCCTATGTCTTATAGTCTGCTGCCAAGTTTTTCTTCTATCACCTCCAGGGTTTTGGGTTTCACGTTGAGGTCTTTGATCCATCTGGAGTTGACTTTTGTACAGGGCGAGAGGTAGGGTAAAGTTATTTTATTTTTATCAAATCCACCCTTCACTCCTCTAGTTCCTCTGAGTCCCTCCCATACCCCTCCCAACTTCATGACATCTTTTTCTCTTTATAAAAATCTACTGAGTCCAATTAGTGTTACCTGAATGCATTTAGGCAAAGGACTGTCCACTGTAACATGGACGACTTACCAGGGCCCCTACACTTGAAGAAAACTTTCTCTCCCTTAGCTGCCCTCGACCATCTGTAGCTTCCCAGCTAGGAGTGGGGCCTTTTCAGCTGCCCTCCCCTCCATCCATGCTGGAACATGCACTAGATAATTTTGTACAGGTTTGTAGGGGTGACCACAGGTGTGGGGTTCATGAGTGCAAATACAAAGGCTAGGTTTAATTGTTAGGTGTTGCTTACATGCAGAGATGCAGGGATGGTTCCGCATATGCAAATCAATAAATGTCATAAGGCACATAATTGGGCTGAAAGCAAAAAACCACATGGTTATCTCAGTCGACATGGAAAAATCCTTCAATAAAATCCAGCATGCCTTCATGTTTAAAGTCCTAGAGGGGGGCTGGAGAGATGGCCTAGCGGTTAAGAGCACTGACCGCTCTTACAGAGGACCTGGGTTCGATCCCCAGCACCCACATGGCGGCCGAGATCTGTCTGAAACTCCAGTTCCAGGGGTATACTACACCCTCTTCTGACCTCTGCTGCATTGCACGACATGGGTGCACAAACTTGCATGCAGACAGTACATTCATACACATACAGAAATAAATAAAATTAATAAAAAAAAAAATTAAAGCCCTAGAGGGAATTGGATTGGAGGGAACATTCCTCAACATAATCAAAACCATATACAACAAACCCACAGCCAACATTATTCTAAATGGGGAGAAATTAGAAGCATTCCCCTTAAAATCAGGAACCCGACAAGGCTGCCCCCATCTCCATTCCTCTTCAGTATAGTGCTTTAAACAACACTTTCTAGAGCAACAAGACAAGAAAAGGAAATTAAAGGAGTACTAATTGGAAAGAGGAAGTCAAACTATCCCTTTTTGCAAATGATATGATAATTCACCTAAGGGGTGCAAAACACTCCACTAGGAAACTCCTAGAAATGATCAAGACTTTCTGTAAAGTGGAGGGATACAAAATTAACCTAGAGAAATCAATAGCCTTTCTTTACACCAACAGAGATGCTCCCATTCACAGTAGCCTCAAAAACAAAACAAAACAAAAAACAAAAACAAACAAAAACCTTGGAACAAACCTAACCAAAGACAACAAAGATCTCTACAGTGAAAAAAGGAGGATACCAGAAGATGGAAAGACCTCCCATCTCATGGATTGGAAAAATTAATATAGTAAAGTGTCCATTCTTCTCAAACTAATACACAGATTGAGTGCAATCCCAATCAAACTCCCCATGAGTTTCTTCTCAGACTTAGAAAAAAAAATTCTTTTTTTTATTCATTGATTATATATATATATATATTTTTTTTTTGTACAAGTTTATCAAATCTAGACCCATGTGAAAAAATATTCTTAAATTTATATGGAAAAACAAAAGACCCTGGATAGCTCAAGCAAAAGGAGCAACACATGGGGAATAACCATACCAGACTTCAAACTATATTACAGGGCTACAGTAACCAAAACAACCTGGTACTGGCACAAAAACAGTCCCATGTAGATCAATGGAACAAGTTGAAGATCCAAACCTGAGCACATACAATTTCAGTCACCTCATATTTGACAAGGGGCCAAGAAAAGTCAGTGAAGGAAAGACAGCATCTTTGGCAAATGGTGCTGGCAAAACTGGATCACCACTTGTTAGAAGGATGAAGTTGAACCACCTACCTTTCACCATGTACAAAAATCAATTCCAAATGGATCAAAGACCTCGATGTGAAACCTGAAACTCTGAAAATGATAGAAGAAAATTTCAGTAGTAACCTACAAAATATGGGTGTAGGAAAAAACTTTCTAAATCAGACAGCAGCTGTGTTGAAAACAAGGTCAACAGCAGACAAGTGATAGGTACCTCATTAAATTCAAAAACTTCTGTATAGCAAAAGAAAGGATCAAAGAAGTGAAGAGAAAACCCACAGAGTGGGAGGAAACCTTCACCAGTGTTACATTTGATAGAGGTTTAATATCCAGAATATATAAATTACTCAAAAAACAGGAGCAAGAAAACAAATGACTCAATTAAAAGATGGAAAAAAGAGCTGAAAAGAGACATCACCAAATGAAGAAATGAAAATGGCTGGGAAGGGATCTTTTTTTTTTTTTTTTTTTTTTTTTTTTGGTCTTTTTGAGACAGGGTCTCCCTGAAGCCCCAGCTGTCCTGGAACTCACTCTGTAGACCAGGCTGGCCTTGAACTCACAAAGATCCACCTGCTTCTGCCTCCCAAGTGCTAGGATTAAAGACGTGCACCACCACGCCTGGCAACTGAGAAAGATCTTTGAAAGTGTTCAAGGTCACTAATAATTAAGGAGATGCAAATTAAAACCAGCTTAAGATTTCATCTTACCCTAGTAGGACTGGCTGAGGTTAGGAAAACAAATGACACCAAATGCTGGAGAGGTTGTGGGAAAAGGGGAACACTCGTCCACTGCTGGTGAGAATAAAAACTTATGCAACCCCTATGGAAAGCAGTATGGAGAACCCTTAAAAGACTCAAAAGGAACTTCCCACCTGATCCAGTCATACCACTCCTGGGCATATACCCACAAGACTCAACTTGTTTCCCAGAGAAACAAGCAAAACCATGTTTATTGCAGCTCTCTTCACAAAAGCGAAGAGCTGGAAGCAACCCAAGTGTCCCTCATTCGATGAGTAGATAATGAAAATGTGGTACATCTAACAATGGAGTTCTGTGCAGTGGTAAAGAAAGATGACATCATGAACTTTGCAGGTAAATGGATGGAACTAGAAGAAATTATGTTAAGTGAAGTAACACAGTCCCAGAAAAACAAACCATGAATGGTATCCCTCATCTGTGGATGCTAGCACCAAATCCCTAGTTGTAAGGTAAATTGAGCAACAGTAATGTTATATTTCTTTTCATCTGAAAGCAAATGTACTGTTAAAATGTGAATCTCTTAACAGGTTCTAGAATTAACCTACCACTTATTTTCAGACTTTGTAATTTTGGTATATGGGTGGGGGGTATGTATGCATATGTTACAGTAATTAAAATTAAAGGGAAAAATGTGAATTCCTAAACATGTTTTGGAATTAACATACGGTTTATTTTCAGATGTCATAATTTCGGTATATGTGTGACGTATATATAGACATATCTTAATGTATGGTGTCCCCTCATTTGTGGATCTCTATTTGTAAGGCAAATTGAATAATTCTTTTTTTTCCTTTCTTTTGTAGTAAATATAATACCTGATGTTATTCATCAACTTGCTATGTAATGTGGGAATGTAAAGTAATATTTTTTCTTTACCTGCATGCAGCTCTACTGTTAAAATGTAAATCCCTAAGCATGTTTTGGAATTAACCTATAGTTTATTTTCAGATGTCATAATTTTAGTATATGTGTGCATGTATATATACACATTTTGAAGTGATGCAGATTAAAAGGAATAACAACAAAAAAGACTGGGTCAAAGAACTCACTTATACAGTAAACTTTTGCCCCAAAAGTAAACTTCTGCATTGAAAAATTCAAGAAAGACTGAGACGTATGACACGTGTGGCAGAATGCATGAGCTCTGGTGGGGTGGGAGGTAGGGAAGGGGGGGAATGGGTCTAAATTTGAGTAAGAAATGTTGTATGAAATGCACAAAACTTCAATTAAAAAAAGAAGTATATTACTTTTTTTGGCAGTAGAGTTTAAAAGCAGATGTTTGAATTCAGTCTGTCTTAAAATTAGATTATAATACCATCTCTTATTTGGTTGCCATCATTTATGGCCCTTTTGTAATATAGTTCAACTAAGTGTTTGTAAGGGGAGGTGTAAGCAACACTTCTACATCTCTTAAGCTTTGTTTTGTATTATATTTCTAGTACTAGGTTAGGGTATTTACACATTTCAGAGATTAACAAGCAACTTGATTCCTCTAAATTCTTGTGGGTTTTTTTTTCCCTATTGTGTTGATTTTCTTTTAAGTCCTGTGAGAAAACAGCACTATAGCCTGACATAATTTCTATTGTGTATTTAATGTTGACTGTGGTGTGGTTTATAGAGTTGTAATCTTTTCTCTTGGGAGCTTGAACAACCTGGATTAAACTTATTTTCTGCCTTTGCCTTTTTCTACTTACAAACATTTGTTGCATTTTTGTGATAGTTAGTTGAGTAAAAGAGGATGATTTCTACTATTTGGCTTTTTACCTGTTGTGATATATTTCATTGTTTTAGGTGCAGATTTAATCACATTGTTACTTGTTACATTAAGTCACTCATAGATGGTTTTCCTTTTATAGTGTCTAGCACATATTTTCCCACCCACTTTTTACTCCTTTTTATGTTGTATTCATTTTACATCATTAGCCCTGTTTGATCATTGTCCATCAATAAGCCATTGGCATTTTCCATTAACAAAAACTAAAGTGAAAAAAAAAATATCAGTAAGCTAGCTGGTTGTAGTGGCACATTCCTGGAACTCCAGTGTCCAGGGAGGTTTAGGCAGGAGGACTGTGAGCTGGAGGTCCACCTGGGTTACGTAGTGAGACCTTGTCTCAAGAACAGCAGAAGAAAACAAACCACTAATAACTTCATTGACCAAAAATAGTGAAGAGAATCTGGGTGTGGTGGCGCATGCCTTTAATCCTAGCACTCAGGAGGCAGAGCAGAGGCAGAGGCAGAGGCAGAGGAGGCAGAGGAGGCAGAGGCAGAGGCAGAGGCAGAGGAGGTAGAGGCAGAGGCAGAGGAGGCAGAGGCAGAGGCAGAGGAGGCAGAGGCAGAGGAGGCAGAGGCAGAGGCAGAGGAGGCAGAGGCAGAGGCAGAGGAGGCAGAGGCAGAGGCAGAGGCAGAGGCGGCAGAGGCAGAGGCGCAGGCGCAGAGGCGCAGAGGCGCAGAGGCGCAGAGGCAGAGGCAGGCGGATCTTTGTGAGTTCAAGGCCAGCCTGGTCTACAGAGTGAGTTCCAGGACAGCCAGAGCTACAGGGAGACCCTGTCTCAAAAAAAAAAAAAAAAAAAAAAAGTGAAGCGAGTATGGACATAATGCTTAATGCTTGGAATACTTCACGAGTATTGAGGTTTGTTGTTGTTTTTTTTTAAATAAAGTGTCAAGGAATTCTTTTTATTTTATTTTTTATTTATTTTTATTTATTTTTGTATGTGTATGAATGTACTGTCTGCATGTAGGTCTGTGCACCCATGTCGTGCAATGCCGCGGAGGTCAGAAGAGGAGGTCAGAAGAGGATCTCCAATTCCCCTGGAACTGGAGTTCTCCTGGAAATGGAGTTACAGACAGTTCTTAGCCACCATGTGGGTGCTGGGGATCGAATCCGGGTCCTCTGCAAGAGCAGTCGGTGCACTTCACCGCTAGGCTATTTCTTCAGCCCCGGAATTCTTTTTATATATGCCTGTAAGAGCAGCTTCAAGTTTTTAAGTTTACAAGGAATTATTTTTATATATAAATGCCTCTAAGAGCAGCTTTAAGTTTCTAAGTTTAATCAGTGTATAGTACTATTGTTACTTTATTCATAATGTACATTGTTATTGAAGATGACTTTACATTATACAAATTTTTGCTTATTAGAAATTTCCACTGGGAGTGGTGGTTCAAGGTGTAGTCCCAGGGAGACTGTCTCAGAAAGAAAGAAAGAAAGAAGGGAGGGAGGGAGGGAGGGGAAGGAAGGAAGGAAGGAAAAATTTCCATCAGATTACCCAGAAATAGTTTCCCATTGTATTATAGTTAAATAAGATGGATTCCTGGTAACAAGATATGTAGAAGGCTATTGGTTAACTTTTTTTTTTTTTTTTTGTCTTTTTGAGACTTGGTTTCCCTGTAGACAGGCTGGCCTTGAACTCACAGATCCGTCTGTCTCTGCCTTCTAAATGCTGGGATTAAAGGCATGTGTTACCATGCCCAGATGTAATGTTTTTATTTTAGTTTTTTCCTTTTTTTGTTATTTTTGAGGCATGGTCTCCCTTTTAGTACCAGCTGTCCTGGAGCTCGCTCTGTAGACCAGGCTGGCCTTGAACTCACAGAGATCCACCCACCTCTACCTCCCGAGTGCTAGGATTAAAGGAGCGTGCCACCACGCCCGGCTATTCTTACTTTATTTTAAGAAGGTCTTATTGCATGGCCCAGGCTGGCCTCAGACTCTGATCATCCTGCCTCAGCCTCCTTTCTAGAGCTGAGATTATAAGTGTGGGATACTATGCCTGGCTCATTTAAAAAAGTTACAGCTAATTTCTGATATCCCCCTAATCTTATTTTTTCTTTATAATTCTAAGTGAGCAACACTTTTTATTTTGATCATTAGACCTATAGGTATATGCATGTTGAATGTGAAAGCTTTTATGTAATGAAATTTTAATTTAAGAAACATACATATTGATTGTACTTTAATTTTTACAACTTAATATTTGGTAAATGCTGATTTGTGTGGGATGGTTGGATGGATGGATCGATGGATGGATCGATGGATGGATGGATGGATGGATGGGTTGATGGAGTATACATGCTATGGTTCTTTGGTGGGCAGAGAACAATTTTGTGGACTTGTCTTTCTCCTTTGTCCTTTACATAGGTTCCAGGGATCGAACTTGGGTCATAAGGCTTGTATTTAGACACTTTCACCCACTGAACTTCTGAGCCATCTCACTAGCCCACTAGTGTTTTCTCAGTGTGCTTTTTCAGTCCTTCTGGTTGATAGTACTGAGGTGTTGTCTTTGAAAATAAAAATGACTCATAACCCTTAAGAAGCCAGAGTTTCCTTATAATGAATGTTTCTCTAAATTTTGAGGCAATGGAAGAAAAAAACAGTAATTCCTTTCTGTTTTGAAATTGAAGTTAGTACTAGTGTTAAATTTTAAAATGAATAGAACTGGGAGACAGGGAAAAGCAGGTTATATTTGCGGATACACCCCCCCCAACTTTGGCTATTTTAATTTCGAGTGTTAATGTATAATTAAAACAATTTTATAGGAGCTGCAAATTATCATCTCTCAGCTTATTTCAGAATTTAAAAACTAAGTCAACATCTTTAAAATTTGTGCCTTGAATTACAAGAGCTGTACATGCAGTTTTAAAAAGCATTGGACATTTTAAAAAGTTCTATATCCAATTATAAATGTCTGTTTATTCAGCTTGGGAAAGATGACTCTTTAAAGGTGAGGTTCTCATATTTTGGAAAGCCAAGAAAAATTAATGTATTTAAAAAATTACTTGGGTGTGTGTTTGCGTTTGTGCATATGGAGACAGGTCAGCCTCAGGTGTCTCTTCAGCTGTTCGCCACCTTTATTTTTTGAGGCAGGATCTCTTACTGAACCTGGAACTCATCAATTTAGCTAGAGTGGCTGGCCAGCAAGTCCTAGGAATCCCATTTCCATCACCCAGTGCTGGGATTCAGGTCTCTATGCTATGCACTGTACCCCTTCCCCGCCTTTTTGTGTGGGTTCTGGAGATGGAATTCAAGTCTTTATGCTTGCACACCAAGCACTTTTTTACCATTTGAGTCATCATTTCAATCACCACCCCCTTTTTCAGAAGGTCCCTTTTTCTCCACTAAGATTCTCATTTAGTTCTCTTTGACCTTGTCATCAGACCTCACTGTTCTTACTGTTGTGGCTGTACTTCAGCGTATGTCTTAATGTGATTCTGTGATTCTGCTTCTCCCTTCCTGGGTGCCAGGATTAGAGCACTATGCCACCATACTGGCAACAAATTTATTCCTTTGAAAGTTGACTGAGATATTCGTTAACTTTCTTTTTCTTCCTTTCCTTTTTCCTTTCCTTTCCTTTTTTTCTTCCCTTCTTCCTTTCTCCCTCCCTCCCTCCCTCCCTCCCTTCCTTCCTTCCTTTTTCTTTTTTCTTTTTTCCTTTTTCTTTTTTCTTTTTGAGACAGGGTCTCCCTGTAGCCCCACCTGGCCTGTAACTCACTGTGTAGACTAGGCTGGCCTGTAACTCACAGAGATCCACCTGCCTCTGCTTCCTGAGTGAGAGACTAAAGGTTTGCACCACTACACCTGGCCTATTTTTTTTTTTTAAGTAAAATTTCCATTTTTATTTTTCTAGAAGATGGTTTTTCTTCTGTCCTTATGAAGTCAGCCTTTACATGGGCTTTGGTGGAGGTCGTGGGGCAGCACCAGCAGGTCTGGAGGCGTTGGGTCTTTCCGGGCTTCAGGAGATCAGCTCCTGACCACCTTGCTATGAATGTAATGCAGCTTGACCTAGAGCTTGAGAAGCATGTAAGTGTCGAAGACACTCACTTCAGAAATGCCCCTGATGGCAGTGGCCTCTACTGTGTTCCAAGTAAGGAACACCTTAATGGCCTTGGTCCTTCAGCACGCCCCGGTTGCAGTTCATGCAGCAAATGGGCTGCACATGGCCACGGCACTTTTTGGCGCTGCTGCTGTGTCGTCTTTTTTTGGTCATCTTGGAGCCAGGACCTGAAACCTAACTTTTCTTTTTATATAAATGTTTTAGGCTAAATGTATTGAATTTCTTTAAGAATGTAAGTGGCAAGTTGAGATTTTATTAAATTTTTAAGTTGATTTGCGTAGAAAGTACTATTCTAGTATTAGAGGATTGTATTGATTTTTCTAGATGACAATTACATTGGCAGCAGTGACAGCTTTTGTTTTTTGGTCTTTTTGACACAAGGTCTTCTGTAGCCCCCAGCTGTCCTGGAACTCCCTAAGTAGACTGGGCTAGCCTTGAACTCACAGATCTACCTGCTTCTGCCTCCCGAGTGCTGGGATTACAGGCGTGCACCACCACACCTGGCTGCAGCAGTGACAGTTTAAAAATTTTTTTTATTTATATTTATTTTATGTTTGTGTGTTTTGCCTGCATGTAAGTGCACCCATGTCCTGCAGTGCCCAGAAGAGGTTGTCAGATTCCCTGGAATTATGGGTAGTTGTTAGCCACAAGGTAAGGCTCTTGCCTCAGTTTCCCAAGTGTTGGGATTATAGGCTAAGATACCACTTGACGCCTCTGCCCCCACCCCCCCGGGTCTTTTTGGGAGTCTCCCTGTAGCCCCAGCTGGCCTAGAACTCACTATGTAGACTAGGCTGGCCTGGAACGCAACTCACAGAGACCCACCTGCCTCTGCCTCCCGAGTGCTGAGATTAAAGAGGTGTTCCACCACGCCCAGCATATCTAAATTGAGCTTTTTAATCTTCAGGACTTAATAATTTTTGCTTATGTTTTGTATGCTTGATCTGTCAGTGATTCTAAAGAGTATATTAAGAATATTTGTTGTATTTTCTTTGACAGTTCTGCTAATTATTATATTTTGGAGCTTACTGTTTAGGGTGAATTTGTTTATAATAGATAGATTATATTCTCATTTTTGTTAGTGTGTAACATTTTTGTTATAATCTCTTTAATCTTGTTTTTTAAACATTTCACATCTTAGCAGTGCTCTAAGGTTATTATAAAGAAAATTGTACTTGTCAGATAAATTCATCAATTACTATGTTTTTTTCCCATATTTGCCCATATTTCCTCCCCCCTACCGCCCCATACACACACACAGGCAGGGTCTCATGTAGCCCAGGCTTGCTTCAAACCGTATATGTAACTGAGGATGACATCAAATTTCTTTTTCAAAATAATTTTTCTTTGGATTTAGTTTTTTATTTTTATGTGTTTGAGTGTTATGCCTGCATGTGTTTACACCTGTGGTGTGCAGTGCCTGCAAGGAGGACAGGAGAGGGCTTTGGATCCTCTAGAACTGGTGGTTGTTAGCCACCATCTGGGTGCTGGGATTTGAATTTAGGTCTTCTACAAGAACAGCCAGTGCTTTTAACCTCTGAGTCATCTCTGCAGTCCGACATTGAATTTCTGATCCTTTGGCTTCCACCTCTTTTGTGTTGGAATTACAGGTGTGCACCACCGGTGTACTGGAGTTTGAGCTCAGAGTTTATGCATTGTGGGCAAATATTCCTATCAGCTCAGCTACATGCCTAGCTGCTTCTTATTTTTAAATCGTTTTCTGTGTATATCTGTGTGCATTGGAACACTGAGAATTACACCCACATAGCATTTTATCCCTAAAGTGTAAACAACATGGACTCTTCCCTACATAATCACATACTTTATAATGTGTAGTTAAGCAATTACATAATCACCTTACTCTAGAAATTTTATATTCATGTGTTTTAATTGCGTAATTTGGTATTTGATGACTATAGTTAAACTTTACTAAACTGTCTTTGAAGCTAGTTATCCACTTACAGACAGACACACACACACAGACACAAACACACACATATGTATGCAGCCTTACAAAGCTATTTGTGGTTTTATTTATTTATTTATTTGACTCACAATATAAGAGCACAGTTGTTTTCAGATCACATTAACGATGTATCAGTAGTGAAGGTTTCCTCCCACTCTGGGTTTTCTCTTCATTTCCCTGATTGTTTCTTTTGCTGTACAGAAACTTTTGAGTTTAATAAGGTCCCACTTGTCAATTGTCAACCTTATTTCCTGTGCAGCTGCTGTCTAATTTAGAAAGTCTTTTCCTATGCCTATGTCTTGCTGCCAACTTTTTCTTCAATCACCTTCAGAGTTTTGGGTTTCACATTGAGGTCTTTGATCCATCTGGAGTTGACTTTTGTATAGGGTGAGAGGTAGGGGTTTAACTTTATTCTTCTACAAGTGGTGATCCAGTTTTGCCAACACCACTTGCTGAAGATGCTGTCTTTCCTCCATTGTGTCTTCTTGGCCCTCTTGTCAAATATGAAGTGGCTGAAATTATATGTGCTCAAGTTTGGATCTTCAGTTTTGTTCCATTGGTCAACAGGTCTGTTTTTGTGCCAGTACCAAGCTGTGAGACTTCTGAATTTCAGGAATCCTTTTGCTTTAGAGATTAGGACATGAAAGGCCAGAGAGGACCAAACTCAACATGAGCCTGAAGAATCAGTTCTATCCTATGAGTGCGTGGCCGTCTATTAACCTACTCTCTGAGGGAAGAAAAGTATCTGAAAACTGGAGTTTTTAATGAGGTCCACTTTGTATTAGACGTAGCTGACCATCTCTGCAGCAATGAGACCTCCAGGATAGGGCATTAAAAATACCATAAACTTTTCCAGCCTAAGTAGCTAATGAGGTCAGCCAAGGAAAGGCAGGTGAGCTTCAGAGGAGTCTCAGACAACAGAAGTTGGGGGAGGACATAAGTTATGTCAGGGTATGGAGAAAACTCTCTTTCATACATTTTTAGCCAAAGGTATCTTCTTTAGTAGTAAGTAAATATAAAAAATAAGGATGTTTAGAGCTGGAATGAAGCTCAGTGTTAACAGGGACTTAGCCTGGATACAGAGGCCTTAGGTTCATTCCCCCGTACCAGGGAGAAAATAAAAACAAAACAAGCAAAGACCCTGATAGTTACAGGTATTGCACATCCACAGGAACAAAGGACACTTCTGAAATGAAAATACAGCCTATAAACACTTTTTATGAATTGGATTACTCATCATTTTGAATGTTGCTAAATGACTTTGTTAGCATGAATTGAGTTGACTGTATTTTGTTCAGTCATATTTCTAAATGTTAAGATGAAATTCATTTAATGTTTTAAACTATATTTTTAGACATACTATAAAGATGACACAGCTGTTGCTTAGAGATGCATGTGAATTACTCTGAGCATTTGGATTTTGATTTCGATGCTCTGCCTGCTGATGGCTGCTACAAATGAAGAGAAGCTACCTCAAGAGAAACATTCCTAAAGGGATGAGCATCATACTTGAGGGTTCTGGGTAGGGTTAGGCATCAACAGTTTTGGCAAAGCACAATTAGGAGACTGTCTTTAGGTGATTTGTTAGAAAGATCTTAGAATATTTTTACCTTGATTTTTTAGGAATTAGAATAAATGTTACCAGCTACTCCTGTCAAGATATATTTTATTAAATTGGCTTTAGTTTCCACATTTCATTTGATTAGAATGTATCCATCAGTTGAAATACTTACCCATGCTTGTGCATGGCTAATTTGATATAGACTGAGTTGCTCCCTAGCTTTCGGTGAGTGTCTCTGACATGTTTACATGTTGAATTTTTGTATTCCTGTTTTTCTCCCTCAGTAGTGTCAATTCTGTGTGCTTAGTAGATATGTAGTTTCTAAGCTCTATTGATTGTGCTTTTAGTAATGCATTCTACAGAGTTTTCTAGGCCTATTTCAAGATGTATGTATAAAGAGAACTTTCCCATTAATATGTAATTATAACATTGGCTATTATTTTTATCCTAGTACTTCGTGTAGCTATGACAATACTTGAAGTTGAGTAACTTACAAAGAACAAATTTGTTTCTTGTATTTCTGAAGGCCAGGGTGGCAAAGGCTAGGTGGCCCACATTTGTCCAGTGAAGGCTTTGCTGTGTCATCTTCTGGCAGAAGAGCAGGGATAGGGACATTGGAGAGGTAGGTAGGGGCAGGAGTAGGAGTATAGGGGTAGGGGGAATTCATTCTTTTATCAGGAATCTACTACAGTCAGAGCTTAATGCACTCCTGTAAAGACATCAATGCATTCATGAGGGAAGAGCCCTATGACTTTTAACATGTTGTATTTGGGATTAAGTGAATTTTGGGGGACATATTAAAATTAGCAATTCCCTCCCTCCTTCCCTCCTTCCCTCCTTCCCTCCTTCCCTCCCTCCCTCCCTCCCTTCCTTCCTCTTCTTTCTTTTTCTCTGCCTGTCTGTGTCTTTGAGACAGCATTTCCTTATAGTCCCAGCTGGCCTAGGACTCTCTATGTAGACCAGGCTGGCCATGAACTCAGAGATCTGCCTGCCTCTGCCTCCTGAGTGCTGGGATTACAGGCTGCAATTTCTTTTTTTTATCTTTTATTTATTATTTTACATGTGTGTGTATTGCCTGCACATGTGTAAGTGCACCCATGTCCTGCAGTGCCCATGGAAGTCACAGGAAGGTGTTGGTTCTCCAGGAACTGGAGTTTGTGGGTGGTGGGAGTCAAACTGGATCCTCTGCATGAACAGTCAGTGCCCTTAACCACTGAGCCATTTCTCCAGCCCCCAAATTAGGGATTCCTATGGAAGATATTTCTAATAAAAAAGTTTAAGATTAAAACAATGATTACCTGTTCATGCTGGGCTTTGTGATGTTAACTTATTTAACATTCAGCAATTAGATATTAATAATGTGGATAGACATGATACAGTCCTCTGCACTAGGAGTATGTGTCTTAATACTTTGTTATAGTAAAAACCTGGGTCTAATGGGACTGTGACTGGAGCTTGGTGTAGTATTTGGGGACTTACTGCATCTTTGGGGAAGGGTAGTTTGAGAAGACTACTTGGATGTGAACTGGAAGACAGGATGGAACAGTGATGTTTAAGTGGAAGAAAAGATTTATTTGGAAAAATAAAATTATCTTTCAGAAATAGTGAGCTGGAAGGAGTGGAGACGAGAGGCTGTTGCCCCAGTGAAAATGATAGGATTTAATAGGGTGTTTTAATTATGTAATTACATTGAAGTCCCAGAAACTTAGATTTTGTCCACAGCTTAAAGATATTCTTGCTTATACTTGAAATAAAAAATAATGCTTGTCACTTCATAACCAAAATTTAAGAATAGTTCTTAAACTTTGAATGCCAAATAAGCAAGGTAATTAGCTCTTAAGAGAAAAAAATTGTTGTGGGGGTAGGTAGATGGCTCAGGGATTAAGAGCACTTGCTGCTCTTGCAGAGGACCCAGGTTTAGTTCCCAGCACCCACATGGCGGCTTATAGCTGTCCATTAACTCCAATTTCAGGGGGATTCATAGCCTTCTTCAGGCCTCCATTCTGACAGAAGGCATACATGTAGTATACATACATACATTCAAATAAAGTACTCAAAAACATAATTAAAAAAAAAAGATTGTTGGGTATGGTACTATACACCTATAATCCCAGCAATCAGGAGGCTGAGACAGGAGGATTAATGTGAGTTCAAGGGTAGCTAGGGATACATGGTGAGTTCTGGGTCAGCTTGAACTACACAGTGTGAAACCTTCTCTCCAAAAACCTGTATTTGTGTGTGTGAGATCATCTCTGAATTTCTTGTCTTAGCATAACTTTACTGCATGCTCCCTTAATCCAGCTTTTCCTAAAACAGACTGAAAAGAGAACTATTATATTTGATAGCATTTAAGAATAAAAGGTATACTTTTTGAGGCCTATCAGTTGGATTATTTCTTCAGATTCCAGCAAGCAGTCTTCTCTGTAAGCAACCCCTTTAATAAACTCCTTTGGTATTAGCAGAAAAGCCTAGCTAGCACTAAGGCCCTTTTCTATGTAAGTTGAGAAAAATAATGACTATTATACTTTGTTGGGACTTTTAAATTTTATTTATTATTTTTATTTTATATGTATTTTATATATATTGCCTGCATGTATGTAAGTGCACTGATGTTGTACATGCCCTCAGAGGTAAAAGGACAGTGTCTGATTCCCCTGGAACTGGAGTTAGGGACAGTTGTTAGCCTCCATGTTGGTGCTGGGAATTGACCTGGGTCCTCTGCAAGAGCAACCAGGTGCTCTTTTTCCACTGAGCCATCTCTCCAGCCCCTAGAATGTTTTAAAGGATCAGAGGGCAAGTATTTCAAAGCCTTTGGATTATGAAGCACTTTATGTGTAGCTGAAAAGTTTAGACTATAGCCAGTAGTTGTCTTCTGTTATGCTATGCTATCCTTACCCTTGAACACTGCCAAAGTATCTGAACAAACATCATATGCTAGTTAGTGATTGCTAAGTCTTTGAAGCTTTATCCTTTCTGTTGTCAGTGATGGCCCCATGAATTCACATTCTGTACTAAACCTTCTACCACCCAGTCAGTGCTTGCCTAAAGTTTTGGTATTCCCATTGAAATTCACACTTCCTCTAGTCACTCATAAGTCCTTTTTGGTGCTTTTCTGTTTACATACTGGGGTACTTGTCCCCTTCCCTCCAGGTTGACTGTAGACAAATGTGGCCTGTGTACATGGAATGTCAAGTTTACTGAAAGCTTTATGGGAAGAACATATTACAATAGCTGGATAATGGAGTGAATTGCAAAATAATAATGAGATTTTAATGTGAAAAGAGAAGCTTCCAAGAAGTTTGTTTGCTCATCAGCTCTTCAGGGCTCCTAGACTTACTTAGTGTATGTGGGTACAAGTTCTACTATGTGCTGTGTTTTATATATANTATATATATATATATATGTAATCTTTTTTGGAATCTATGTTGTATGGTAATCATAGCTAGTCTAGTTCTCGGAACTAAAGTATGTTGAACCTCATTTGATTTAGTGAATTTGTGCCGTTGATCTGGTATTGTATTTAAGGACCAAGTTCCTTGTCCTAATTGAGGAGCTACATGTGGCAAAAGAAGTGAGAAGCATGTTTTCCCAGCTGTAGTGGACAGACTGCTTTTCAGGACAGAATTTCTCAACTTATAAAGTAGTTCTGAGCAGAAGCTGGCAGCTGGTAAATGTAAAGCTATTTGCCAAACTCTATAAATATCTAGTCTGGAACCATCAGGGTCCAAGAAATACTCCTGGGAAATTAAGAGCTTCCTCAGAATAATAGAAAAACCAGATATTCCTGCAGTGATTTCATTTAAAAATGAGAAGTTGAGTTTTGATTTAGTTATGTTAAATATCCAGTGCTCCTAAATATTACGTACACTTTTATTCAAGTTAAAGAATGATAGAAAGCAATTTCATTGGATTTGAAGAGTCCATAGTAGATATTTTCTTAAAAACAACATAAAAAAAAAAAAGCTAGGCGTGGTAGTGCACGCCTTTAATCCTAGCACTCAGGGAGGCAGAGGCAGGTGGATCTTTGTGGGTTCAAGGCCAGCCTGGTGTACAGAGTGAGTTCCAGGACAGCTGGGGCTACAGGGAGACCCTGGCTCGAAAAGACAAAAAAACAAAACAAAAACAAAAACAAAAAACAAACAAAAAAACCAAAACAACAAAAAAACCAAAAACAAACAAAAAAAACCAACATAAAAAGCTGGGGCTGATGGTGCGTGGCTTTAATTCCAACACTTGGGAGGCAGAGGCAGGTGGATCCCTGTGAGTTCCAGGCCAGCTGGGGCAAAACAAAACAAAACAAAAACAAACAAAAACAGATTCAAAAACCAGAATCTTGATAGTTTGCTCATCTGTGATTCTCGAGTTTTTTATTAGTTACTATCTCAATTCGCAAAATGCTTTTGAAGTTAATAATGATAATGACTGACATTTTTTAGTCCTTACCACATGGCAAATACTTGAACTGCTCTATGCACATATTTTTATTCCCACAATGGTTACATGATACGTTACTATGATTCTATTTAGGAATCAGGAAACTGAAGCATATAGAGGCTCAATAAATCTTGTTTAAAAAAGATGTACTTATTTTATTTATATGTATAAGTGTGTTTGTGTGTGTGTGTGTGTGTGTGTGTATGTATGTATGTATGTATGTACCATGTCCATGCCTAGTACCCATGGAGGCTGTGCTGGATAGCTTTAGTGTCAACTTGATATACCTGGATAGAGGGAGCATCAGTTGGGGAATTACCTCCATTGGACTGGCCTGTGGCCTGTGGCCTTGTCTCGGGGGTACTGATTGTTGAGTGATGTTGAAGGGCCCAGCCCACTGTGGGTGGTGCCACCCCTGGGCAGGTTGTTGTGTATTGTATAAGAAAGCAGGTTGAACATGGGCCAGGGGAGCAAGCCAGTAAGCAGTGTTCCTCCATGGCCTGTGCTTCAGCTCCTGCCTCCAGGTTCCTGGAGTTCCTACCTTGGGCTTCCTTAGTGATGAATTGTGTCCTGGGAGTTGTAAGATAAGTAAACCCTTTTCTCCCCAAGTTGGTATTGGTTAGAGTATTTTGTCACAGCTGTTGAAAGCAAACTCAAACAGAGTCCAAAAAGAGGGCCCTAGCTTTCCTAGAATTGCAGTTATACGTGATAAGCCACCACATGTGGGTGCTAGAAACAGAAAGAGGTTCCTCTGTAAGAGCAGCAAGTGCATTAACCATTGGAACCGTTTCTCAAGGCCCTCAGTAAATCTCTTAATACAAGTAGAAAATGACAGAATTGCTATTGAAATGTACTTAGATCTAGATTCTCTGCCCACTTCCCATATACCATTAACATTTTCTTTAGTGTTTTGTGTTGAGATGAGCTATTAAAATGACTATTATGATCCATCTTATGCTGAAGATTTTTTCTATGAGCTGTCCATATACAACCTACTGAAAACACTGAAACCTTTAGATTTAGAAACTTGGTGTGGAGGGGTCTGGAGGGATGGCCTAGCGGCTAAGAGCGCTGACTGCTCTTGCAGAGTACCTGGGTTCGATCCCCAGCACCCACATGGCAGTGGAGAACTGTCTTTAACTCCAGTTCCAGGGGAATCCGATGCCCTCTTCTGACCTCCATGGCATTGCATGACATGGGTGCACAAACCTGCTTGCAGACAGTACACTCATACACATAAAAAATAAATAAAATTTAAAAACCAAAAAACAAAACCAAAAAAACCCTGGTGTGGTGTCCTATGTATGCTCACCTTGGAAGCCTGAGGCAGGAGGATTGTAAGCCAATACAAAACAATACATTATCTCTTAAAGAAGCAAACAACAATAACACCCTACCTTTATATTTTAATGAGATGGAAAGAAGTAATTATTTTTTTGTTTTCATTTTTTTTGTTAAAAAATCAATACATTAATCACAGAAAATTTGAGGAATATAGATCTTATTCTCTTCCCCAAACAGAAAATTTAAGCCATTCCTTATTCTACTTCCACAGACACCATTGGAAATGATTTGATGTTATCTCATTTATATATGTTTGCATGTGTACATTTATAAGTAGGATAATGTTTGGTTTTAGTTTTGTTGAGCCGGTCTCATTTATCTGAGGCTGCACCAGTTCACTGTTGCTGAACCTAATCTTAAACTCCTGATCGTCCTGCTCCTTTCTTCTCAGCTGATGGATATTACTTTTTTTTATGTGTATGAGTGTATTGTCTGCATGTGTGTAAGTGCATCCGAGTCGTTCAGTGCCCTTGGAGATCAGAAGAGGATGTTGGATCCCTTGGAACTGGAGTTATAGGTGGTCATTAGTTGCCATGTGGGTGCTGGGAATCTAACCCAAGTCCTTTGCAAGAGCAGTCAGTTCTCTAAACCACTGACCTCTCTCTTGAGGCCCTACTAGATTATTTATTTATTTATTTATTTATTTATTTATTTATTTATTTATTTATTTATTTATTTATGTGTATGAATGTACTGTCTGCATGTAGGTTTGTGCACCCGTGTCGTGCAGTGCCGTGGAGGTCAGAAGAGGGTGTCGGATTCCCCTGGAACTGAAGTTAAAGACCGTTCTCAGCCACCATGTGGGTGCTGGGGATTGAACCCGGGTCCTCTGCAAGAGCAGTCGGTGCTCTTAACTACTAGGCTATCTCTTCAGCCTCATAGATTCCTTTTTCTTTTTAAGATGGGCTCTCCCTGTAGCCCCAGCTGGCCTGGAACTCAATGAGATGTGCCTGTCCATGCCACTGCCTCCCAAATAAAGTTTATTACTTTATTACCTGATTTTTTTTTTTTATGCTTGACTATATCAGTAATTTTATAATTTACTGTATAAATTCTGTTTGCTCTTGTTGCATTTCACCATAGAGTATGGAACATTTTTACTTGACCTATTATTATTTTACACTCAATTTGTTTCTGAATTGTATCACCATATTAAAAAGTGCTTATATCATATACTTAGGTTATAGCTAAATCTCTGTACATTATAATCATTATACAGAAATTATAGGTGTTTGTATGTATTAACAATTATTTCTTTCAGAAATATTCTCAAGTAGGGAATTCCTTAGTCCAAAGATAAGCAAAATCAAAAGCTTAAAACAGAGCTATCTGGTGGCTGGAGAGATGGCTTAGCAATCAAGAGCACTGGTTGCTCTTGTGGAGGACCCTGGTTCAATTCCCAGTATTCACATGGTGGCTAAAAACCATCCATAACTCTAGTTCTAGGGGATCCATCACCTTCTGACCTCACAGGCATTGCACCACACAGGTGCACCTGTCTACGTGCAGGCAATACACTCATAAACATAAAATCAAAAATAATAAAATAAAGTAAAATAAAATGAAAACAGCTGTCTATACTGAATGCTAAGTATCAGAAACATTGCTTCTTTATTTCATCAAGGGGAAAAGAATCCCAGAAAGCAGGTGACTTCTACAAATATAGTAGACCTTTGTTCCTGTCATCGTCTTCGCAGTTGAAGGTTGTACATGCCAGCACCTGTGATTTCTCTTGCTGGTAGCTAGTTGTGCTGGATAGCTTTAGTGTCAACTTGACACACCTGGGTTGAGGGAGCCTCAGTTGGGGAATTGGCTCCATTAGATTGGCCTATGGCCACATCTGTGGAGCATTGTCTTGATGGTTGAGCAGTGTGGGAGGGCCCAGCCCACAATGAGTAGTGCCACCCTGGACAGGTTGTTGTGTACTGTATAAGAAGGCGGGCTGGGTATGAGCCAGAGGAGCAAGCCAGTGAACGGTACTCCTCCATGGCCTGTGCTTCAGCTCCTGCCTCCAGGTTCCTGCCCTGAGTTCCTGCCTTGGGTTCCCTAAGTGATGAACTATGACCTGGGAGATGTAAGCTGAATAAACCCTTTACTCCCCAAGTTGGTGTCGGTCAGAGTGTTTTGTCACAGTAATGGAAGACAAACTAGGACAGAAATTGGTACCAGAAGAGTGGGGTATTGCTGTGACAGACCTGACCTTGGTGTTTGGTGGAAGGATTGTGGAGATATTTGGAACTTTGGGCTGGGAAGATCATTGAATGCCTAAAGATTGTTGCTGTGGAGCTTGGAGCAGTTTTGCTGAAGGAGTTGTAGAAGATGGAGGCCTGGCTTGTGAAGTTTCTAGTTTCAAAGGGGAACAGAGATCATCAGGACTGTAATCTGTGGGTTCTGGTCAGCTGGGGCTGAAGAATCAGCTGTAAGTAACAAGAGACCAGAACCTGAAGTGAAATCTTTGTTGTACTGGGACAATTGATGCTGGTTAGCTGGGGCTGAAGAATCAGCTGTAAGTAACAAGAGACCAGAACCTGAAGTGAAATCTTTGTTGTACTGGGACAATTGATGCTGGTTAGCTGGGGCTGAAAAATCAGCTGTAAGTAACAAGAGACCAGCATCACTGTGGTGAAATCTTCTGGGAAGAATTTCTTCAGGGTCAGCACACAGAAGCTGTGTTCCAGAAGGGGCCTGAGCCTCCATCTCAAGCCAGAAGCAGGACTTGGTAGTGTGTAAGAGTCTCCTATATAGTTCTGGTGTTGAAATTTGAGGGGGGTCACAGAGAGCAGCCGAGGCATGGCACTGTGAGAGGTCAGGAAAGATCATTGGTGGAAGTGCACCTCGGTTGCAGTGAAGACCCCAGGATTGCAGGGGTCATGGAGAGAAGCTGAGGCTTTGCACCAGGAGAGGTCAGAAGAGACCATTGGTGAAGGTGCTGCTTCAGTTTCAGTGGCGACCCCAGCCTTTTGGAGATGCTGGGACCTTGGGACAACCACCAAGAGCAGTGGCAGGTGTGGAATGGAGTCGGCCTGGGCCTGCAAGATGAGCTCTGTGTGCTGTGGACGGCAGAGCAGAGAAGGGGAGCTGCCGAAAACCTTTGGAGCCCAGAAGATCGTGAGTGAATCCCAGGTGTCCAGCCTTGAGCTACTTTGCTGGACTTAGGTTTTGTTTGAGTGTGCCTGATTCTTCCCTTTGAAATAAGACAATACTTGTTTTGGATTTTACAGCAGCCCACAGTTAAGAGACTTTTAATAGACTGTGAACTTTTAAGTGTTTGGACATTTTAAGGACTATGGAGCTTTTAAGGTTGTACTGTCTTAGGTTGTGATTAATGTTAACATCATACTTTGGGGATAAGAACTGGAGAGGTAGTGGTTTAATAGTGATGTGTTTTGTGTGTCAAGTTGACTAGGGAGCCTCGGGCTCCCTAGGTGATGAACTGTGACCCAGGAGATGTAAGCTGAATAAACCCTTTCCTCCCCAAGTTGGTGTTGATCAGAGTGTTTTGTCACAGCAATGGAAGACAAACTAGAACACTAGTCCAGGGTAAACTATAATCCAGAGAACTAGTGCCCCTAGAAGCAGTTCATAACCAGTGAAGAATAGAAATTTGTGTATAGGTAAACCTAGTTTCCTTGTCTCCTCACCAGAATGCCTGACTGTTTCTGTACTTGCTCATAGCATTCTAATGTGACTGTGTTCACTTGCTCATGGTAGTAACTGACTTGGCAGCACTTTTTGTGGCTTTCTCCTTTTGTCTGACTCTCCTGCTGGTAAATCCCTTCCAAATAAACCACTAGTGCTCAAATCCATGCATCAGCATTTTCTTCGGACCTAAGAGTTGTTTTGTAACCTTATAGAAATGCTCCAACCGTGGCTGGCCTTTCTTTTATAGGAATTCAGAAAATGCCCTGTAAGGTTCCATTATATCTGAAAATGCATATTTGAACAAGAACTAATGAGATATATTCAGACCGCAGTCAAAAGTATTTTGTGATTGTTAATCTATTTTGAAATTTAGCCTGTAGAATTGATTAGTCATACTTCTTAGTGGACATACTTTATCATTGGTTTGTGTGTTCCTCCAATTTTTTTATTTAAAACATTCCTCTCTGTCCATTCTCCTGCCTTTCCTCCTCTTGTATCCTCTCTAATACATCCTTGAAGAGTTTGTCTGTGTAGATGCACCCAGGAGTGGCCCAGTATGACATGGTTCAGTCACACATAGAATGCCTGTACCAGTCTACACACCTAACTGCAATTAACTGCAGTTCCATTTCCTTACATTTTCACCAACCTTTAATTTTCTCAATTTTTTTAAACCTAAGGCATGCTTTTAAGGAATTGTATAGTCTTTTATAATTAGAAATTAGTTTAAATTTTATCTCTAGACAGCCACTCTGTCCTGTGTTAAGATCTGGTGCTTTTTGGCTCCCAGGCTCCAGTGCTTCTAAACATACATGCTCATAGAATTGAATACTGAGTTGCCAGAGGTATGCATCAGCAGTTAGGAGCACTTGCTGCTCTTGCAGAGGACCTGGATTTGGTTTACTACCCATCAGGTGACGTAAAACAATTTTTAACTCTGGTTCAAAGGGATCCACTGTTCTGTTCTGGCCTTTATGGGTGCCTACGTTATATACACTCAGGCTCTCATGCATACATAAACAATAAAATCTTTTTAAAATTTGAATACTGATACTCAGAAATCTCAGAAATCTGAAGCCTTGTTGAATTATAGGTTGGCAGTGGGGAGAACAGCCATGTCATCCATGTATTAATGATTTTGATAGCATATGTGTTTATTTATGCTTAGTAGCAGTTACATAAACAAGTCTGAAATATCTGGTCTTTTTTTTTTTTTTAACAAACCCTTGACTTTTTTTATACAATTTTTTAAATTTATTTTTCTTTGTATGTGTATGAATGTACTGTCTGCATGTAGGTTTGTGCACCCGTCATGCAATGCTGAGGAAGTCAGAAGAGAGCATCGGATTCCCCTGGAACTCAGCCACCATGTAGGTGCTGTGTATCTAACCTGGGTCCTCTGCAAGAGCAGTTGGTGCTCTTAACCGCTAGGCCATCTCTCCAGCCCCCAAACCCTTGACTTTATTTGAATCCAATTTTAAAATAACAACAATTTCCCATTTTGCTTTAGAAAGAATCCACTTTTCTTACAAAGTTTGTACCATCAAATTTGTCTTGAATGTAATTTTCCTACTCCATCTGGAGCCATTCTTAATTTCCGGTTTCCAGTCTCTCTGGCCTTCTTTCTGTTTGGGGAAGTGCGTTAGCAACTCAGACATTTGCATCCTGGCCCACAGGTGAGAAATGGTCTTTCATTCCATGCAGAGCCTCTCCTCCTCTGACATCAAAATAAGCACGATCTCCTGGAGGCAAAAAAGTTAACTGAGGAGGAAAAAAAAATTAACTGAGGAGGGAAGACTCGCTTTCAGTGAGGCCACACTGTCCATAGACCTGGGTCAGTTCACAGTCCAGTATCAAGGGAAGCCAAGGCAGGAACTCAAGGCAGGAACCTGGAAGCAGGAACTGAAGCAGTGTCCGTGGAAGAACATTATTTACTGACTTACTGAAATATCTGGTCTTAAGTGAAAAGTGATGTGGTAATATGAATGAATTGACTTTAATTAGTTTGCCTGAAAAGATGAGTGACACCAACAGAAATGGAAATCTGTTTTGTCAAATGTGTTAAAATACTCTCAGCTAGATTCTCCTATGCAGAACTAGTAAGATACGGTATTTTCTAGGTAATACTAAGATGCTTTATCCTTGTTTGGCAAGTGCTGAGTATGGTGCTTCTGTAGAGAGATTTTAGAGGCAGGAAGGCTGAATATGGGCTTCTGTATAAGCCAGTGACAGTGAGACACTGTGGAAGCTTTATTAGAGACATTTGGGTGCTACACTTGATGGTGCTGGAGACTGATGTGATGACAGCGCAGAAACAGTCTAGGGAATTGGGTTTCCACTGAGGGTAGACAGTAGGCGTTTTCGTGTATTTTATATGGAAAAGGAAATTGAGAGGAACAGTTAGGGTAAGTTTCAATAATGCCTACATATTTTTGTGGTAAATATATATACAGTGCAGTGTACAGACTATTAAGTAAGCATTGAAAAATGCACATGTGAATTATACTCTTTAAAAAAAAATGTTGAGATCTCCTGAGGCCAGCGGAAGGTACCGGCAGGCTGAAGAGCCCCCCCGACAACTGGGATTACGAAGAGGCATCTGAAGGAGGCAAGCAAAGCAATCCTTCAACACAGTGAAGAGGCATTTAGGACTCACATTGGAATACAGGCAAGGAGAAGCCCATATGCCAGGATCAGGAAGAAGAGACAACACTGGAAAGGGGCAGGATAATCCCGCGCCAAGCTTTACCAACTCTATGGAAGACTCCTGCAGTGGGATCCCTCTGGGGATGCCCCAGGACACAGACATCAGAAACACAATTGGGAACATATTTAAAGAACTACAAGATTATAAAGAACAAATCAAACTAAGAAAAGAGAATGAAGAACTCAAGAAGGACCTAGAGAGAGAGAATGACAAGCTCTGGAAGGAAGTAGAAACTTCCTTCTGAAGACTGAAAAGGTCCCATGCTGAAAAAGATATGGAAACCAACCAGCGAATCAAAGAGCTACAAGAAGAGATTGAGAAGCTCCAAAAAGAAGAAGAAAATACTAAAGAAATCAGAAGAGGAAATGAAAAAGGAAATCAAACACTCATCCATTCAAGAGGAAAGGAATGGAAAAAGCCTCAGAAGCAGAATGGAGGAAGCAGAACAAAGAATATCAGACCTGGAAAATAACACAGAACAACTAAAAACCTCAAGGAAAGATTATGAAAAATTTAAAAATACACAAA